>SKCR01007834.1:600000-1014472 GCA_019454045.1 Zanthoxylum bungeanum | reverse complement strand
AAATCCTGGAAGATCTCAAACCCAGGTACCGCAATCCCATTGACTTTCACAGGTTCAGGCTCTCCTTGATACCCTGAAGCTTTCACAAAGCACTCCATCAGTCTCAGGCCCTTTTTCTTGACCTTTGGCTTTTCTTCGTCAGATTTGTACCCCAAACCCTTCCGAGTAGTCTGTCCTCTGAAATCCGACAATTTTGAACCTTTACCCGGCTCAAACTTCATTTTCTCCATAATCTTAGCCACCCTAGGATCCACCCACTCCTCAAAAGTGGCTGATACCTGGAACCTCGTGAAAGGTGGTATCTCCAAGGCAGCCACGGCATTATCTAACTCAGCCCGGATGGTAACAATTTCTCCCTCATACGGGAATTTGATCATCTGATGCAAAGTGGAAGGCACGCCCCCAAGTTTGTGAAACCAAGGCCTTCCCAACAATAAGGCAAAAGTGTGGTGGGATGTCCAGCACTGTGAACTCAACCTCATCTTCAATCGGCCCTACCTTGACCATAGCCACAAAGGTACCCTCAACTCCCCGCTTACTGTCATCATAAGCTTTAATAGTCATACTGGAGGGGTCCAAGTCTGTTGATTTCATACCCAATCTTGCCAGAATTTTCAACGGGCACCCATTGATGGACGAACCGTCATCCACCATCACACATGAAGTTTTCTTGCCCCTCACCTCGGCCCTGATAAATAGAGGCCTGTTATGATTCTCTCCCTCCGCCGGGAGTTCATCCTCAGAAAAGGATATCTGCAAAGCTTCTTTCTGAACCGACCCAACAAACATTGCGGGGTTGGCATCCTCCGGTACCACAATCTTGCTCAAGCCTCAACCATAGCCTGTCTATGCTCCCGAGATGCACATAATAGTTCCTAGATACTCACTTGTGCTCTAGTCTTCCTCAATTGCCTCAGCACTATATCCCCTTCAGTATTTTCTGCAGTCTCAACCACTTCCCTACCATCTGTCAAAGCTTCCTTACCCTTTTCCGCCATATCATTGTAAAAACGACCGCTACGTGTCATTCCCCTTACTTCCTCCTCATCACTGCTAGAGAAATCAAGCCAAAAGTTTTTCTTCTGCTCAGACTCATCCTCACTAGTACTATCCAGATTCCTAGGCAAAATGCTTGGGGTGAAAGGATTTTAGGACAAGGTCTTCTGAGAGGCCAGAATTGATCATGTAGGCTGGTGGTGGTACGGCACGGTAGTTGGGTAAGGGGTTTCTGTGTGTATCGGGCTGTTCTGTTTCTGGGTTGGGTATTTTCTTGGAGTTTATTAGGTCTTGGACTTCATGGCGGAGTCGGGCGCAGTTGTCGGTGTCATGGCCTTTTTGTTGGTGGAAATGGCAGTAAAGGCTTAGGTTATAATGTGATGGTAGGGGATTGGGTAATGGTTTGGTATCTAAGGGTTTCAAGAGCCCTTGTCTCTTCAATTTCTCTAGCACCTTAGACAGGGGCCTTCCCAAGTTGGAAAACTGCCTGTTCCGGATAGCAGCAATTTCAGCAGAAACGGGCTTTGTTCCCGATGTTCCCCCAATGGGCCTCTTGTTTAGACCATAGAATTTTCTATTCTCGGCCTCTTCTTCCTCAATATCCATGACAGTTTCCCTCAACTGCCGAAAGTCTGCAATCATGGAGGTCATCCTCCTCAACTTGCCGTAAATGGAGGGCTTGGTGCCCTTGATAATCATCTTGATCTGATCCTTCTCCGAAGGCCTAGTCTGCATTTTCAATAATTGACCCCTCCACCGGTCCACATACTCCCTAAAACTCTCCTCCGCTTTCTGCTTAACATTCACCAGATCACGGAGTGACAGATCGATCTCCAAGTCAGTGACATATTGCTTCAGGAAAGCATCGGCCAACTTCCTCCAATCTTCCTTTACTTTTTTCTCCAAACTGTGGTACCATACCACGGGAGCTCCTTCAAGCGACATTCCAAACATTTTCTGTACCTGGCGCTGAGATAAGCCAACTGAACTCATGACCGATACAAACTGTCGGAGATGCACCCTCAGATCCCCATTCCCATTGAACTTAGCCATATCCGGCATCTTGAACTGTGCAGGCAACTGTTCCTCAAAAGTCAATGTGTCATAATCCAGCAAATCCTCATTCTTACCCCTCATCTTGCGGGTAACCGACTCAACCTGATCCCGAAGTTTCTGTAACTCTGTCTGAGACCCAGATACTCTGCCTGCTGCATACTCTGCCATATCATCATCAAAAGCGGGGATATCATCCCCCAATCTGTTCGGAGATTCCTCTTGCCTCACATCCCCAGAATGAACCCCGGCACGAGACCTAGCTATACCAGCCATAGCAGTAGTCAAAGCCTGCAACTGTTCAGTGATCTTGGCGAGACCATTCTCTAACTGATCCATACGGGACACCTCATTATCGGATTCACTCATACTTGTTCTTTTAGTGAGTCTGGTTCCTTCTCTAACCCAAACAGTATCTATGGTGTCTTTTAAGACACAGAGGATGTTAACAAGGTATATGCATGCATGATATGCATAAGAAGTATATAACATATATTAAATCAAATAAAATTCTCAAACAAATCGGCCTATTATCATTTTAGAAGCTTTTGGGACAACTGTCATAAGGGTGAACCCGTCCCAGTTTAAATGGCCCAACGAGTTCATGTCTTATGGCAAAGAGCCCAACTAAATCCAAATGATAATATTCCGAAAACAAGCACAAGGTGGCCCACCAACACTTAGACGCATTTGGCCCAATAGTCATGGAATACATCCTTGTCCCAGTTTAAATGGCCCAACAAGCCCATATCCCATGACAAATGGTCCAAATGGATCCGAACGATGATGTTCCCAAACATAAGCATAGAAGGGAGATAATGCAAACATAACATTATAATTTTTACATAATGGCCCATCAGCATTTCAGAAGCCTTGGGCCTAATAGTCATACAGTACGAACTTGCCCCAGTTTAAATGGCCCAGCAAGCCCGCATTTCTGACAATAGTCCAACTGCATCCAAATGAGGATGGTCCATAAGCACATTCTCAAGGGAATAATTGTTACTTTAACCATACAAACCAGTCTATGGGTGGATTTGCAAGAGTATGGACAAAGGCTCTCACTGGCGAAGGATAGCCCACAACTAGGTCTCCCCACTCAAGGGTTCAAGCGACCAAGTGAGCGTATCCCTTTTTATACACTAAGGTACGTGCCAATGAGCTATGGTGTGTGACGGACTGTCAAATGGATTTCCCGTTGTAGATTCCCCAGAGGGAAGGTGGAGCGAGGCTCACTTAAATACCCAAAGCCTCTTAGGCTCTTATCGCTTGGTGTCAGGAATAAACAACGAGTCCTCCAAATTAGTCCATCACAAAGGCTACGAGTAGATGGCCATATAGGTGTCCTAACAGCTTTTCCTTCTAGAAAGGTAGTGAGTGAAGGAAGACACCAAACCATCACCTAGCCTCAAAGTGCCCTTGATTAAACCCCCACTTTATCCACTATAGACATGGTCAATTAAAACATAAATCCAAACATTACAAGACAATATTTCGGGGCCAACTTTCTATCCCCAGTGGAGTCGCCAGACTGTAGGAACACAGAACCTGGGCGACGCCGTTCCTAGGCTCGCGGCCTAGTTGGGAAGTACTAAATAACATGGAGTCGCCACCCGGTGTGAACCGGGACAAAGATTTAAGGCCGCACTCACCCCTCGCAAGGGAAGACCTCAAACCGTTGGGTTCGGAATGGTCCCTTACTTATGTGACTTGTAATGAAAGGATTTATGTAATAATTTAATCAAGCTTAAGTAACTCTTATTTCCAAGAGTATCATGCTTCTAAATTCTCATATTCAAAATAAAACTTATGTACACATTTCACATATATCTCACGTTTAAAATTGCATGCCTAACATATATCAAAATAGAAACGAACATACAACCATTTGCATATTACATTCAGGAAAACACAAGCACACATATTAACCATACAAGCACACATATGGGCACTTTTCCAAGCGGTACGTGGAATTGTATCCCAAGTACAGACCGCACTACCGTCCATTCGGAATCGGCTACGGAATTTACGTCTGAGTTTCCATCCGATATACCGCAAGAAATAATACTCAAATGTTATCATGACATAAGCATATGAATTGTAATACATTAACATATTTGTATTTATACATGTGGAGATAGGTACTAGGAAAACTATGCATGAAATCTAATGAAGAGGACTCAGTTCAGTGGGTGCGCGTTCGTGTAGCGTTCGTAAACGCGTTCGAACGGAAATGAAACAGAATGCTCACGTTCGTATGGCGTTTGTTAACGCGTTCGAACGGAAATGAAACAGAATGCTCACGTTCGTATGGCGCTTGTTAACGCGTTCGAACGGAAATGAGACCTGATGCATGATAAGGCAAAATGTATGCGCGTTCGAGTTGCGTTCGTAAACACGTTCGAACGAGAACAGACCTGATGCATGAAATGGGACGCAATATATATACAACAAAATAAAGGGGCGCGGCGAAGTACTGCCGTAAAGGTGGCCTTTTGGGGCTCTTGGTCTCTCAAAGAGAGGACCTTTAGACCAACATACTAAGCCCATGCGCGTCGCATCACACATACAAAAATAGAACCAATCATATCAACCAAGTATGCCCGATTGAACACATCTTACATCCAATCCGAACACACATCAACCGGCGCGGCAAAGCATCGTGGTAACGGGTTTTAACCCATCCCCATAAGGGATCTTTCATTCCACTTACTAAGCCCATGCGCTTGATTGAACCATGCATAAAAGATAAAATCAATAATATCAAACTAAGTATGCCCTATTGAACGTATCTCGCATCCAACCGAACAAACATCAACCGGCGCGGCGAAGTAGTGTCACAAAGGTGGCCTTTTCGGCTCTTTGTCTCCCAAATGGAGGACCTTTGGACTAACTCACTAAGCCCATGCGCTTGATTGAATCATGCATAAATAATAACATACAGAATTCAAGTGACGAAAAATAAACAAACCAAAGCAACACAAGGCAAAAGAAAGATGGTGCCGTTTACCCAAGCGGTACGTGGAGTTGTGGCCCGAGTACAGATCATATTACCGTCCATTCGGAATCGGCTATGAAATTTATGTCTGGGTTTCCATCCGATATACCGCGAGAGTTGACACATCTCCCATTGATCCAATACCCACAACATATTACATCTCATAATTCATGCAAATTTATCTACTCAAAGACCACAACATGCATTTCAACATGACAATCATACAAGTAATACTTAATAAATAATGCGGAAAAAGAAAACAAGTGTGAAAGATACCCTCAGGTCTAACCTTTTAAGCCGTCTCTCGGACTCGCGTTTCACGAAGATCGGAAGGGGTAAAGCTCCGCAACTTTTCTGGTTCACTGGTTCAGCGTCCTAACTCACTGCTTTGTTGTTTTGCTTGCGGTTCAAACTCCGTTCTGCTCCTATTCGGCCTTTGTCTTGCTGCTCACTGCACGGGCCACCTGTTTTAACGTTTTCAATGAACTATTCCAAGTTTGTGTGGGTTCTTAGTGCAGTTGTATGTGATTATTTTTAAGATTATCTATGCAGTTTTTATGTTACTGTTTTTTAAGGATTTGGGCTGCTGTTTTAAGGTAATTCAGGGGCTGTTTTTGAGTGTTTGTTAGGGGGGGTTTTAGTGGTTGTAAGGGCTGTATGGGGGGATGTGTTGGCTACAGAAATTCGGCTATGGAGGGGTGCAAGGGAGATGGTGTTCACGGATGAGGGGGATGAGATGGAGAGAAAGTTTTTCTGTCATGATTTCTTGCTTTGGGCGTGAGTCTTGGTGTGTTTCTAGGGCTTGGGCGTGACCTAGGTTGTGTGAAGGAGATGAATGGCTTTGGTTAGAGGTTGTTTATATAGAGAATGGTTAGGGCTTCACCTTGTCTCACAAGGAAGGGATTTGGTGCATTCAATAAGGATATGATTTAGTGCTAGGTAAGGAAAGCAATGGATTTGATTGGGGGACATGTCTTGGCTAGATTAGGAATACAATATATTTGATTTGTTAGGCTTAGGCATTTAATTTGTTAGATTAGGAAGTCAATATTTTTAATTTGTTATGATTGATTTTAATTAGGTATATCATCTCTTTAATTTTAGTATATAATATATTCAAATTATTTAAATTAGGCATGATTTTAGTTTAAGTTAGGTAAATATTTTATTTAATTGGTAAATGGTTTAAATATTTTATTTAATGTTTAATATTAATATTTATTTATTTAATTTGTGATATGTTTTATGGGCTTTGGGGAGCTAAATGGGCTGGGTGTGAGGCTAGCAGCAAAACCAGAATTACCGACACCGTTCGAACGCTTCCTCGAACGCGACACGAACACCCGCGATCTGTTTTCCGTTCGAACGAAGTAGCGAACGCAGCACTAACGAAGACAGTGAGCTTGTCTATTCTGAATTTCCCCTTCCGATATCCGTTTCCCGCGGCTTTCGTGACTCAAAAGGTAGTGCCTCCAAATGAGGCTCATCATCGGGTTTCACATGCGAAAATGCAATGCCTACAATTAGTTAAATGATTATAACAAAATAATTTTTTTTAGAGTCTATCATTAACTAGAATATTAAAAAAATTAAAATAAAAACAATATATTTCAAAATATTTAATTTCAATTTCAAAATAAAAATAAAAATTTTGCAATAAGTGTGAATAAAACCTATAGGCTTCGTCGATTTCTCTAATAGATACGCATGCCCTTATTTTATCTCAGCTTTTTTATCGTAATTTTATTTCCGCACGCAAGCGCACATATCGCTGAAGTAATATAATGACAGAAAGTCAGATATCGTATTTACAATAACTTATTATTTCTCTTATTAATATTAAATTAACCCATTTGACGAAAACTAAATAATTTCTTAATGAAAGAGTTGATAGAACTAATTTAATAACTGAAAATCTAAATAAGCAATGAAAAATAAACTTTGGGGAAAATCTTATATGATAGAATAATCTAAAGTTGTAACTTCACCTAAGCACGTAAACAATTAATTTAAACAATTTTTATTCAATTGGGTTGTTGTTATGAATTATTAACCTATAATACTAAACTATCTACACGTCTCTTTCGATGGTTATGTAGAAATATTCAAATTAAGCCAATTAATTATATGTCTATTTTAATAATTTAAACCAAATTCATTAAGGTCAGATTCTAATACTGGTTACGCATATCCTACAGGTATATGTCTATCCGAAATGATTAGATCACGCGCTATTAATCTCACGGCTAACCCAAATTTCCTATGTCTAGTTCCTAAGGATTTACCACGACTATTTTATTATTGATCAGACAATAAAACAAACATTCAAATACAGAGAATAATAAATAATTCAATAATAAACACAAAAGAATAAAAAGAAGTAAATTAATTAAATACAATGTTTAAGATATGTTACAACCCTAAATTAATGGTTGGCTGCTCATAATATTCAATAGACACAAGCTAATCATATATAAAAGACAAGAACTCATAAAGATAAAGTTAGAGAGAAAAAAGAAAAAAAGAAATATCATTTGCAGTTTTCGTCTTCAATCTCCAGCAGTGGATGAAGAACTTCATTTTTGTCTTGTTCTAGGTGTTCTTATATGCTCGGAGGCTTCGAAATTATGTTATAAGGCTTCCCTCCAATGTAACACCCCAATTTATTTTTACCCATACTTTAAATTATTATTTTTGGTGTGTTGGAACTTTAGGACTGGAATGATTAGGTTACAAAAGTTAGATTTGAAAATGATAAAAGAGACAAATTTAGGGAGATAATTGATAATTGCCTTATAGTATTTAAAAAAAAAAAACCTATTGCTTTCATTCCTTCCACTGCCAGCCGCCGAGAGAGAGAAAGAAAAAGAAAGAAAAAATAGAAAAAAAAAAAGAGAGAGGATTTTGGCCCCGATCCGTCCGTTTCAGAACCGTTCTCAACCGAATCTTTGAGGGAAGACATAGATTTCGACGAGAAGATTATTTTGGTTTTTTCTCGATTTCCTATTGATCTGGAACTCCGATTGACGAACCGTTAGCGACATTAGAACCGGGAGGGGGAGACGAACGTTCGGCCACCGGAAAATCCGGATTCCGACCGACTCGTGGCGCTCACGTGCGCCTCACGCAGTACTCGTGGCTCCCACGCGCCGGGCAGAATGTCGGCGCCGAATTCCTGAGTCTTCCTCCGTGATTTCCCGACCATTCTGAGTAGTAACGGACCTTTGAATCTTAATTTTCGTATAATTCTTTTATCTCTTTAGGCGATCGTGATACCGTAAGCGGGGACGGTCCTGCTGCATAGTTTCTTTCTTTGTAGTCAGCTCACCAGGTGCGTGGATAAGCTTGTAACATTGATGTTTTCAAAAGTATATAATATGTATGTTTTCTTAAATGAATTTTTAAGGTAATGCATTAAAAATTATGTTTATATTTCGCTATAAAGTATGGATCGGATATTGATTATGTTGAAATCATGAGTTTGTGATATATGAGAAAGTTGCATGATTTGAGATGTATGAGCATGTGTTTTAGAAAATGATTTTTATGTTAGGATGCACCTCGTGTACTTATACGTGCCAGATTATTTGCCGTGAGACGAGATCTCATGTTGCTAGTTTTTCTTCGGATGTCAGTTATTGTCGTGGGGATGCCCCATGTTGCCAGTTTTGTCGTATTGTCACGAGAGTGTGTATATAGATGAATGAACAACTTTATTTTTACAGATATTCTTGAACATGATGAGATTTATGAGAAATAAGATTTACGATTTCAAGTAAATATTTGATTTATGGATTTAATGTTTTATATATTTATTTATATTATGAAAGACTTATTCGATCCACTTTATTACTTGTTTACCCACGGCACTAAGCTGTGATCCATTGCATTAAACGTGAGCTTACCCCTTCCTTTAATTTTACAGATTTAGCAGATTAGTAGATCATTCATTTTTCCATCTGCTATTTCATCATCATTTCCTGCCAGTAGAGAAAGGTTGTGCCAACGGTAGAGTGTCTTCGTTTTTTTTTTTTTTGGGATCATAGATATAGAGATGTCATTCTTGAGTATTATTATTATTTGGAGGATTAGTCCATTTTACAAAGAAAATTCTGTCTGTTTCAAGTCTCTGTCTCACCCTTACCTTACCTAAGGGGACGGGTGTGACATCCAAGGTTTAGGATGGACTTGTGTTTAAATAGAAGATCCCAGTGGCTTTCCTTCTTAATTTTTTTTTAATCTTGCTCAAATTAGGATTTCTGGGTGTATTGGAGCGCCAATGAGCTCCCATTGACAAGCCAATGGGAGACATATTACATCCCATATTTTTAGGCTCATTTTTTACCATGATAGATTTTGATTCAATCTTCGGTATAAACTATAAAGTTATAGATAATTTAGTCATCTTTCATCTACATATGAGCAATCATATATAAGCACAATTTTCCCTCTATAGCTTTCCCATATGGGACAAGCTAACTTCTCTTGATTTTCTAACACCAATGGGTGAACTTTGAGCAACAATTTCTCATTCACCCAAGCACCATTTTAAGCATATGAATATACCATTTCGAAGTACTCACGGAGGAGTATCCGAATCATTCAATAACAACCACTAACACGAAGTGGACCATGCTTAAAATTGAGCCTCAAAATGCTTACTTATAAGCATTTTGACAACAGTAAATTCCTCTTTTATTGAATATTCTGATTGGCATTTGTGTTTATATCTATTTTCTGTTGTTTCATTCATTGACGACTTGGCTATATTGAGAAACTTTGGCCGTGGTTGGAAAATGAAATTGGAATTGGAATGACACTTCCCTCCCTGCAGTTTCAGTTCTACTTCTTAATTAGGTAGTCCAAAATATATAAAATCAATGTTTTTTGTTTATTTTTGTAGCATGCATGCGAGGTGGTATATCATGTGCCGGATGTATATATGTGGGGCCCGCCTGCTGTTAGAGAGATGACATATACACCCGGCACATAATATAATTTTCGCATGCATGCAGTTTTCTTTGTAATCAGGGATCGTACAGTGTGGCTTAGCAAAAGAAATCAAAATAAGCAAGAAGGGCGGATCATGCCTTAGCCTAGCCAGCTTTCTTAATTTCCATCGCTCTCTTTTTACCCACATTTTCCACTTGGAAATCAGATTTAATTCAGTAATTTTGCAGAAACTGGTGAGTTATTTCATGAAGAATTAGTTTATAATTTATTGGTTTCAATTTTATTATTTAATTTTGAAATTTGTTCATGAGATCCTGCTAATTTAATATTGTTATAATTCTATAGGATTTTAAAATCTCATTTCAAATATATTAGATTTTGGAGATGGCTTTCTCCATCTCGAAGCAAGATATTATTGATTGAAGATGTCAAGTTCTTGTTGGAGTGATGTTGTCATTAATATATTTAGCCATCTTCATTATATTTTCAACTACGTATGTTAAATGTAGTTGAAATTTGTTTACTTTTTAACTACATCAAGAACAACAACACTAATAAATATGTTGCGAATATCTTTTCACAATATTTTGTTTTATGTTGTCATATGCTATTTTTCTTGTAATGATATACACATCCATAAATATATATAACTCACGTATGTTTTATTTTCTTTCTGAAAATAAAAATCGTAACAACGAGTATGTTTATCTATATCTAATATAATCATAACAGATAAAAAGTAATTAAGGTGACAGAAATTTCCCAATTTCCTTCAATGCAAGGGCATTATGGTATTCTCACATGTGAATGTTAATTAGTAAATATTTTTCACATATAATTTCGGATGGGAAAATGATAAAGAAATTAAAATAAGATTAAACGATGATATAATTATAATTAAACGATATTATTTTGATAAAAAATAAAATAAATTTAAAAAATAAAATGATGTTGTTTTGATATTAAATAAAAAAACAAATAAAAAAAAATCAAAACTGTTATGATGTGAGATTTGACTTTTGAGTGTTTGGTTTGAGAGAAACTGAAAGTTTTAAGTTAAGGAAATTGAAACAACACTTTTCTGTTATTGATGAGAATGAATACAATGATAGCTTTTTATACATCAATATTGGAGGTGATCTTATCTTATTTATACCTGATGATGGTGATCTTATCTTATTTAATCTATTTTTTTTTTTTATCATTACTCTTTAGAAAGATGGAAAGAAAATAGTCTAAATGACGTGACTGTGTGGTGTAGAGTTATGAGTTCATTTTAAGATCCTGAATTCGAATTCAGAGAATGAATTTTTTATAAAAATCTGGGATAATTGGAGGTTTTATCTGCTCTGTTTAAGCCTGTAATGAATTATTTGACCATTAAATTTCGAACGATTCTAATAAAAAAAATAAGAAGAAGAAAATGGAAAGAAAATAAGATTTTGAGGATTTCAAAATCTTACCCCAGTACTTTAAGGATTTAGGATTCTAAAATTCCTTTTTGTAATCGAAATAAACCCAAACTATTCGTCCATTATATAATTTATAATTAAGGAATATAAAATATAGTTTTATTTTTTAATTTAGGGTTACCTTCTTCCCTATCTATATCCAATTATCCATATGAGAGGATTGCCAAATCTTATATTATTAGGCCAGCTTTAATTCTCAGCCAAAACTGACGATAATACACAATTTAGAAAACTTCAATATGAATATGAACTGGGCATGAGTTTTTTAAACAATTTACACGATCTTTATTATTTAGCTTATTAAGACGGGACCATATATCCTCAGTTTTTTGCCCCCTAGTTAAAAATTTAATTAATAAAAAAGAGAAAGATATTAACAACCAATCAAGGATACGTGTTGATCACTTTATTCCTTAAAAAGACAATTACACAAATTAAAAGAAGCTAGGAATACATAAAAACCAAACCCTAATTATATCATCATATATATATGATGCTTACAAACTTCCAACTGAGTTGGGTTTATTAATTAAGGACATTTTTAAGATTAACATAATCACACCACTACATAATTAAGGAACAATCCTGTGGGTTTTCAACTTGTCGATCCAATGAAGGAAAGATTTGTTAGAATTTCTGAAACCCAAGAACCCATGCTCTTTACTCTTGTTCAGATTATCTACCAAACCTCCACTGATAGTGCAAGTCACATCTCCAAACCACCAAACACCAACCTCATTTAACTTTGTAGGCTGCAGCTTCTTCTCTCTCACAATCTCCTCCCACACACTTTCTTTACCTTTCATGATTTCCTCAAACCTCAGTACTCTCTGATCACCCTCTTCTTGAAACCCATAATTCTCAATCTCAAACTGCTCAGCCAACACTTTCCATAAATGCTTCCACTTAAAAACATCTCCATTGCTGCAATTAAAAGCTTCGTTTCTTGCATTCGGATCCACTGCCGCCCAAATTTGCTGCTCCGCTATCAAATCTGCATCCGCCGCAACTGAGAATCCATCCCAAGTTTCTTTATTCCCAGGGAATAATAACGGCAGGCCTTCATGTTTACATATAGCTGCGTAAACGCATAGAGTACACATAATATTGATCAAACTATTGGGTGAATATCCAAATATTGCAGGAGGTCTATGCACGGACCAACTCAAGCCCTCTCTTTTTTCAACTTCTTCAAACAATACATCTTCTTGAGTATAGTAAAAATTCGGTATGTTAATCTTGGCAAATCTTCAGTAAACGGTGCATCATGATACGGTATCTTTCCAGCTGATTCGAACGGTCCAATGTAATGTTTGGCTCCCGTTTGGAGACAGATGTGGCGGAGATTAGGCGCGCTTGGGATTACGGAACGGAGTACGTTACGAAGCATGGCACCATTAACCTCACAATTCTCGGCTTCAGTGGGACGGCTGGACCACGTCACGTAGAAGATGTGGGTGACGTCAGTGAGGGTTGATAGCTTGGCTTGTGCCTGGTCCAGGTCGGAAACATCGCACTGGATGTATTCAACGGGGAAGTCGGTGTTCCATTCTGGCCTGGGGCGTCGGGCCACTCCGTAGAGCTTCCATGGGCCACCGGGAGTATCTGACAGTGGCAGTATCTCAGCAAGGCTGTTGCCTACGATTCCCGTGACGCCTATTATAAGTCCCACGTTCTGGTAGTCTCTATGTTGCTCATCTTCCACGAATTTCTTCTGTTACAAGTGAAATTAAATAAAACATTTTAAATATGAATATGTGTTGTGTAAATAAATATTTTAAATTGAGAGAGTTGGTATTACCTTCGCAGTGCCAATAGCTCCGGACCACCACCAGCTCATTACAGGCTATAATTGGAAAATATTTATTTGTTTTGATGATAAGTTTGGATGTGTTAGTAGTATATGCTTGCTTTCACTTTATATAGGCAGAAGAGGTGTGTCCATTATTCACACTACACGTGTATAACTTTCATTTTCCACCTCAATTTGATGAATTTGGATTCCGTGGTCTCCTCAATTTGTGTTTAGCATTGGATGAATAATAATGAAATTTGGGTGGAATCATATTAAATAATTCAGAATAAATTTAGCTGGATCCATACTCATTATTGCTATTATTTAAAAATAAAAAAAAATAAAAAAAAAACTTTTACACTTCATATATGTATTATAAGAGATAGACTTTACATAAGGGGACGAACCACACTATTTATGCAACCGCCTAATAAATACATGACTCGTATAAGTCTGTTTTGAGAAAAATCAAAATAGAGAGGAGAAAAAATTTGAAACACATTTTGAGTACTGATGAGTGATCCTGTATAATTTGTTATCGTGTTATCAATCACAAAATTTTATTCAAAAAGAAAGAAAGAACGAAAGAAAGAGAATTGAAATGGTCTAAATTATAAAAACTATCCCTCGACCAAACAGCCTTCACACCACCATATAATATTTCCTTCTTGAATCTCCAGTCAGTCTTTCATTTGATATTTATCTCATTAATATTATCTCTAGTGTAGGAGTAAAGCGGAGTTTACTATTATGCCTAAGACGTCGGGGATCATTATATTATTGGGTTCGCAGCCTGTAGAGAACATGAATGTCCTGCGATGTACTAACCGGAGAATAAGGCAGTCGTCATCCGGTATGAGACATCGAGAATGATTTAAGGCCGCACTACACCCATCACAATGTCCGATTTTAAACTCGTTTGGATTCCAAATGGTCTCTTACTTATAAAGTTATCGACCTCTGGCCGGACTTGAATGAAGTCAGGCCGAACATACATCGTAGTCCAGAAACACAGAAACATACATATGCCGAAACACAGAAATGGCCATCTCTTAGTGGTACATGGAGTTATCCGAGTGCGAACCATATTACCGTCCATTCGAATCGGCTATGAAATTTATGTACAGGTTTCCACAGCCAGATATAATACACGTTTGGTCGGACATAGAATCAATCTGGCCGGACATCATCCCATATCACACATTAAGCAGAACATGGCATGTATATTATCTTGTACAGTAAAATAAGCATGTATATATCACATATGAAAATAGTAGAGCAAAACAAACTAAACTTGCATAAATGAATAACAACGAGTAACACAAATAAGATAATAACAAAACAGTCGTGAAATCAGGTGAATGTATATAACATAATGTGAGTGCATATCCTTTCGGTATGGTTTTGGAGGAGCCTGACCAGATGTGTAATCAACGTGCCGGATATGTGCATGTTCGGGCGGATGTGACCTAGAACCTATCAGATATATTGTATGGTAGGCGGAAGCTAAACATATTGTAATAAATAGAAGGGTGCGCTCTGGTCGTACCTTTGTGTATGATGTGGCTCTGAAAGACGTCTCTGGATGCATGAATTATTGATTGGTTGTTTGTTAAAAAGAGGGAAACTCTAAGAATGCCACTTATTTTCTAAGCGAAGTTGTGGAATCAGTATTAGGGTTTTGATAGGTGGTTGCCAAGTTCCAAATGTGAATGGGTGAAGTTTTTTTTATAGTGGAAGATGAAAATAGATAATGATGGAAGGGGGAAATGGAATCCCCCCGTTTCTCCAGTGATTGTTAATCTGATTAGTCAATTACAACTCGAGATATATCTGGTCGGATGTATGATAAGAGACATATATCCGGCTAGACATAAGTAGTACTTATCATGCCTGTATTTTGAGCAACTGAAGGTTTGCACACTTGATGATTGCTCGATGCATGTCCGGCAGGACATAACCAGGTCTGTGATTTTAGGGATTGGCAATCAGCACACTCATTGACAACTGGCTCACATCCGGCCGTATTTAGGATTTTTAATGTATATCTGGCCGGCTATTGCGGCTTAATAGAATGTTGGTCAGACATAGGTGATGTTCGACCAGTGCTAATTTGTATTTCCTGGAGTTCCTTTTCTTTTCGGCATTCATCTTTGTAATTTTCCAAGTTTTTAGAGATGAGTCTCTGACTCATCATCAAATTAATGCATAAAAATGCAGTGTGTACAATGGGAATCCAAAAGAAAGCCTATTTCGGGAAATGTTTTGTGTAGTAAAGTTATTTAATTCTAATTATTTAATTTACCCATTTGAATTATCCTAACAAATAAAGTAGTTACGGTAATGGAAATACATTGGTTCCGTTGATACTTTCCATTTGACATAAAATTGAATAAATAATATTTTTATTTTTCAAAATTTTTCTAATAAATATCATTTTTGTTGCTTAAAAAAAAAAAAGGTTACCATTTGTTGACAATTTTTGTGAATGCAAGGCATTATGGTATTTTTTATATGTATATGTTAGTCAGCAATTATTTTTCGCATAATTTGGGATGCATGTTGAAATTTTTATTAATATTGGGGGTGCATTAAAGTATTATTATAATTTTTTCGATCAGTCATCAATCATTCACTTAACTTTCAATTCTAGGATATTGAAATAAATAAATAAACCTATTATTTTTTCATTTTTTAGATAGCTAGGAAATATGGTGGTGTTGGTGTTGTGACCCGCTGTTGGTCACAAGCACCGAAAGTGCATGCAAATAATTGCATGCACTTTCAATCAACAGCTCATGAGCAAGCTGTGCTCATGAGCAAGCTGTAACCAAGTGTGCCAAACCGCGTGGCACTGTTCACGCGGTTTGGGCACTATAAAAAGGGAGCCCTTCCATTGTTATCATCATCCCAAATCGTGAGGAAAGATAGAGAGTAAAGTGTTTGAGAGTTTTTTGTAAAGCTTGGGTTGTAAGCTTTGTAATTTTTTTGTGAGTAAAATAAAAGAAGAATTTTCTCTCAATTCACCTCTATTATTGTGTGTTTATTCACAACAAGTGGTATCAGAGCTACGGTTCCACGGAGGGATCCCGAAATTCAAAAACGAAGTTTCGGTTCGGAAAGTCGGTTCCGACAAAAGTTGTCGAAAATCGATTTTGAGCATACCATCAGACGTTTCACGGCGAGACGAGCACGGTGGTATTTCGCGGCGATCAAACGGAGGTCAGACGAAGCCGTACGCGCCCCACGCGCCATCCAGTAGCGGTTCCACGCGCCTCCCACGCGCACACGCGTCACACGCGCGCTGAAGGTTGAAGACGACGCCACGTCATCGCACAGTCAGCGCCCAGTCAGCGCCACGTCAGCGTGCCTGGTAAATTTCAGATAGGTCCCTGAACTTTCTGAAAATTACAGTTTAGCCCCAATACTTTCAGATATTTACAAATTAGTCCCTGAACTTTTTGTAAATTGCAATTTAGTCCTGAACTTTTTGTAAATTGCAATTTAGTCCCTGAACTTTTCCGTAATTGCACTTTGGCCCCTGTACTTTCGGAAATTGCATTTTGACCCCTGTAATTTCTGGAATTTGTAATTTGGTCCCTGTGTCGGATTTTGACAAACGAAGTGTCATTTCCACCATTTTCGACCATTCCGGACGCAACGGTGAGGTCCGTTTTTTGAAATTCTGTTTAGAATTTTTATGATGGAGGGGAGCAACGGAAAAATGATTTTGTTAACTAGTACAAACTATTTCACATGGAGAGGAAGGATGAAAGACCTTCTGTATGTGAAGGACTATGATGGATCGGTATTTCTGGAGGATAAACCAGAAGGAATGACCGATGGAAAGTGGGCTAATCTTCACCAGAAAACATGCAGTACTATTCGTCAGTGGATCGACGACAGTATCGTGAACCATGTCAGTGAAGAGATAAATGCACGTGTCTTATGGAGAAAGCTGGAGGAGCTTTTCCGAGCAAAGACTGGAAACAACAAGCTGTACTACATCAAGAAGATGATGGGTTTGAAATACCAGGAGGGTACAGCTGTGGCAGATCATATCAATGACTTCCTCGGAACCATGAAGGAATTGTCTGGATTGGGCATAGACTTCGGAGATGAGGTAAATGGTTTAATACTCCTTAATACGTTACCAGAATCTTGGGAAACGTTCAGATCTACGGTGATCAATTCAGCCGCAGATGGGAAAGTCACTATGGAGATGGCAAAGACCAGGATCTTCGAGGAAGAAAAGAGGACGAGAATGCAGGAGTCAGCATCAGCCTCAACCTCAGAAGCTCTAGTGACAGAAAAGAACAGCAGAAGGGGGAGGAGTAAAAGCCGAGGCCCAGGG
Organism: Zanthoxylum bungeanum; assembly: GCA_019454045.1. Classification (NCBI taxonomy): domain Eukaryota; kingdom Viridiplantae; phylum Streptophyta; class Magnoliopsida; order Sapindales; family Rutaceae; genus Zanthoxylum; species Zanthoxylum bungeanum. The sequence continues at coordinate 996,851 of SKCR01007834.1, read as the reverse complement.
AGATCAGACAAGAACCGAGGGAAATCAAGAACGAGAGATATTGAGTGCTATCACTGTAAAAGAAAGGCCATATGAAGCGGGATTGCTACAAACTGAAGAACGAGCAGTTCAGGAGAGATGGTGACTCTAATCAAGAAAGAGTTGCTACAACCACCGAGAAAACCTCCAAAGACTTCTGCATAATGTATGAAGAAAATGTTGTGAATCTTGCCAGCCACGAGACCAGTTGGGTGATAGATAGTGGCGCATCCATACACGCCACATCTCGCAGAGACTTCTTTTCATCTTACACACCAGGGGACTACGGTGCTGTAAGGATGGGAAATGACGGACAGTCCAAAGCCGTCGGTATTGGAGACATCTGCCTTGAAACAGAGAACGGGACAAGGCTAGTTTGAAGGGAGTCAAGCACATCCCAGATATCCGGTTAAACCTGATCTCAACAGGCAAGCTGGATGATGAAGGTTTCTGCAGCACCTTTAGTGATGGATGCTGGAAGCTCACTAAAGGGTCAATGGTCGTGGCACGAGGTAAGAAAGACTCAACTCTTATTGATTTGATGCATGCTAAGCTTTCCAATAGTAGCATAAATACAGTTAACAGCAATGAGGCAGCCAGCTAGTTTGGCATAAAAAGCTCGGTCACATGAGCCAAACAGGGATGGAGATACTACGCAGGCGGAATGTTCTTCCGGAATTGAAGAACTCACACTTACGGAAGTGTGAACACTGCATGGCTGGAAAGCAGAACAGAGTATCCTTCCAGAGCTCCCCGCCTCAACGGAAACCGGAGGTACTAGATCTCATACATTCAGATGTATGCGGTCCGATGCAGACACGAACACTTGGTGGGTCACTGTATTATGTGACATTCATTGATGATCATTCAAGGAAGATCTGGGCATACACCTTGAAGAGAAAAGATCAAGTGCTGGGAGTGTTCAAGGAGTTTCATGCTTTGGTGGAGAGAGAAACCGGTAAGAAACTCAAATGCATCAGAACAGACAACGGTGGAGAATACAGAGGTCCGTTTGATCAGTACTGCAAGATGCAAGGAATCAGACATCAAACGACACATCCGAAGACACCTCAGCTGAATGGCCTAGCTGAGAGGATGAACAGAACCTTGTGCGAGAGGATCAGAAGCTTGCTATCACAAGCCAAGCTGCCGAAGACATTCTGGGGGGAGGCACTCATCACAGCAGTACATGTTTTGAACATGTCCCCAGCGGTCGCACTGAAAGGTAATGTTCCTAACCAAGCTTGGACAGGTAAAGAAGTGTCATACCAACACTTGCACGTCTTTGGGTGCAAAGCATTTGTACACATCCCAAAGGATGAGAGATCCAAGCTTGATGCAAAGACGCGACAATGTGTCTTTATTGGCTATGGTCAGGATGATTTCGGCTACAAACTCTATGATCCTGTGGAGAAGAAGATTGTCAGAAGCCGAGATGTTGTCTTTGTTGAAGACCAGACCATAGAAGATATCCGGAAGGATATGAAGACAATGCCCCAGCAATACAGAAATGTGAATCCAGAACCTCACACACCGGTGCCAGTACGAGTTGAAGATGAGGTTCCCATACATGAGGGTACAGGTGATGAAGCTCCCAGAGATGATGATCATGATCAACCACCAGTACCAGAAGCTAAACCAACAGTTCCACAGAGAAGGTCTGACAGAGAGAGGCGACCTTCACCAAATACTCTGCATATGAGTATGTGCTGCTTACTGACGGGGGAGAACCCGAGAGCTACAAGGAGGCTGTGGAAACAGATGACAGAGAAAAGTGGGAGGAAGCCATGCAAGATGAGATGAAATCTTTGCATGACAATCACACTTTTGAGTTGGTGAAATTGCCAAGAGGCAAAAGGGCTTTGAAGAACAAATGGGTGTACAGGGTGAAGCAACAAGAGCATACTTCACAACCCCGGTACAAAGCCAGACTAGTTGTCAAGGGATTCAATCAGAGGAAAGGCATTGACTTCGATGAAATCTTCTCTCCAGTTGTGAAGATGTCATCCATCAGAGTGGTACTCAGCTTAGCAGCAAGCCTCGACCTGGAAGTTGAGCAGATGGATGTCAAGACCGCATTTCTTCACGGGGATCTGGAAGAAGAAATTTACATGGAGCAACCAGAAGGCTTCAGAGTCAGCGGGAAAGAGGACTATGTGTGCAGACTCAGGAAAAGCCTCTACGATTTGAAACAGGCACCGAGACAGTGGTACGTGAAGTTTGAGTCAGTTATGGGGGAGCAGGGATACAAGAAGACACTTCAGACCATTGTGTTTTCGTCCAGAAGTTTTCTGACGATGACTTTATCATCTTACTGTTATATGTAGATGATATGTTGATAGTTGGCAGGAATCAATCGAGGATTGATAATTTGAAGCAGCAACTGAGTAAGTCTTTTGAGATGAAAGACTTGGGGCCAGCTAAACAGATTCTTGGCATCAGGATCGGTCGTGATCGGAAAGTCAGGAGGTTATACTTGTCACAGGAGGAGTACATCGAGAAAGTACTTCAGAGATTCCAGATGGACAAGGCTAAAGCGGTTAGCACTCCTCTTGCTACCCACTTTAGATTGAGTACGAGACAGAGTCCCTCTACTGAGTCAGAGAAGGAGGAAATGAAACAGGTTCCATACACCTCAGCAGTGGGAAGTCTAATGTATGCCATGGTGTGCACGAGGCCAGACTTAGCACACGCAGTTGGATTGGTCAGCCGGTTTATGTCAAACCCAGGACGGGAACACTGGAATGCGATCAAATGGATCATGCGGTATCTACGAGGCACTTCCAAGATGAGGTTATGTTTTGGAAGCAGCGACAAGCCAGTGTTGATAGGCTACACCGATTCAGATATGGCAGGAGATGTGGATACCCGTAAGTCTACTTCGGGGTATCTGATTACTCTCTCAGGAGGAGCTGTGGCATGGCAGTCTAGGTTGCAGAGATGTGTTGCACTTTCTACAACAGAGGCAGAATTCATTGCAGCGACGGAAGCTTGCAAGGAATTGCTGTGGATGAAGACATTCGTCCAGGAATTGGGTTTCAAGCAGGAGAAGTACATTTTGTACTGCGATAGCCAGAGCGCTATCTATCTCGGTAAAAATTCCACCTTTCATTCGAGGTCAAAACATATCGATGTGAGGTATCACTGGATACGGGACGTCCTGAGCTCAAGGCTGTTAGAACTCAGGAAAATTCACACCGACGACAACGGTGCCGATATGTTCACGAAGGTTTTACCGAAGGAGAAGCTTGAAATCTGTCGTGCCATAGCCGGGATGACAAAACTCTCCACATAGTCAGAGTGGAGAGATTCAGAGAACTACGATTGGCTTGATCCCAACTCAGGGTACGTAGGCAGTCATTCAGATGCAGCCATGGGAGGATCCTTTGGAGGATCCGGATTTGGATGATTGATGATCGGCTCAGATTTTGGAGAAATCTTCACCGAGGGGGAGATTGTTGGTGTTGTGACCAGCTGTTGGTCACAAGCACCGAAAGTGCATGCAAATAATTGCATGCACTTTCAATCAACAGCTCATGAGCAAGCTGTGCTCATGAGCAAGCTGTAACCAAGTGTGCCAAACCGCGTGGCACTGTTCACGCGGTTTGGGCACTATAAAAAGGGAGCCCTTCCATTGTTATCATCATCCCAAATCGTGAGGAAAGATAGAGAGTAAAGTGTTTGAGAGTTTTTTGTAAAGCTTGGGTTGTAAGCTTTGTAATTCTTTTGTGAGTAAAATAAAAGAAGAATTTTCTCTCAATTCACCTCTATTATTGTGTGTTTATTCACAACAGGTGGTGGTTGTTCATCAGTTACTATTTAATAGGGATGTTGAACTTGCGGAAGCTGAGGTTATTCGATTTGAGCCGGAGGTGACAGTGGATGCAGGGTTAGGACGGCTTATGGAGGAATCAGATTTATAAAATGTGATGAATTTGATTGAAGGGAAGGAGGCAAACTTAAAGGATATTTCTTGGGTCATTTCGGAAATTTGGGAAATGACTCATTAGATAAATTATTTTAATATAAATTATGTACCAAGATCATATGACATAGATGCTCATAGATTGGCTAGATTCTCTATTAACAATCCAAACACTAGAGTTTGACCGGAGGATACTCTGGTGGATATTTTCCCTTTTCTCTTAAGTAATGAAATAGTTTCTTTCTCAAAAATAATAATAATAATAAATAGCTAGAGATCCCTCTAAGTTCTGTTGAGTGGTGAAAATGAGCCCACTCAATGGTGAAAAATTAAGTCTCGTATAGTTTTGAGATGAAAAATAGGAAGGGGAAAGAGTAGATCCGTGATTGATTCGATTGTGGTAACGGTTGAGTGGTCCATAAACAGATGGCCGGTTCTCGTTTGGGAGTTCATCTCCACACGAAAAGCCAAGTTGAAATAATATGAATTAATTTTTGGGTTCCGTTTGATTCATAATCGGATTCGTTTCTGTTCGGTGTTTTAGGAAAATCGAAATGAACTCAAAAGTGCTAATTCCTATTACTTTAGATGGTAACTTTTTTAATTAATATTGTAGTATTATGGTATTTTTGATGCACTCACAAATAAGATAATACTGGATATGAAGTGTTGTGACACGAAAAAAAAACTCCCTCATAATTACACTAATATTGATTGGCTCGTGGAATTGACATAAAAAAATATTCATTTTTATATAAAATAATGAGGATTTTAATTGTCAGTGCTATAATTAATATAAGTCATCATAAATTTATATGTTGTGAAATTTAAAGAGACTAAGATCGTCAGAGTTCTAAAATTAAACTCAAAGTTTGGATAACTTCCAAAGTTATTCCATGTAAATTCACACAAGTTGATCTTGGTCATATATATTAAAAATATAATCCTCTATCTATTATAAAAAACACTGTCAATGTGTTATATGAGAGGTTTCAATTTATTATTGTCTTTGTTCACGCATCTCATTGTATCCAAAGAATGAATGGTGGACCTTAGAAACTATACAGTAAAAAAGTCATAAATTTAGAGCTAACCTAGCACTAACACATTTTAAACTTCGAAAATGAGCTTTTCTGCTTCTACTTCAAATACCAAACGCAAGAAGGCCAGTTGATATATAGATTTAGATTTGGTGTAGAATTGAGTTTTATACATATATTTTTTTTAATAAATTACTATTGATAATTATTAAATGATAATATAAATTGTAACCATATATTTTATTAAAACGAATGTAAAAAAAAATTATGAAAAACTTAATAAATTTCAGTCGAATAATGAATCCAAAATTTTGAGATAAGCTTTTAATTAGTAGTTACTAGAAGTATATATGTAAATTGATATCCTAAAATGGCGTGGTTTTGTGGTGTAAGGTTCATGATCTCATTTTGAGGTATTAAATTTGAATTCATAGAGTGCGTTTATTGTAAAAGCATGTGACATCCAGAGATTTTATCCTCTCCGCTTATATCCGGAAGTGGTGATTTAACTGTGTGGTTTCCAAGTATTCTAAATATATGTGTGTATGTAAATTGATGGGTGGAAAATGAGCCACCGCACTGGTGTGAGAAAGCAATTGGTGGTCGTAACTTGTGATGAAAAAATAGGTCCAACGTTGCAGTGTCGGTGCAGTGTCTTTAAAATTTCAAATCAAAAGTCAAGTCTCACTAATGGCAAACCAAATCATTCAGTGATTAAAATACAATTCTCGTGTAAAATTTCAGTTTCCACCCTTATATCATCGTAATTATAAATTCAGGACAAACCCAAGCCCATTTATTTGGTATCATATATGGGTATAACCAACTATTTAAGCCCTAACATTTACTATTACAACTATAGATTCACTGGGCCGGGCTATTAAGCACGGGACACAATACGACATAGCCGCTTGGGTTAAATTGGGTTTAGACTTTTTATGCACACGGATGATGGAAAATTTGCGACTGGCCGAATTATATACGTCAAAAAGAATGAGATTATTTACAAATATGTCAAAAACAAAAATATAAGAAATTATAGGATTGATATCGAATTTAAACATAAATATGTTCGCCATAGTTGTAATGAATTAAATTACAACACATTTTTGTGAAGTGATTGAATTCAACTACATTATCATTTATAATTTAAAAGTTTGCACGTAGAAAAATGTAGAAATAAACTTTTAAATTCACTTATGATATTAAAAGATTATGCTAAGCTTAACCCTTCTTTAATTATTTTCATCTTAATTTTTTAATATAACTATTTTAATTCCTAAATTTTCCTTAGGTTCTCTTTTTTCTAAGGGTGTGTTTGGCCCACAACATAACATGATATTAAATGAATGCAATATCATGTTTGGCTTCAAAATAAACTCCTCATGCACAGACAAAATAAATTATTGTCTTCTCAAAACACAGACCTAACTTCCATATCTTCCTCTAACAAAATCAAACTCCAACATATTCACCTTCCTTCTAAATTAACAAAAAAAGGAAAACAAAAAATTATTGCTGCTGCCTAAAATCATCACAGCTGCTGCAACTCCACAGCCTCCGGCTCACGATGCCACAGTTGTGTTGTGTGTCGATGCTCCACTCAACGAACACCCGCTACTCCACACCAGTAGAGCTTCTCGATGTTGCGGGTGTTCTTGGAGCTAAACCAACAACAGCAACAACAGTTTAAGATGAAGCTTTGACTCACAATCAGAAATTAGGGCGAAGAAGAAAAGAAATCAATAGTTGTGTCTATGTTCACGTTTAGAATTAGGTTTGATTTAGTAAAATTTTATTTTGTAAATTGAAGCATTTGCTTAGATATTTATTTAACAATATATATATTTAAGAAATGCATATAGAAAACAAATACATATGTTATGCTCTAAAATTACATAAATTTACTATTTTTACTTTTAAAATATTAATATATTAAAATACATAATAATTTTAATACAGTACATTTTACTACCAAACGATGTACAACATTAATATAATATGATATAATGTAGTATAAAAAAATATACAATATTACAATACTATTTAAATATTTTTTTTTTTGGATAACCGGGGTGTCCGGGCCAGCTTACGCGCACCTCGACTAATCCTCGGGACCTGTGTCCCATGCCCTCAGAAATTTCCCAACACAGATCAGGGTAAGTCGCTGGCTTTTCACACCAGGGGGCATGTCCCCAAGGAAATGCATATAGTGGGATTCGAACCTTGAACCTGAGAGGAAGCAAACCACTCAAGCCCAAAGTCTTTACCACTGAGGCAACCCCTTGGGGTTTACTACTATTAAAATACATCTTAATACAATTCACATTGCATTAAATAATACAATATCACTTAATATGATACGGTGTGTCAAACGCATTCTAAAAACATATAGCGTAATAATATACACTACTCATTTGTAATTCAATAATGATATAGGTACTAAATGAGTATATATTTTTTTCAATACAGAATCATAGTACAATCCATCAAATAAACACGGAGTCATATTTCAATTCTTGCCATTTATCTTATCAACCCCTTTTATGGATTTTATGTTAGTTATAATTTTTTTTTTCCATTAAATAATGACATTATTTTAAAGCACGAGTTTTAGGAATGCAATTCATGGTAAAAAAAAAAAAAAAAAAAATAAATTTGACCCAAAAGACACATTCATTCCAATCAAATTTCAACCTTTCCCAACCTTCATTAGTTCCTTTTACAAGGTGTGGTAAATTTGGTTATTTAATTAATAACTGTGTTGGATTTGGCTGTATAAAATGCTAATCTTCACGTGATTTCATTTCCATATAATGATAACTCCCGCGCAATGTGCATGTTAATTTAGATGAATGCATTTAAATAAAAATAGGAAAATATTAGGCACAATAGTTTCGATTAAAAAACGTGCATGATTTTTGATTGACACGGATTTCTTTATGGAAAGAAAAACCTAATTCAATACAATGAATTGTCATGATTGAAGGAGTACTCATAATTTGATTTAGAAATTATATAGATATATGGATGAAAAAATTAAGATGTGTTATTATCTTACCGTCAAATTGATTAAGGCATGTCATTTTCATATTTCAATGGCTTCGAGATTTGTTATTTGGGTTTGGATTTGGTAGTGATGGCAAAACGAATCAACAAATCGAATTTGTGTCGAATACTAAACGAATCGAATCATAATGTACTAAATTCGAATTCGATTCATTTATTAACGAATCCTGATATTAGGATTCGGATCCGATTCGTTTAATAAACGAATATTCGTATTCGATTCGTTTACATAAAATTAAACGAATCAGATTTAGTATTCGTTTAATAAACCAATATTCGCATTCGATTCGTTTACACAAAATTAAATGAATCGAATTTTGTATTCAAAAATTACTAAAATTACTTTCATGTTAAATACTTTTGTTCAAAAATATTAAGGTTAAATTTGTTATATAATTAAACGGATACTAAACAATTCGGATTGAATTCGTTTATGATTCGTTTAATAAACGAATTCTAAACGAATTGATAATATCAAATTCGGATTCGTTTCATTTATGAAATAAAATAAATCAAATTGACCTATTTATTAAACGAATATATTTTTCCAAACTCATATTCACTTTAAAGTGAATCGAATCGAACGAATAAACAAATCTTGACCAAATTGCCATCCCTAGGAATTTGGGATTTTCAATTTTGTTTCTTAAGGAACATAGAGTTGTTGTTTGGTTTCATCGTGTTTGAGAATTTATATAAATCAATCGGGATAAAATTGAACTGATGAAATTGAATTGCACTTCTAATCAGTTGGAAAACCACAAATAATTTGATAGTATAGATTACATAAAATTAAAAAAGATGTACATGGATAAATTAAAAGGCTTTGGAAAAACAAATTTTTGAAAACCATAAAGAAATTGATAGTATAGATTGCATTAAATAAATAGATCAACATGTACATGAATGAATTAAAAGACTTGTGGAAAATGAAATTTTGGAAAACCATAAGGAATTGATAGTATAGATTGTAGTAAAGAGAGAGAAGATGTACATAAATGAATTAAAATGTTTTTTTTTTAAAAAAAAGAACTACGAAATATATAGATATATAGATCTATTATATTAAAATAATTAGAGCAAATCATTTCATTTGAATTAGGGGGATATCTGTATTGGGTTTTGTTTTATAATAATATATAGATAGATGAATGGATATAGATAGATACAAATATAGATATAGATGGATTAATATATAGATAGACATGGATTCGAGCCATTTCTTTCGTTTTGAGTTCATTGATCTTGGACTTCTACGATTTTGCCTATTTTTGGGATCATCAGACAAAACTATTAACAAGCTAAACTCCAATACCGTTTTATTAGCACGTGCACCTTAAAAAATAAATTCAATAAACCAATGAAAAACAAATTAAGATAGAGATAATAAAGTTAAGCTCTCCACTATTAACATTAGATGTGCTCATACGTATGGAGAATATATGACCTAACGTCCGAATGAGCGTGGTTTGATAATATATGGTTCGAGATTTAATTTTGACATTTTGGATTCGAATTTAGGAAGTGTGTTTCAGAACCTGAAACAGTGGGGGGTTTACATACTCCACTTTAAATCGAAATGCTTAACTTTTCTATACTTCAATAATAATATTTTATTGACTCCTCATTATTTTCTCTGAAACAGTGCAATGGTTTTATTTACAAGGGTAAGGCTCGTTTTAAACCTTTATTATTGGCAGCTTAATTTAATTCTATTTTAATTTTCCATAAATCACCCCAATTTATCGAGTTTCATAAAAATAATAATAATAGCGACTACAATCCAAAGCGTTGACATGTCACGTAGTATACACTATGGATTATTACCACATGTAATTCAAATTAAGTACATATTTGAAAATATTAAAAATCATATTAAAAATATTTTCTTAAAAGTTAAATTTTTGTTTGTGATAACTTGATAATAGCAGTCCCAACTTACATTAAATTAGAAAGTTGGCTTTCAATTGGCAACGTAAGTGATGATCAGCCTTAAGCATGCTGTAAAAAAAATAAAAAAACGAATCACTTTCAGAAACGCCTGATTGTTAAGTGTAGCTGACATATCGATTGAGATATATAACTGAATCAGCTCATTGTCAGTAATAAGGAAATGAATGTTTTTTATTACAACAATTCAAAACAGGACCTGTACTATTTTTATTAACAAGGGATGCAACAATATCCTGAGATACTGTTTTTCCACTTGACTGCTGAATTAACAACTTACTTATTCGGTAGAAATTAAGTCCTGTGAGCTGGGGGTTTATAATTAAACATCACTGGCTTAATTAAGGCACAATCTTGTAACTTTTCATCCTGTCAATCCAAGTATTGATGGAATTTTTAGAATTCCTGAAACCCAAAAACCCGTGCTCTTTACTCTTATTCATACTATCTATAAAAGAGCCTTCACTCAACATCACATCAACAAACCACCAGACACCAACCTCATCCAATCTTGTAGCCTGCAGCTGATTCTCTCTCACAATCTCCTCCCACACACCTTCTTTACCTTTCATAATTTTCTCCAATCTCACTCTCTCATCATCACCATCATTTTCTTTAAACCCAAATTCCTCAATCCCAAATCGCTCTGCCACCACCTTCCACAAATGCTTCCACTTAAAAACATCTCCATTGTTGCAATTAAAAGCTTCGTTTCTTGCATACGGATCCACCGCCGCCCATATTTGCTGCTCCGCAATCAAATCTGCGTCCGAAGCAACTTGATATCCATCCCAAGCTTCTTTAGTCCCAGGAAATATTAAAGGAACTCCTTCATGTTTACATATAGCTGCGTATACACAAAGGGTACCTATAATATTCATCAAACTATGCGGAGAAAATCCAAATATTATTTGTGGTCGATGTACGGACCAAGACAAGCCTTCTTTCTTTTCAACTTCTTCGAACAATATATCTTCTTGATTGTAATAAAAATTCGGTGCGTCTAACCTTGGCAAGTCCTCCGTAAAAGGCGTATCGTGAGGCTTTATCTTGCCAAACAACTCGAACGGTCCTACGTAATGTTTCGCTCCCGTTTGGAGACAAACGTGACGGAGATTAGGCGCGTTGGGGATTACGGAACAGAGCACGTTACGAAGCATGGCGCCGTTGACCTCGCAATTCTCGGCTTCAGTTGAACGGCTGGCCCATGTCACGTAGAAGATGTGGGTGACGTCAGTGAGTTGTGAGAGCTTGGCTTGTGTCTGGTCCGGGTCGGACACGTCACACTGGATGTATTCAACCGGGTGATCAGAGTTCCAATTGGGCCTGGGCCGTCGGGCCACTCCATAGACCTTCCATGGGCCACCGGGAGTATCTGATAATGGCAGTATCGCAGCAAGGCTGTTGCCTACGATTCCCGTCACGCCTACAATGAGTCCCACGTTCTGGTAGTCTTGTGGTCGTTCATCTTCTTCGAATTTCATCTGCAAAATTGAAAAAATATAAAGATTTTAAACCGGAAACATATGCATGAATTTTCGAAACAGAGAAATTTGATGCTACCCTAACTGCGCCAACAGCACCAGCCCGCCAACAGCTCATTTTCGGAATTCTTTAAGATTTTAATTTTGTAAAGATTAATTAATGATGACATAAACCATCTGCTTCGACTTCGATATAAAGAGGAAATTCAGATGACGTGGGAGTGACGCGTGGGATTGAAAACGATGACACGAGTTATTGACAGGAGTCTAATGTTAATGTTAAAATATATGTGAATAAATTGGACCATAATGACATGCTTGTACATAGGACGCCATTTTTTGCAATTTATAAATTAAACATGACAAGCCATCGTTATTTTCCGTGTAATTATCTTGACTTACTAACAGGGTCAGTTTTGAGTTCTATTCAGCCTATGCGTCCTACGCCATTGTATATGGTCCCCTATTTTGAATGAATTTTAGACCTAATTATCTATAATTATAATCCCTCAATTGTAGTAAGAGTAATGATATTAGACCCCCTTCAATTTATCCTACCAACTCTAAAATTTTAATTAACCACGCTTATTTTCATTATTACCCTTGTTTTAAAATAACTATTCTCTCTCATAAAATGTGTAATTACCGATAGAAAATTTTCGGTCGATAATTTATAAATTTTACCGATTAAATTATTAATTGTTCGATAAAAATAAAAAATTTATTATTATTATAATTATTTCTTAATAAGGATAATTATGGAAATAAATGAAATTAATTGATATAGGGGGATAATGAGATAAATTTAGGGGTCAAATATCATTATTCTTTGTAGTAAATTTTGTAGGCCGAAGATATAAGCCCCCAATTTTAATAAAATTTTAAGGCCCAAACTCCTATTCAAATAAGCCCCCAATTCTAATAAGTTGTATAGCCCAATTCACTATGGAAATAAGTCCCCTATTATCTTTCCCTTAATATCACTATATCATACAACAAATTAAACCAAAAAAAAAAAAAAAAAATTTGTGATTTATAACGCTCAATATAGTCATCTGAATGTATTTTTATTTTGTATATCTATTTGTATCCCACTAGAGTTTTACCGGGTGGAAGATCAACTAAGTCCCAAGTGCCAATTTTTGCCAAAACATGTAATTCATCTTGCATAACTTGCTGCCAATGACGATTAGAGAAAGTTAAATAAATCTACATCATAGGACCGAGGACTGAGGTTCATGCAAAAAAAAAAAAAACAATAATGGAAAAGCAATGGTAATTTTGAAAATAAGTATGAGGGTGTCTTACTCGATGAGGATAACTGTAAGATAAAGTATCAATTTCATGGGAGTGTTCAATTAAAAGGGTGTCAGAGACAGTATCTGCAGATGGAGCATCATCAGAAACAGGTAGCAATAGGGATTGGACATCTGTCGGCTCACTGGAGGTACTCGAATGAGTTTTAAAGGTATAATCGGGTAACGTAGCGGAACGCGACAAATAATTTTTTCGATTTTATTGATTTTTCTTGTATAATTAAAATAAACTAATTTATTCTAATCACCCAAATCTGAAAATTAAGTTTTTGCACCAAATCTCAAAATTACCGTGAACCCCAATTGTGGACAACAGAACCTGGGCGACGCCGTTCCTAGGCTCGCGGCCTAATTGGGAAGTACGAAATAACATGGAGTCGCCACCCGGTGTGAACCGGGAAAATGAGATTTAAGGCCGCACTCACCCCTCGCAAGGGAAGACCTCAAACCGTTGGGTTCGGAATGGTCCCTTACTTATGTCACTTGTAATAAAAAGATTTATGTGATAATTTAACCAGGCTTAAATAACATTTATTTCCAAAGATATCATGCTTCTAAATTCATATGCATACATCAACAAGTTCATCACAACATGCAACATCACATGTCAATCTCATGAACATATTTCAATCCTATGATATGGAAAACTAAGAACAACATAATCATGCTTGAGTACTATCTCATGAACCTATTAACCAAATAACATGCTAACAGCCTAATCATGCTTGAATACAAATAATACAGTTGGCTATATATCACAAGAAAGATCAACCAAGAGGCAATTATACATGAATATGATAAGACAGACTCAGTTCAGTGTGTGCGCGTTCGTGTAGCGTTCGTAAACGCGTTCGAACGAAGATGAAACAGAATGCTCACGTTCGAGTAGAATTCATAAACGCGTTCGAACGGAAATGAAATAGAATGCTCACGTTCGTATGGCGTTTGATAGCGCGTTCGAACGGAAATGAAACAGAATGCTCACGTTCGTATGGCGTTTGTAAACGCGTTCGAACGGAAATGAGACCTGATGCATGATAAGGCAAAAATGCATGCGCGTTCGAGTTGCGTTCGTAAACGCGTTCGAACGGGAACAGACCTGATGCATGAAATTGGCAAAAATGCATAAACATCCAAATAAAGGGGCGCGGCGAAGTACTGCCGTAAAGGTGGCCTTTTGAGGGCTCTTGATCTCTCAAAGAGAGGACCTTTAGACCAACATACTAAGCCCATGCGCGTCACATCACATCATGCATACAAACACAAAGACAATCATACTATTCTAAGTATGTCCGATTGAACGTGTCTTGCATCCAACCGAACACACATCAATCGGTGCGGCAAAGCGTCGTGGTGAAGGATTTTAACCCCTCCAATTAGGGAACCTTTCATCGCACTTACTAAGCCCATGCACTCGATCATATCATATGGGAATAAGCAATATACATAATTTAAATGACAAGAAATAAATAAACCAAAGCAACACCACACAAGAGGAGGTGCCGTTTACTCAAGTGGTACGTGGAGTTGTGTCCCATGTACAGACCGCACTACCGTCCATTCGGATTCGGCTACGGAATTTACGTCTGGGTTTCCATCCTATATACCACAAGAGACGACACTCTTCCATTTCATTCAAGCCACAACATGCATTCATAAACGACTCTCATGCGAATAGAATTCAATAAAAAAAACGAATATAAACTAATGGAAAGGTACCCTCAGGTCTAACCTTTTAAGCCGTCTCTCGGATGTACGGTACACGATCGTCGGAAGGGTGGATGCTCCGCAACTCTCCCGGTTCACTGGTTCACTGTTCTCGTTCGTTGTCTTGCTGTTTTGCTTGCGGTTCGAACTCCGTTCTGCTCCTATTCGGCCTCGGTCTTGCTGCTCACTGCACGAGCCACCTGTTTTAACGTTTTCAATGAACTATTCCAAGTTTGTGTGGGTTCTTAGTGCAATTATATGTGATTATTTTTAAGATTATCTATGTAGTTTTTATATTACTGTTTTTTAAGGATTTGGGGCTGCTGTTTTAAGGTAATTTAGGAGGTTGTTTAGGCGTGTCTTAGGATTCGGCTAAGGGTGAGTTTTGTGTGTTATGGATTCGGCTATGGTGGCTGTTGGTGCTTTGGATTCAACTATGGAGGGTGGTGGCTTGTGATGGTTTCTTTGTTTTCTTTTGTGTATGTGTGAAGTGTTTTCTCTTTTGTGTTTAGTCATGGGTGTGTAGAGAGAGTCTAGAGAGATTTCGAGAGAGTTTGGGTGTGAATTAGGTTGTGTGAAGGAGATGAATGACTTTGGGTAGGGGTTGCTTATATAGAGAAGGGTTAGGGCTTGACAAGGAAAGAGATTTGGCTAATTGAATAGGGATTTGATTTGGTTTGGTTAGGGAATTCAAAGATTGAGGGGGGACAAATCTTGGCTAGATAGGGAAGGTTGAATATTTGATTTGTGTTGGTTTAGGAATACAAATATTTTATATTGGTAATTATCTTATTAGATTAGGAAGTCAAATATATGATTGGCTTTAATTGGTTATGATTGATTTTAATTTGGTATGATTATATTTTGATTTAGTATGTGATTTGTTTAATTTAGGCATGATTTTAGTTTAAGTTGGTAATTGTTTATTTTATGTTTGGTATATGTTTTATTTAATTATTTAATTAATTTAATTATTATCTTATTTAGTTAATGTTTTAATTAATATTTATTTATTTAAATTGGGATGTGTTTTATGGGCTTTGGGGGGCTAATTGGGCTGGATGAGAGGCTAGCAGCAAAACCAGAATTACCGACACCGTTCGAACGCTTCCTCGAACGCGACACGGACGCCCGCAATCCGTTTGACGTTCGAACGTAAACACGAACATAGCACGAACGAAAACAGTGAACCTTGTTTATTCTGAATTTCCCCTTCCGATATCCGTGACTTAAAAGGTAGTTGTCTCCAAATAAGACTCCTCATCGGGACTTATGTGTAAAAATGCAGTGCCTACAGTCGCCCCCACTTTGATGGGACTTGTGTAATGTGCAACAGTGACAATCCTATCAAAGTTATGCAATGCATTTCTACTTACCTGGCTCGCCAGCTGCCACTTGACTTACCATGTGTTGAGTTGATTTGGGTGGTGAGGTGCTGCGACCCCTGGTTCATTCCCGAACCGTGCTCCATTTTTAGAGCGCCATTTTCGGCATCTTTTGTGTGTGTGCTCCATTTTGGAGCGCCATTTTCGGCATCTGTTGTGGGTGCTCCATTTTGGAGTGCCATTTTCGGCGTCTGCTATGTGTGCTCCATTTTGGGGTGCCATTTTCGGCATCTATTGTGGCAGCGGTCCATTTCCGAACCGTGTTGTGTGAGAATGTGGCTCATCTTTGAACCGTTATTTGATGAGGTGGTCTTTGCCGCTACAAACCTGCGAACGCAAAACAAACATTGCATGTATGTGATATGTATGCATGTATGCATTTATATGTATCATATTCTGATGGGTTAGGCATTCCTTGGTCCATTTCGAACCGTGCTCCATTTTCGGAGTGCCATTTTCGGCGAGATGAAATGATAGTCCATTTCGAACCGTGCTCCATTTTCGGAGTGCCATTTTCGGCGAGTGATGAGATGATAGTCCATTTCGAACCGTGCTCCATTTTCGGAGTGCCATTTTCGGCAAGTGATGAGATGATGGTCCATTTCGAACCGTGCTCCATTTTCGGAGTGCCATTTTCGGCAAGTGATGAGATGATGGTCCATTTCGAACCGTGCTCCATTTTCGGAGTGCCATTTCCGGCTTGTTCATTCTTGAACTCTGCTCCATTCTTGGATTGCCATTCCCGGCTTGTTCATTCTCGAACTGTGTTGAGATGAGGCTTTATTCCTCCCGAGCTTTATTCCCGAGCTGTTAATATGAGGCTTTATTCCTCCCGAGCTTTATTCCCGAACTGTTGAGATGAGGTTTTATTCCTCCCGAGCTTTATTCCCGAACTGTACTGACATGAGGCTTTCTTCCCCTTGAGCTTTGTTCTCAAACTATACTGATATGAGGCTTTCTTCCTCTTGAGCTTTGTTCTCAAACTGTACTGACATGAGGCTTTCTTCCCCTTGAGCTTTGTTCTCAAACTATACTGATATGAGGCTTTCTTCCTCTTGAGCTTTGTTCTCAAACTATACTGACATGAGGCTTTTATTCCCCTGGGCTTTGTTCCCGAACTGTGTTGATATGAGGCTTTATTCCTCCCGAGCTTTATTCCCGAACTGTTGAGATGATGGTCCATTTCGAACCGTGCTCCATTTTCGGAGCGCCATTTTCGGCGAGTGACGAGATGATGGTCCATTTCGAACCGTGCTCCATTTTCGGAGTGCCATTTTCGGCAAGTGATGAGATGATGGTCCATTTCGAACCGTGCTCCATTTTCGGAGTGCCATTTTCGGCGAGATGAGATGATGGTCCATTTCGAACCGTGCTCCATTTTCGGAGTGCCATTTTCGGCAAGTGATGAGATGATGGTCCATTTCCGAACCGTTGCTGATGAGAGATAGTCCATTTCCGAACCATGCCTGATATGAGAGTGGTCCATTTCCGAACCGTTGCTGATAAGAGAGTGGTCCATTTCCGAACCGTTACTGATATGAGAGTGGTCCATTTCCGAACCGTTGCTGATAAGAGAGTGGTCCATTTCCGAACCGTTGCTGATAAGAGAGTGGTCCATTTCCGAACCGTTACTGATATGAGAGTGGTCCATTTCCGAACCTTGCTCCATTCTTGAAGTGCCATTCCCGGCTTGTTCATTCCTGAATTGTGTTCCATTCTTGGAGTGCCATTCCCGGCTAAACTGATACTGATGCTGATGTGGGCCTCGCCCCAAACTGATACTGATGTAATGTGGGCCTCGACCCTGTGACTCATTCCCAAACTGTGTTTGATGTGGGCCTCGACCCTGGGACTCATCCCCAAAAACTGATGTTGAAGTGGGCCTCGGCCCCAACTGCTACTGACATGGCCTCGCCCCCAGATTGATGCTGATGTGGGCCTCGACCCTCGGGATTCATCCAAACTGTGTTTGATGTGGGCCTCGACCCTGGGACTCATCCCAAAACTGATTGCTGCTGAAGTGGGCCTCGGCCCCAACTGCACTGACATGGGCCTCGCCCCCAGATTGATGCTGATGTGGGCCTCAACCCTCGGGATTCATCCAAAATTCTGCTGATGCGGGTGGGTGTAGGCACTGCATTTTTATACATGAAACCCGATGAGGAGTCTTATTTAGAGACAACTACCTTTTGAGTCACGGAAGCCGCGGGAAACGGATATCGGAAGGGGAAATTCAGAATAAGCAAGCTCACTGTCTTCGTTGGTGCTGCGTTCGTTACTTCGTTCGAACGGGAAACAGATTGCGGGCGTTCGTGTAGCGTTCGAGGGAGCGTTCGAACGGTGTCGGTAATTCTGGTTTTGCTGCTAGCCTCACACCCAGCCCATTTAGCTCCCCAAAGCCCATAAAACACATCACAAATTAAAATAATTAAATATTAAATTAAAACATTAAAATAAAACATTTAAAATCTACCAATTAAAATAAACAATTACCAACTTAAACTAAAATCATGCCTAAATTAAACAAATCACATACTAAATCAAAATATAAATCATACCAAATTAAAATCAATCTTAACCAATTAAATCCAATCATATATTTGACTTCCTAATCTAATAAGATATTTACCAATATAAAATATTTGTATTCCTAAACCAACACAAATTAAATATTACAACTTCTTAAAATAAAATATCTTGTCCCCCCTCAATCTTGTGTATACATTTCTCATCTCTCCTAATTTGGAAACAAGATCCCTTCCCTTGTAAACCCTAGCCATTCTCTATATAAACAACCCCTAACCAAGGTCATTCCTCTCCTTCACACAACACAATTCACACCCAAGCTCTCTCGAAATCTCTCTAGACTCTCTCTACACACCCAAAACAGACAAAAAGAGAAAACACTTCATACACACACGAAAAGAGAACAAAAGAACCTCAACCATCTCCTCCATAGCCAAATCTACCACAAGTAACCACTCTAATCACCACCGAAACTACAAGCACCAAAACAACCCCTAATCACCACCGAAAACCAGCCCCTCTAAACCTCCATATATCACCGAAAACCACACAAACACAGCAGCCCAAACCCTTAAAAAACAGTAACTTAGAAAACTACATAGATAATCTTAAAAATAATCACTTTTAATTATTGCACTAAGAACCCACACAACTTGGAATAGTTCTTTGAAAACATTGAAACAGGTAGCCCGTGCAGTGAGCAGCAAAACAGGAGCCGAATAGGAGCAGAACGGAGTTCGAACAATAAGCAAAGCAGCGAAGCAGTGAGCTAGGACGTTGAACCAGCGGACCAGAAAAGTTGCGGAGCTTTACCCCCCCTTTCGATCTTCGTGGAACGTGAGTCCGAGAGACGGCTTAAAAGGTTAGACCTGAGGGTATCTTTCACACTTTTTTTCCTTTCCCGCATTATTTATTAGTATTTCTTGTATGATTGTAATGTTGAAATGTGTGTTGTGATTTTTGAGTATATAAATATGCATGAATTATGAGATGTAATATGTTGTGGGCATTAGATGAATGAGAGATGTGTCAACTCTCGCGGTATATCGGATGGAAACCCGGACATAAATTTCATAGCCGATTCCGAATGGACGGTAATATGATCTGTACTCGGGCCACAACTCCACGTACCGCTTGAGTAAACGGCACCATCTCTCTTTCGTTGTGTTGCTTTTTGTTTATTTAGTTTTCTCTTGAATTCAATATGTTGTTTATTTTCGTATGATTCAACCAAGCGCATGGGCTTAGTGAGTTAGTCCAAAGGTCCTCCATTTGTGAGACAAAGAGCCGAAAAGGCCACCTTCGTGACACTACTTCGCCGCGCCGGTTGATGTGTGTTCGGTGGGACGCAAGATACGTTCAATCGAGCATACTTAGTTTGATATTATTATCTTTATTTTCGTATGTATAAGTCAATCGAGCGCATGGGCTTAGTAAGTGTGATGTGAGATCCCCTATGGGGAGGGGCTAAAAGCCCCCTTTTCCACGATGCTTTGCCGCGCCGCGTGGTTGACGTGGTTCAGATTGGAAGTGAGATGTGTTCAATCGGGCATACTTGGTTGATATGATTGGTTCTAGTCTTGTACGTGTGACGTGATGCGCATGGGCTTAGCATGTTGGTCTAAAGGTCCTCTCTTTGAGAGATCAAGAGCCCCAAAAGGTCACCTTTACGGCGTGCTTCGCCGCGCCCCTTTATTTTCTGTTTATTGCATCCTATTTCATACGTCAGGTCCGTGTCCGTGCGAACGCGTTCACGAACGCAACTCGAACGCGCATAAATTTTGCCTTATCATGCATCAGGTCTCATTTCCGTTCGAACGCGTTTACGAACGCTACTCGAACGTGAGCATTCTGTTTCATTGCCGTTCGAACGCGTTTACGAACGCTACTCGAATGTGAGCATTCTGTTTCATTTCGGTCCGAACGTGTTTACGAACGCTACTCGAATGTGAGCATTCTGTTTCATTTCCGTTCGAACGCGTTTACGAACGCTACTCGAACGTGAGCATTCTGTTTCATTTCCGTTCGAACGCGTTTACGAACGCTACACGAACGTGCACACACTGAACTGAGTCTGTCTTATTATATCCATGCATAATTGCCTATTGATTGATCTTTCTTATGCAAATGTGTCAATGTATTACAATTCGTATGCTTATGTCAATAATATTTGGGTATTGTTTCTTGCGGTATATCGGATGGAAACCCAGACGTAAATTCCGTAGCCGACTCCGAATGGACGGTAGTGCGGTCTGTACTTGGGCTACAATTCCACGTACCGTTTGGAAGAGTGCCAATATGTGTGCTTGTATGGTCAATATGTGTGCTTGTGTTTTCTTGAATGTAATATGCAAAATTGTATGTTCGTTGCTATCTTGATATATGTTAAGCATGCAAATTTGAATGTAAGATATATGTGAAATGCGTACATGAGTTTTATTTTACACATGAGAATTTAGAAGCATGATACTATTGGAAATAAGTGTTACTTAAGCTTAGTTAAATTATTACATGAATCCTTTCATTACAAGTGACATAAGTAAGGGACCATTCCGAACCCAACGGTTTGAGGTCTTCCCTTGCGAGGGGTGAGTGCGTGCGGCCTAAATCTTTGTCCCGGTTCACACCGGGTGGCGACTCCATGTTATTCAGTCCTTCCCAAACTAGGCCGCGAGCCTAGGAACGGCGTCGCCCAGGTCCTGTGTCCCACAGTCTGGCGACTCCACTGGGGATATGAGAATTGGCCCCGAAATATTGTCTTGTAATGAGTGGATTTATGTTTTAATTGGCCATGCCTATAGTGGATAAGTGAGGGTTTAATCAAGGGCACTTTGAGGCTAGGTAATGGTTTGGTGTCTTCCTTCACTTACTACCTTTCTAGAAGGAAAAGCTGAAGACTGTGAGGATACCTACATGGCCATCTACTTGTAGCCTTTGTGATGGACTAATTTGGAGGACTCGTTGTTTATTCCTGACAACAAGCGATAAGAGCCTAAGAGGCTTGGGTATTTAAGTGAGCCTCGCTCCACCTTCCCTCTGGGGGATCTACAACGGGAAATCCATTTGACAGTCCGTCACACACCATAGCTCATTGGCACGTACCTTAGTGTATAAAAAGGGATACGCTCACTTGGTCGCTCGAACCCTTGAGTGGGGAGACCTAGTTGTGGGCTATCCTTCGCCAGTGAGAGCCTTTGTCCACACTCTTGCAAATCCACCCATAGACTGGTTTATATGGTCAAAGTAGCAATTATTTCCTTGAGTATGTGCTTGTGGACCATCCTCATTTGGATGCAGTTGGACTATTGTCAGAAATGCGGGCTTGCTGGGCCATTTAAACTGGGGCAAGTTTGTACCTTATGACTATTAGGCCCAAAGCTTCTGAAATGTTGATGGGCCACTTTGTAAAAAAAAAATTATTATGTCATGTTAGCATCATCTTTTATGACTTGTGTTTGGGAACATCGTTGTTTGGATCCATTTGGACCATTTATCATGGGATATGGGCTTGTTGGGCCATTTAAACTGGAACAAGGACACATCTTATGACGATTGGGCAAAAGGTTTCTAAATAACAATGGGCCATTTTATGATTGTGTTCGGAATTTTATCATTTGGATCTAGTTGGGCTCTTTGCCATAAGACATGAACTCGTTAGGCCATTTAAACTGGGACGGGTTCACTCTTATGACAGTTGTCCCAAAAGCTTCTAAAATGATAATAGGCCGATTTGTTTGAGAATTTTATTTGATTTAATATATGTTATATATTTCTTATGCACATCATGCATACATACATCATGTTAACCCTTGTGTTCTGAAAGCCATCATAGATTCCCGTTGGGTTAGAAAAAAGGGAAGACTCACCAAAATACCGAGAACAGACATGAGTGAATCAGATACTGAGGTATCCCGGATAGATCAGTTGGAAAATGGCTTCGCCAAGATTACTGAACAGTTGCAAGCCTTGACTACTGCCATGACTAATATGGCTATGCCCCGTGCCGGGGGAGATCTGAGAATGTAAGGCGCGAGGAGCCCCCGAATGGGTGGGGGGTGATATACCCGCTTTTGATGATGATAATGCAGAGTATGCAACAGACAGAGTAATTGGGTCTCAGGCCGAGATACAGAAACTCAGGGAGCAGGTTGAATCCGTTACCCGCAAGATGAGGGGTAAGAATGAAGATTTGCTAGACTATGAGACAATGAAGTTCGAGGAGCAGTTGCCAGCGCAGTTTAAGATGCCGGATTTGGCTAAGTTCAATGGGAATGGAGATCCAAGGGTGCATCTCCGTCAGTATGTGTCTGTTATGAGTTCAGTTGGCCTGTCTCAGCGCCAAGTCCAAAAGATGTTTGGGATGTCACTCGAGGGGGCACCTGTGGTTTGGTATCATAGCCTTGAGAAGAAGGTTAAGGAAGATTGGAAGGAACTAGCTGATGCTTTTCTGAAGCAGTATGTTACAGACTTGGAGATTGATTTGTCACTCCGAGATTTGGAGAACACTAAGCAGAAGCCGGAGGAGAGCTTCAAAGGGTATGTGGACCGCTGGAGGAGCCAGCTTCTGAAGATGCAGACCCGCCCTCAGAAAAGGACCAGATCAAAATGATCATCAAGGGTACTAAGCCCTCAATTTATGGCAAGCTGAGGAGAATGACCTCCATGATTGTGGATTTCCGACAGTTGAGAGAGACTGTTATGGATATCGAAGAAGAGGAGGCTGAAAACAAAAAGTTTTATGGCCAGAATAAAAGAACTTTTGGAGGGCATTTTGAGACCAAGCCCACTACGGCAGAGGTCGCTACCGTCAGAAATAGGCGGTTCTCCAATCTTGGTAGACCTATATCAAGGGTGCTTGAGAAGTTGAAAGGACAAGGACTCCTGAAGCCTTTAGACCCTAGACCAATCCCAAACCCTGTGCCACACTACTTCGACCTGAGCCAATATTGCCACTTCCACCAGCAAAAAGGTCATGACACTGACAACTGCCCACGCCTTAGGCATGAAATCCAAAACCTCATCGATGCTCACAAAATACCCGACCCAGAGAAAGAACAACCTGACACACACAGAAACCCTATACCAAACTACCACTTTGTTCCACCACCCACCTACATGATCAACTCTGGCCTACCCGAAACCTTTGTCCTCAAAGCCCTCCACCACCAAGCTTATTACATGGATGACAACGAAGGACCATAGGTCAAGGGAAAAGGCAATGCTGCGAATGATGAGCTGTTCCTCCTAGTTTATTTGATCTTGCATTTTTAATAAAGACATTGGTTTTGTCTACTTGTTCGAACCTTTTTTATGATAATAAAGACGTTCATTTCGCTGAATCTCTTCTGCAACATGAGTATATTTGAGAAAAGCATTAAACCTTAGTACTATGATACTCAGCGATTCTAGAACTCGGGGAATCCTCAGAATAAGAAAACAGAAAAGATGAGATAGCCATTCAGAAATAGGGAAATGGGGCAATGAGACTGTCAGAAGGGAATCAGTTCACCAAGCCGATCAATTTGGAAAGAATAAAGCAATACTTTACCCGAGGGAGAGAAAACCGAGCAGTCACCAAGAGAATGGCAGAAGACCTAACCTAACGGGATAGGAAACCCAATCATGCATGCATGCATACACGTAACATATTCGCATCCTTTTTGTGTTTGTTCTATTTGGTAATAACAGGTTTCAGAGGAGAAAAAGAGAAAGCGTCAAATGCAAGCCAACCAGAAGCAGTAACAGTACAATAGCAGAGTTTCGAGAATGAATCCCAAGGGAATGAATCCAGGGTCGAGGCCACATTCAGTATCAATCTGGGGGGCGAGGCCCATGTCAGTAGCAGTTGGGCCGAGGCCCACTTCAGCAATCAGTTTTGGGGATGAGTCCCAGGGTCGAGGCCCACATCAACACAGTTTGGAAATGAATCCCAGGGTCGAGGCCCATATTACATCAGATCAGTTCTGCCGAGAATGGCACTCCGAGAATGGAGATATGGTCCGGGAATGGGCAGTTCAAGAATGAACAAGCCGGGAATGGCACTCCAAAAATGGAGCACGGTTCGAAATGGACCATCATCGCAACAGTTCGGGAATAAAGCCCACATTCAGTACAGTCATGGAACAAAGCCCAGAGGAGGAAAGCCTCATATCAGTATAAGTTTGAGAATAAAGCTCAATGGGAAGAAAGCCTCATGTCAGCACAGTTCGGGAACAAAACCCAATACTCAACAGTTCAGGGAACAAGACCCTCAGCTCAAAATGGGAACAAGACCCACGGGAAAAAAACCCAAACAACAATTCAGGGAACAAGACCCTCAGCTCAAAACGGGAACAAGACCCACGGGAACAAAACCCAACACTCAACAATTCAGGGAACAAGACCCTCAGCTCAAAATGGGAACAAGACCCACGGGAACAAGACCCACGGGAACAAGACCCACGGGAACAAAACCCAACACTCAACAATTCAGGGAACAAGACCCTCAGCTCGAAATGGGAACAAGACCCACGGGAACAAAACCCAACACTCAACAATTCAGGGAACAAGACCCTCAGCTCAAAATGGGAACAAGACCCTCAGCTCACTTCAGGAATGAACCAGGGGTCGCAGCACCTCACCACCAAATCAACGCAACTCAACACATGGTAAGTCAAGTGACAGCTGGCGAGCCAGGTAAGTAGAAATGCATTGCATAACTTTGATAGGATTGTCACTGTTGCACATTACACAAGTCCCATCAAAGTGGGGGCGACTGTAGGCACTGCATTTTTACACATGAAACCCGATGAGGAGTCTTATTTAGAGACAACTACCTTTTGAGTCACGGAAGCCGCGGAAACGGATATCGGAAGGGGAAATTCAGAATAAGCAAGCTCACTGTCTTCGTTGGTGCTGCGTTCGTTACTTCGTTCGAACGGGAAACAGATTGCGGGCGTTCGTGTAGCGTTCGAGGGAGCGTTCGAACGGTGTCGGTAATTTGGGTTTTGCTGCTAGCCTCACACCCAGCCCATTTAGCTCCCCAAAGCCCATAAAACACATCCCAAATTAAATAATAAATATTAATATTAAAAAAACATTAAAATAAAACATTTAAATCATTTACCAATTAAAATAAACAATTACCAACTTAAACTAAAATCATGCCTAAATTAAACAAATCACATACTAAATCAAAATAAAATCATACCAAATTAAAATCAATCTTAACCAATTAAATCCAATCATATATTTGACTTCCTAATCTAATAAGATATTTACCAATATAAAATATTTGTATTCCTAAACCAACACAAATTAAATATTACAACTTCTTAAAATAAAATATCTTGTCCCCCCTCAATCTGTGTATACATTTCTCATCTCTCCTAATTTGGAAACAAGATCCCTTCCCTTGTAAACCCTAGCCATTCTCTATATAAACAACCCCTAACCAAGGCCATTCCTCTCCTTCACACAACACAATTCACACCCAAGCTCTCTCGAAATCTCTCTAGACTCTCTCTACACACCCAAAAACAGACAAAAAGAGAAAACACTTCATACACACACGAAAAGAGAACAAAAGAACCTCAACCATCTCCTCCATAGCCAAATCTACCACAAGTAACCACCCTAATCACCACCGAAACTACAAGCACCAAAACAACCCCTAATCACCACCGAAAACCAGCCCCTCTAAACCTCCATATATCACCGAAAACCACACAAACACAGCAGCCCAAACCCTTAAAAAACAGTAACTTAGAAAACTACATAGATAATCTTAAAAATAATCACTTTTAATTGCACTAAGAACCCACACAACTTGGAATAGTTCTTTGAAAACATTGAAACAGGTAGCCCGTGCAGTGAGCAGCAAAACAGGAGCCGAATAGGAGCAGAACGGAGTTCGAACAATAAGCAAAGCAGCGAAGCAGTGAGCTAGGACGTTGAACCAGCGGACCAGAAAAGTTGCGGAGCTTTACCCCCCTTTCGATCTTCGTGGAACGTGAGTCCGAGAGACGGCTTAAAAGGTTAGACCTGAGGGTATCTTTCACACTTGTTTTCCTTTCCCGCATTATTTATTAAGTATTTCTTGTATGATTGTAATGTTGAAATGTGTTGTTGTGATTTTTGAGTATATAAATATGCATGAATTATGAGATGTAATATGTTGTGGGCATTAGATGAATGAGAGATGTGTCAACTCTCGCGGTATATCGGATGGAAACCCGGACATAAATTTCATAGCCGATTCCGAATGGACGGTAATATGATCTGTACTCGGGCCACAACTCCACGTACCGCTTGAGTAAACGGCACCATCTCTCTTTCGTTGTGTTGCTTTTTGTTTATTTAGTTTTCTCTTGAATTCAATATGTTGTTTATTTTTGTATGATTCAACCAAGCGCATGGGCTTAGTGAGTTAGTCCAAAGGTCCTCCATTTGTGAGACAAAGAGCCGAAAAGGCCACCTTCGTGACACTACTTCGCCGCGCCGGTTGATGTGTGTTCGGTTGGACGCAAGATACGTTCAATCGAGCATACTTAGTTTGATATTATTATCTTTATTTTCGTATGTATAAGTCAATCGAGCGCATGAGCTTAGTAAGTGTGATGTGAGATCCCCTATGGGGAGGGGCTAAAAGCCCCCCTTTTCCACGATGCTTTGCCGCGCCGGTTGACGTGTGTTCAGATTGGATGTGAGATGTGTTCAATCGGGCATACTTGGTTGATATGATTGGTTCTAGTCTTGTACGTGTGACGTGATGCGCATGGGCTTAGCATGTTGGTCTAAAGGTCCTCTCTTTGAGAGATCAAGAGCCCCAAAATGTCACCTTTACGGCCGTGCTTCGCCACGCCCCCTTTATTTTCTGTTTATTGCATCCTATTTCATACGTCAGGTCCGTGTCCGTGCGAACGCGTTCACGAACGCAACTCGAACGCGCATAAATTTTGCCTTATCATGCATCAGGTCTCATTTCCGTTCGAACGCGTTTACGAACGCTACTCGAACGTGAGCATTCTGTTTCATTGCCGTTCGAACGCGTTTACGAACGCTACTCGAACGTGAGCATTCTGTTTCATTTCGGTCCGAACGCGTTTACGAACGCTACTCGAACGTGAGCATTCTGTTTCATTTCCGTTCGAACGCGTTTACGAACGCTACTCGAACGTGAGCATTCTGTTTCATTTCCGTTCGAACGCGTTTACGAACGCTACTCGAACGTGAGCATTCTGTTTCATTTCCGTTCGAACGCGTTTACGAACGCTACACGAACGTGCACACACTGAACTGAGTCTGTCTTATTATATCCATGCATAATTGCCTATTGATTGATCTTTCTTATGCAAATGTGTCAATGTATTACAATTCGTATGCTTATGTCATGTAATATTTGGGTATTGTTTCTTGCGGTATATCGGATGGAAACCCAGACGTAAATTCCGTAGCCGACTCCGAATGGACGGTAGTGCGGTCTGTACTTGGGCTACAATTCCACGTACCGTTTGGAAGAGTGCCAATATGTGTGCTTGTATGGTCAATATGTGTGCTTGTGTTTTCTTGAATGTAATATGCAAAATTGTATGTTCGTTGCTATCTTGATATATGTTAAGCATGCAAATTTGAATGTAGATATATGTGAAATGCGTACATGAGTTTTATTTTACACATGAGAATTTAGAAGCATGATACTATTGGAAATAAGTGTTACTTAAGCTTAGTTAAATTATTACACGAATCCTTTCATTACAAGTGACATAAGTAAGGGACCATTCCGAACCCAACGGTTTGAGGTCTTCCCTTGCGAGGGGTGAGTGCGGCCTTAAATCTTTGTCCCGGTTCACACCGGGTGGCGACTCCATGTTATTCAGTCCTTCCCAAACTAGGCCGCGAGCCTAGGAACGGCGTCGCCCAGGTCTTGTGTCCCACAGCGGGCCTCGGCCCTGGGATTCATTCCAAAATTCTGCTGATGTGGGCCTCGACCCTGGGATTCATTCCCTGAATTCATTCCAAAATTCTGCTGATGTGGGCCTCGACCGCAGAATGATGTGGGCTTCGCCCTAAACTGATATTGATATGGGCCTCGCCCCAAGACTTATACTGATATGGGCCTCGCCCCAAGACTGATACTGCTGATATGGGCCTCGCCCCCAGACTGATACTGATATGGGCCTCGCCCCACGACTGATACTGATATGGGCCTCGCCCCCAGACTGATACTGATATGGGCCTCGCCCCAAAACTGATGCTGAAGTGGACCTCGGCCCCAACTGCTACTGACATGGGCCTCGCCCCCAGACTGATACTGAATGTGGGCCTCGACCCTGGGATTCATTCCCTGGATTCATTCCAAATTCAGACGACGTGGGCCTCGGCCCTATGATTCATTCCCTTGGGATTCATTCCCAAAACTCTGATATTGTACTGTTACTGCTTCTGGTTGGCTTGCATTTGACGCTTTCTCTTTTTCTCCTCTGAAACCTGTTATTACAAAACAGAACAAACACAAAAAGGATGCGAATATGTTACGTGTATGCATGCATGCATGATTGGGTTTCCTATCCCGTTGGGTTATGTCTTTTGCCGGTACTCCTGGTGGCTGCTTGGTCTTTTGACAAGTCTGTCCTCTTCCCTAACCAACGTGTATCTATGATGGCTTTCAGAATACAAGGTTAACATGATGTATGTATGCATGAGGTGCATGAGATGTATATAACATACTAAATCAATTAAAATTTTCACACAAATCGGCCTGTTATCATTTTAGAATCTTTCGGGCTAACTGTCATAAGAGTGAACCCGTCCCAGTTTAAATGGCCCAACGAGTTCATGTCTTATGGCAAAGAGCCCAACTAAATCCAAATGATAATATTCCGAACACAATCATAAAATGGCCCATTGTTATTTAGAAACCTTTTGGCCCAATCGTCATAAGATATGTTCTTGTCCCAGTTTAAATGGCCAACAAGCCCATATCCCATGATAAATGGTCCAAATGGATCCAAACAACGATGTTCCCAATCACAAGCATAAAGATGATGCAAACATGACATAATAATTTTTACAAATTGGCCCATCAACATTTCAGAAGATTTTGGCCTAATAGTCATAAGGTGTGAACTTGCCCCAGTTTAAATGGCCCAGCAAGCCCGTATTTCTGACAATAGTCCAACAGCATCCAAATGAGGATGGTCCACAAGCACATATTCAAGGAAATAATTGTTACTTTAGCCAACCCGGTCTATGGGTGGGTTAGTAAGAGTATATACAAAGGCTCTCACCGGCGAAGGATGGCCCACAACTAGGTCTCCCCACTCAAGGGTTCGAGCAACCAAGTGAGCGCACCCCTTTTTATACACTAAGGTACGTGCCAATGAGCTATGGTGTGTGACGGACTGTCAAATGGATTTCCCGTTGTAGATTCCCCATAGGGAAGGTGGAGCGAGGCTCACTTAAATACCCAAGCCTCTTAGGCTCTTATCGCTTGTTGTCAGGAATAAACAACGAGTCCTCCAAATTAGTCAATCACAATAGGCTACAAGTAGATGGCTATCTAGGTGCCTTCACAGCTTTTCCTTCTAGAAAGGTAGTGAATGAATGAAGACACCAAACCATTACCTAGCCTAAAAATGCCTTTGATTAAACCCTTACTTTATCCACTATAGACACGGTCAATTAAAACATAAATCCAAACATCACAAGTCAATATTTCGGGGCCAATTCTCTATCCCCAGTGGAGTCGCCAGACTGTGGACAACAGAACCTGGGCGACGCCGTTCCTAGGCTAGCGGCCTAATTGGGAAGTACGAAATAACATGGAGTCGCCACCCGGTGTGAACCGGGAAAATGAGATTTAAGGCCGCACTCACCCCTCGCAAGGGAAGACCTCAAACCGTTTGGTTCGGAATGGTCCCTTACTTATGTCACTTGTAATAAAAGGATTTATGTGATAATTTAACCAGGCTTAAATAACATTTATTTCCAAAGATATCATGCTTCTAAATTCATATGCATACATCAACAAGTTCATCACAACATACAACATCACATGGCAATCTCATGAACATATTTCAATCATATGATATGGAAAACTAAGAACAACATAATCATGCTTGAGTACTATCTCATGAACCTATTAACCAAATAACATGCTAACAGCCTAATCATGCTTGAATACAAATAATACAGTTGGCTATATATCACAAGAAGATCAACCAAGAGGCAATTATACATGAATATGATAAGACATACTCAGTTCAGTGTGTGCGCGTTCGTGTAGCGTTCGTAAACGCGTTCGAACGAAGATGAAACAGAATGCTCACGTTCGAGTAGCGTTCGTAAACGCGTTCGAACGGAAATGAAACAGAATGCTCACGTTCGTATGGCGTTTGATAGCGCGTTCGAACGAAAATGAAACAGAATGCTCACGTTCGTATGGCGTTTGTAAACGCGTTCGAACGGAAATGAGACCTGATGCATGATAAGGCAAAAATGCATGCGCGTTCGAGTTGCGTTCGTAAACGCGTTCGAACGGGAACAGACCTGATGCATGAAATGGGCAAAAATGCATAAACATCAAAATAAAGGGGCGCGGCGAAGTACTGCCGTAAAGGTGGCCTTTTGAGGGCTCTTGATCTCTCAAAGAGAGACCTTTAGACCAACATACTAAGCCCATGCGCGTCACATCACATCATGCATACAAACATAAAGACAATCATACTATTCTAAGTATGTCCGATTGAACGTGTCTTACATCCAACCGAACACACATCAATCGGTGCGGCAAAGCGTCGTGGTGAAGGATTTTAACCCCTCCAATTAGGGAACCTTTCATCGCACTTACTAAGCCCATGCACTCGATCATATCATATGGGAATAAGCAATATACAGAATTTAAATGACAAGAAATAAATAAACCAAAGCAACACCACACAAGAGGAGGTGTCGTTTACTCAAGTGGTACGTGGAGTTGTGTCCCATGTACAGACCGCACTACCGTCCATTCGGATTCGGCTACGGAATTTACGTCTGGGTTTCCATCCTATATACCACAAGAGACGACACTCTTCCATTTCATTCAAGCCACAACATGCATTCATAAACTACTCTCATGCGAATAGAATTCAATAAAAAAAAAACGAATATAAACTAATGGAAAGGTACCCTCAGGTCTAACCTTTTAAGCCGTCTCTCGGATGTACGGTACACGATCGTCGGAAGGGTGGATGCTCCGCAACTCTCCAGGTTCACTGGTTCACTGTTCTCGTTCGTTGTCTTGCTGTTTTGCTTGCGGTTCGAACTCTGTTCTGCTCCTATTCGGCCTCGGTCTTGCTGCTCACTGCACGGGCCACCTGTTTTAACGTTTTCAATGAACTATTCCAAGTTTGTGTGGGTTCTTAGTGCAATTATATGTGATTATTTTTAAGATTATCTATGCAGTTTTTATATTACTGTTTTTTTAGGATTTGGGGCTGCTGTTTTAAGGTAATTTATGAGGTTGTTTAGGCGTGTCTTAGGATTCGGCTAAGGGTGAGTTTTGTGTGTTATGGATTCGGCTACGGTGGCTGTTGGTGCTTTGGATTCAACTATGGAGGGTGGTGGCTTGTGGTGGTTTCTTTGTTTTCTTTTGTGTATGTGTGAAGTGTTTTCTCTTTTGTGTTTAGTCTTGGGTGTGTAGAGAGAGTCTAGAGAGATTTCGAGAGAGTTTGGGTGTGAATTAGGTTGTGTGAAGGAGAGTAATGGCTTTGGGTAGGGGTTGCTTATATAGAGAAGGGTTATGGCTTGACAAGGAAAGAGATTTGGATAATTGAAGAGGGATTTGATTTGGTTTGGTTAAGGGAATTCAAAGATTGAGGGGGGACAAATCTTGGCTAGATAGGGAAGGTTGAATATTTGATTTGTGTTGGTTTAGGAATACAAATATTTTATATTGGTAATTATCTTATTAGATTAGGAAGTCAAATATATGATTGGCTTTAATTGGTTATGATTGATTTTAATTTGGTATGATTATATTTTGATTTAGTATGTGATTTGTTTAATTTAGGCATGATTTTAGTTTAAGTTGGTAATTGTTTAATTTATGTTTGGTATATGTTTTATTTAATTATTTAATTAATTTCATTATTATCTTATTTAGTTAATGTTTTAATTAATATTTATTTATTTAAATTGGGATGTGTTTTATGGGCTTTGGGGGGCTAATTGGGCTGGATGAGAGGCTAGCAGCAAAACCAGAATTACCGACACCGTTCGAACGCTTCCTCGAACGCGACACGAACGCCCGCAATCCGTTTGACGTTCGAACGTAAACACGAACGTAGCACGAACGAAAACAGTGAACCTTGTTTATTCTGAATTTTCCCTTCCGATATCCGTGACTTAAAAGGTAGTTGTCTCCAAATAAGACTCCTCATCGGGACTTATGTGTAAAAATGCAGTGCCTACACCAATATTTGTGAAATTTTTACATTTTGATTATTTTAGTTCTAATTTATAAAATACAAGCTTATGTGATTTCCAATCAATACCAAAATGATTTGTATATCTAATATACATCAAAATACATCCAATATATGCAAAGCCCCTATTTTGATCTCGACATAAACCCTAATTTTATCAATTAATCTAATTATTCAAAATTAACCAAAATTAATTCAATAAAACACTTTAATACATTCTATACAACACCAATCAAGCATCACCACTTTGAAATAACTCAAGAACATTTATAAGTCATTATTGAGTGGTCTAACAACTTTAGAATGGCAAAAAGTCATCTAATGACAATTATAAGACTTAATTACACTAATTAAGCTTATTTTAATTATTACACATGTATATATTCAATAATCAAGCTTTCAAGAATCTTAACACAAATTCAAGAGAGGGAAAAATAAATTCAAGAATCTTAACACAAATTCAAGAGAGGGAAAAATAAACTCATATCATATGTTGAGCTTTGGAATTTCATAAACAAATTTCAAATAAAAGAAAGTTAACAAATACCTTATTTTCAAGCTTTTCTTTTGATTTTCCTCTCTAGCTCTCTAATTGTATTCTTGAATTCTTAACTTGATCACTTATTTACAAGCTTTTCTTTTGATTTTTCTCTCTGGCTCTCTATTGTTATTCTCAAATTCTTAACTTGATCACTTGAAAAATGAAAACAAAACTCCTTTTATAATTATTTTTAAAGCATTGGACAAAATTCTAGCAAATATATAAGCTTTATCTTCACATTAGATAAGCATTATCTTCATATTAGATATTTTTAATTTTTTTACTTTAATTATTTAACAATTAAATAATCAAATAATTAATATATATATATATATATATATATATATATATATATATATATATATATATTATATTTACATTAAATAATCAAAATACATATATTTATGATATATGTCAAATATCTAATTTGACAAATAATTAATGTGTATTTAGTAAAATCATGTATTAAATACAAATATACATTAATTAAGAAATGACCAAAATATCCCTATGCATGTATTAATTCGTTTAGTCTATAAATAATCAATATTATTTATAATTGTTGCCCTAATGCTCTAAGAGTATATTTCATTATGTGAAACTCTATAAGCTGAGGCATATAAGTCACAAAATCTAATTTCGTGTCCATAATTTACCAATCCGTAAATTATGACGATCATGGATAAACTCGCTGAACTATAAAGATCGAGATCATTGCATACGTATAATTCATCTGTCATAGGTATCCGAATTATACCAGAGATGCAGATATAAACGTCAAATCTCTTTAGTCATAATCTCGTCGAAATATTTGTTGGAGTTGGTGCTCGGCGCGCCAAATTTTGTTGTATTTATTGTAAATATGATGTACATTTTGTTTATTATGAATAAAATTGAGTAATTTTCATCAATATAATTTTATATGGTAAAGGCGTAAATGACCTTAGAATGAATAGTTGTGATATAATTACAAAAGCGCCACAATTGTTACTGAGAAATATCACAATATAATTCATTCTTAAATTTTTTCTGGTCAAGGTTTACATATTTGGTCGGTTAGTAAACCCGTGAGACCGATACGTGTCGTATATTAGAATTGTTCTAATGGTTTGTCTCAGTAAACCATGAGTCTTTGGAGACTCATATAGACACGTATGTATTTATGGGATAAATACTGAACGAATCATTTAAAGATTCCTGATAGATGGTACACCAACGTCAATAGGAATCTTTACGATTCAAATAGCATATTAGTTTTTTTGACTTGAGATACCACTGTAGATATGTGAAATATCCTCCGTACTTTGATAACAGTCACGTCAATGATCTTTTAAGATCAGACCTCCGTCTGTTCATTGGGTATGGACTGATACTCATGATATCATATGATGTATCCAGAGAGGATATGTAAGTCCCGTGTACGAGATTTATGTGTCCAATTTGTGATTCTTTGAAATCCTTGGCCGAGGTATGATTCGGAAACGAGTTCCGAATATTTGTTAAGAATCATAATTATGTCGCGACACATGAATTATTCATAGCGGAGATTTGACGTTTAATCTATATCTCCGGAATAATTCGGATAACCTATGACAGATGGATTATATATGCGATGACTTCGACTTGGATGGTTCAACTTGATTATATGTGGTCCTCGTAATTTATGAGTTGATAAATTACGGACATGGAAATGGTTTACACGACAGATAAACTTGAACCTATAGATTATTAATTAATTATTAATAATAATAAAATGGAAGAATATTCTTGGAATATTATTTCATAACATATTTTGTCATTTTGTTAATTAAATTGAATAAATTAATTAAAATGTCAATTAATTTATTTATTTAGATAAGAATAATTATTAGAATATTCTTACCATTTTGGCACAATTTGATTGGCCAAATCATGTGATTCTTACACATGGATTTAATTGACAAAAATCAAAATAATTGCATTTGAGATAAGATCAAAAAAATGTGTCATTTTAATTGGTTAAAACAAAAGCAAATTTGACCAAAAATTGATCTAGTAAATTCGGCAGTGTTGGGTTTTCCTTTTAAAATTGAAATTTGTTTCATTTTACAAAGTAGAAGACTCTCATGTGTTGAGAACAAATAAAGAAAAGGGGATTAGGGTTCTTGGAAATCAATTTATATCTAAGACAAAGAAAATTGGAGGAATTGGAAATTGCAATTAAGGTAACTTATAATTTCCATTTTATATTTTCTTAATTTTGTTTCTTAAAGCATAAAAATATATATGAGATATGTATTTTGTATGTTTTAGAAAATATGTATCTTGGATATATGTTTGGAACAAAAAAAACTTGGTGTCAATTGATTAATTAACCTTAATAGTTTCTTTATTATAACATGTGTAATTTGATTAATTAGTGAATTACTCTCTAAAATTAAAATTGCCATTCTAGAGTAATTTTACCACTCTAAGATTGCCTATAAATGTTCTTGAGGCTTTGTATTGTGGTGATTTAATTTGGTGTAAATTAATTGGATTAATTTTGTGAATAAATTGAATTATGGCATGAAAATTGAGCAAAAATATTTCTGGATCAAATCTGGTTTCATGGGCTAAATCGGAATATTTTTCATGTAAAAATATATGTTTTGGATGATATTGGATGTGTATTGGGTGGTGGATAAATTCCGAAAATTATTCCGGGGTGAAAACTAGAGAAAACGGCGAAATCGGGTCGAAATGGGCTCGCCGTGTGACGGCTGTGAAATCTGCGAACTAGGCACTGTTGGGGCTGCCCAATTGAGCGAGTTGGACCGGCTCGGCCGTTGGTCAACCGATTTGACCGTTTGCCCATTATGCGTATTATTTGCCGAAAATCGTTTTCGTAAACTAATTCGACGTGTAACGAAATATTAAATGTTAATAAATAATATATTTAGACATATTTGAGTGGATTATAAATATTTGATATTGATTAATTCGCTCGGAAAATTTTTTAAATGTTTAAAAATCATTTTCGCCTTCCGCCGCACCCTTCCGCTGCGTACACCCCAACGAAATGGCATCAGAGCGTCTGATCTCACATCCAAAATAATTTTTTCATGACTTAAATATTTGATATTTAATTCAATTTATTTTACACATGCTTTAAAATTAATTGATTTGATCAATTATTTGGTTTTTTTTAATAGTTTTGGAAAAATCCCCATAATAAGGCTTTATTTTTTGTGAGTGTATTGTACACTAATAGGTCTGTCTCGTCAATATGGATATAAATATTTTTCTTGATACTGTGGTTGTACCTGCCAAAGCAGTCGACTATGGTTAATGGAAATTTATTTATACCGGTAAAACTTATTTGATAAGAAACAAATTTGAGCGAAAGTGCATACCAATAGATGCCAAACAGTAAGGTGATGCATTAGTACCTTGGATATGTACATTGACGAGTATTGCCTTGAATACGCCCCATCCAATATATGCCAAAGCAGTGAGGATCGGAAACGGTTCAGGACCTTTTTTAAAGAGTCACATTTGATGTGATTGGTAATTGTTACATACTCTCAAATATATTTGGGCACAATGTGCCAAAACTGTGTGTTC
This sequence comes from Zanthoxylum bungeanum, assembly GCA_019454045.1. Lineage (NCBI taxonomy): Eukaryota > Viridiplantae > Streptophyta > Magnoliopsida > Sapindales > Rutaceae > Zanthoxylum > Zanthoxylum bungeanum. Next base: position 959,858 of record SKCR01007834.1, on the reverse strand, counting down.
AAATATATTTGTGAGGTCTACTTCCTCCTATAGAATTTAATTTAATTATTGAATTCTCGTATTTTATTTGGGGATTATCAATTTACGTAAAGTAGTGGGAGGGCATCCTTATATTAAAAATCCATGATATGTTGTATGTTATGTGATATTGATGAAATTACTTATATCTGCTAACTCATGTTTCTTTTGTAAAGTTTGTGATGGCAGCTACTACTTCCGCTAATCCGTTTGCTCGTGTCCTGGACGCGAACAAATTGACCGGTCCTGAGAATTTTAGTGAATGTGAATTGGATCTTAAGATTGTCTTAAGGTCCGAGAAGTTGGGTTATGTGCTGGAGAGTACAGTGCCTTTGGATATTGCTCCGGAGTCGACACCTGAAGAGAGAGAGACATTTGAGAAATGGAAGGATGATGATTTGAGAGTCAAACCACTCATTCTCTGTTTTATGTCTTCTGATCTAAATAGGCAATATGCCGATATGCCTGACTCCTACAGTATCATAACTCAGCTTCGGAAGCTTTTTCTGAACCAGGAGCAGACTCTGGTATATAGAATCTCTGTGGAATTATTCCACGCTCGTTTGGATGATGGCAAGCCCGTGAGTCCACATGTCCTGCACATGATGGATCTCATCCAAAATCACTTTACACATGCACTAAACTTCCATCTCCATCCACCACAACTAAAAAACCCTAATTTTCAGAATTAAAATAACCCTAGAATATTTCTAGATTATCAAGAAACAAGAAATCAAATTTCTAAGCTTAAGGTTGAAGTGGATTACCTTTAATCACTTGTTTCCTATGTTTTTTTCTCGAATTTTCTTTCAATTCTTCATGGATTTAGCAAACATATTTTGAAACCCATTTCTGAGAAGGAGTTTCGGCCATGAAAAGAGCTTAGAAGATGAAGAAAACAATTTCCCTCGTTTAATATACATGATCGACTATAATGGGGATAATTTGTGGATTTTGTATTTTTAATTTCATTAAATTAAAAACAATAAAAGATAAGCTTAAAGGTGGACAAATCAAATTTGAACATCTAAGCTTAATAAAGTCATGCCATTGAACCAATAATAATTGGAAAAAAAATCATAACATTTATGAAAAAAATTTATTAATTAATAATTCAAATATTTAACAATTAAATATCCAAATAATTAATTAATATAATTATTATTATATTTTTATTTTTATTTACAATAAATATCAAATACATATATTATGGCATATGTCAAAATCTCATTTGACAAATAATTAATGTGTATATAATCGTATTATGTATCAAATACAAATACACAATAATTATTATCAAACAAAATCCTCTAATGCATGTGTTATCGTTTACCCGATTAAACGATCCGAATTAACTCATTTAATCCGGTGAAATATTATGAATAATATGTATTATTCATATTGAGATGCCCAAGTGCTCAACGAATACACTTCATACTGTGGGACTCTCTAAGTTTAGGTTTATCCGTCACAAAATCCAATTCCGTGTCCATAATTCACCCACTCATGGATTATGACGACCACATATAATCTCGCTAAACTATGCAAGTCGAGGTCACTGCATACGTATAATCCTTTCGTCACAGGCTATCCATATTATATATGGGATATAAATGAGAATGTTAAATCTGTTCGGTATAATATAATCGACTTTTCATTTACGATCTTTAGAAAACACTCGGAACTGATTTCCGAAGTTATACCACAGCCATAGATTTATTAGATCGTAAACACGTGCGAATGCCTATGCCCTGTACACAGGACTGACATATCATTTATTGATACATACTGGATATCATGAGCATCAGTCCATAGAGATGGCCACGGTTCGGTTCCCTTCAGGTTTTTTTTTTTTGAAAATAAAAATTTGAGATTTAAACATTAATTGGGGATTATGATTCGTCGAGGAACCGTTCGGTTCCACCGGTTCGATAAGGGTAAGAGCCCTAACCGAACCGGTCAGGTTCCGGTTCGGTTTCGGAACTGGAACTGTAACCTTGGCCGGGTCTATCAGTCAACACCCAACGAACATGCGGATGTCTGATCATGAATAGATCGTTGACGTGACTGTCATCAAAGTGTGGGGGATAACCCATATATCCCATTGTAGTATCTCAAGTCGAATGACCACTATGATCGTTCAACTTGAGAAGGTTCCTATTGATTTTGGTGTACCATATATTAAAAAACTTCAGTGAGTCGTTCAGTGTCTTATCAAATAAACACCTACATGTCTATATGAGTCTCCTGAGACTCATGGTTCACTGGGATAAACCACCAGACAGAGTCATGATATACGACATGTACTGATCTCAGCGGATTTTACTAACCGACCCGTGTTAGCAAATATTGACTAGGAACTTTATTTAAGGATATACATCTTATAGTACGCTTCCCAATGTCTTTGTCTAATATACATGTATCACTAAATCAGATTTAGTTTCGATATAATCGTAATCAGATATATAATCGTAATTAGATCGAATAAGTGTATAAAAGATAATGGTGATACCATTAAATTAAGTAATATTATGAAAAATAGAATTTATCGCATTCATGAATCGGACATAAATATGATCCGGATTTGCACTTCGAGCACCAACCCTAACAATATATTCACATCATCGGTTCGATCAGAGACATTTAATATATTTTCCAGTTTATTTTTCTACTTCATTGCAGAATTCTTTGAAATTTTAAAAGGTTTCTGATTTATGTTCCACAAGTGTGGAACCAGAACCAAATCGGATAATTTCGGTTCTACACTTTTGTGAAACCGAACCATTTGGTTCTGGTTCCGATTCTATTCGATTTTTTAAAATTTTAATAATGATTTTTTAAAAAAAAAGATTAAAAATCTATTTAAAATCATTTTTTTGCAACAAAAAAAAAAAAAAAAAAAGTCCCAAAATTACCGTGAAACCCAATATTTGTAAAACTTTTGCATTTTGATCATTTTAGTCATAATTTGTCAATTACAAGCTTAGGTGATTTCCATTCACTACCAAATGATTTATATATCCAATATACATCAAAATACATCCAATATATGAAAAACTTTGATTTTGATTTTGGCATAAACCCTAATTTTGTCAATTAATCCAATTAACCAAGATTAATTCGATACAACTCTTTAATCCATTCTTTACAACATCAATCAAGTCTTACCACTTTGAAATAACTCAAGAATATTTTTAGGTCATTATTAAGTGGCCTAACAACTCTAAAATGGTAACAAGTCATATAATGACAAATATAAGCCTTGATTATACTAATTAAGCTTATTTTAATTATTACACATGCATATATTCAATACTCAAGCTTTTAAGAATCTCAACACAAAATCAAGAGAGGAAAAAATCAACTCACATCATATGTTGAGCTTTGGAATTTCAGAAATAATTTTCAAATAGAATAAAATTAGAAAATATTTTTTGATTTTTTAATCTTATTAAAATAAAGTCAAAAATATTTTTAAGACTTATCCAAAAAATAAAATCTAAGTTCGCCATTTCCAAGCTTTATCTTCACATTAGATAAGCCTAATATTCACATTAGATATTTTTATTTTAATTACTTTAATTATTTAATGATTAAATAATCAAGTAATTAATAAATATAAATATCTAGATATATGTATTATATTTACATTAAATAATCAAAATACATATATGTATGATATATGTCAAATATCTTATTTGACAATTAATTAATGTGTATTTAATAAAATCATGTATTAAATACAAATATACATTAATTAAGAAATGATCAAAATATCCTTATGGATGTATTAATTCGTTTAACTGTAAAAGGATTTAAAAAAAATCAATATTATTTATAATTGTTGCCCTAGTGCTCTACAAATATATTTTATTATGTGAGACTCTATAAGTTTAGGCATATCAGTCACATAATCTAATTTCGTGTCCATAATTTACCCACCCGAAAATTAGGGTAAATTAGGACGACCATATATAAACTCGTTGAACTATACAGGTCAAGGTCATTGCATACGTATAATTCATATGTCACATGTATTCGGATTATACCGAAGATATAGATATAAATGTCATATCTCTTTAGTTATAATCTCGTTGAAGTATTAATTAACGATCTCTTAATAACACTTAGAACTCACGTCTACAGTGTACCACATGCCTATAGATTTAACATATCGCCAACCCATATTGAATACTTATGCTCTGCACACAGAACTGACATATTATTTATTGATACATACATGATATCCCGAGAATCAGTCCACACCCAACGAACATGCGGAGATCTGACCAAAACAGGTCGATGACGTGACTGCCATCAAAGCGTTGAGGATATCTCATATATCCACAGTGGTGTAGCATCTATTAAGAATCTTTGATGAGTTATTTAGTGTTTATCTAATTTAAATACCTACATATCTATACGAGTCTCTGATACTCATGGTTCATCAAGTAATAACTATTGAAATCATTGATTCCAATATACGACATGTATCGGTCTCTGTGGGTTTACTTACTGACCAAGTAATGTAAACATTGACCAGAAACAATTTAAAAATGATATTGTTATGATACGACTCAATGATTTGTTAGGGTTGGTGCTTGGAGTGCCAATTCGGATCGTATTTATGTCTGATTCATAAATACGAGTAATTATATTTTCCATAATATTACTAATTTAACGGTAGCACCCTTGTCTTTTATACGTTTATTCGATCTAATTACGATTAGATCGAAACTGAATCTGGTTCAGTGATACATGTATATTAGACAAAGACCATAGGATTTACAATATATTGCACAGTTACAACGTAGTTTGTAATTGACATTATGAAGCACATTATTAGTTGTATATCCTTAAATAAAGTTCCTGGTCAAGATTTGCTAACACGGGTCAGTTAGTAAAATTCGCTGAGACCAATACATGTATATCGTGACTTGGTCTGATGGTTTATCCCAGTGAACCATTAGTCTCGGGAAACTCGTATAGACATGTAGGTGTTTATTTGATAAGACACTGAACGACTCAATGAAGGTTTCCTAATAGATGGTACACCAACGTCAATAGGAATCTTCCCGAGTTGAGCGAGCATATTGGTCATTCGACTTGACATACCACTGTGGATATATGAGCTATCCTACACACTTTGATGGCAGTCAAGTCAACGATCTAGTCATGATCAGACCTCCGCTTGTTCATTGGGTGTGGACAGATGCTCATGATATCCCGTGGGTATCAAAATCAGATCTGTCAGTCCTGTGTGCAGAGCATATGCATCATGCATGTGTTTACAATCTAGTAAATCCATAGCCGTGGTATAACGTCGGAAATCAGTTGTGAGTGTTATTTAGAGATTGTAAATTGAAACTCGACTGTATTATACCGAACATATTTGACGTTCTGATATATATCCCAGGTATAATACGGATGTCCTGTGACAGAGGGATTATACGTATGCAATGACCTCGGCTTGCATAGTTTAGCGAGATTATATGTGATCGTCATAATCCATGAGTGGGTGGATTATGGACACAAAATTTGATTTCGTGACAGATAGACCTAAACTTAGAGAGTCCCATAATATGAAGTGTACTCGTTGAGCACTTGGGCAACTCGATATGAATAATATGGATTATTCATAATACTTCACCGGATTAAATGAGTTAATCTGGATCGTTTAATCGGTTAAACGACAACACATGCATTAATGGATTTTGTCCGCTAATAATTATTGTGTATTTATATTTGATACATAATACGATTAGATACACATTAATTATTCGTCAAATGAGATTTTGACACATGCCATAAATATATGTATTTATTATTTATTGTAAATAAGAATACATATATGTGTGTAAATTAATTGTTTAATTATTAAATATTTAAATAATTAAAAAATTTATTCTTTATCCATTTATTATTATTTGAATGATGCATGGTGAGATTTAATTTGACAACTTGGCATGAATTTTATTACACTTTTATTTGTCCAATTTTGATTTGTCAAATATAAGTGTAAATGTGATTTTTATTTGATAAATTAAAAGGACAAAATTGCCCATCATTTGACTAAAATTTTGGCCACATATAAAAAATTAAAAAAATTATTTTTTGATCATTATTTCATCTTCATCTATTTTTCCTTGCTGCCGAAACCTCCATGGAAATTGGTTTTCATATTTTGCTTGATGATTCAAGCATACAAGTCAAGGAAAATACAGAAAAAGGCTTATGAAATTTTGAAATTTAAGAGGTAATCTTCAAATCTCTAAAGCTTAGAAAATTGATTTTTATTTCTTGATTTCTTAGAAAGGTTCTAGGGTTCCTTTACTTGTCAAAAATTGGGGATTTTGTTTGTGGTTGTTGGAGAAGGAAGATTAAGCACGTGTGAAGAAGATATTTGGGTGGAATTAATGTAATTTGCATCCAATTTGTTCAATTGTTGAAGAGTTATATTCTAGAGTTGTTGATCCACTCTAAATAGCCTAGAATTGTTCTAGAGTTTTTCATATATGGTGGGACTCAATTGGTGTTAGATTAATTTGATTAATCTTAGAGAAAATTTGGATTTAAAGTGTGAATTTTGGAAAAATTGGTTACTGGATCAGATCTGTGTGTATTCTGATTTTTTTGGTAAAAAAATGTATTTTATGAATATATTGGATATATTTTGGGAGTTGGAATAGTTTCCGGAAAGTGTTTCGGAGTTGAAATAAGCAAAAACGGCCAAAAACGGCGTTATCGGGTGGATTTTGAGCCAACCGGGTGACGATTGCCCAAACAGTGAATTCGTTACTGTTCAGGCAGTCCATGAACTGCCCCGACCCTATTGGAGCTGACCTGGATAGTTTCCATAATTGTCGGGTAATCGGTTCGGTCAAAAATGTGTTTTGCTTCATTTTGCGGAAAAATAGTTTTCGAAAAAGTTTCGCAAAGTTTCAACCATATTTATGTTAGTATTAGATATTAAATAAATAGGTTTAGGTGAAATATGAATAAATTATTCATATTAGATATTGAATAATTTATTCGGTATTTTGAAAAACTTTTAAAATATGATTTCGCCCGAACCTGCGCTTCCCCTGCGCCCCATCGCCAAAAACCCCAACATGATCTAGGTGCGCCTATTTTGCAACAGTATCATAACTAATCATTCTAAGGTCTGTTATGTCTTTACCATTTAATACAATCTGTTATATTAAAGAAAATATTTATTTTATTCAAAATAAAATATTTACATAAGTATTTACAAGGAAATACATCATTAAATTAGCGCTTCGAGCATCAACCCTAACAGTACCTGCATCATGAACATGTGGAAACAACTCGATTGAGAGATTAGTGAAAAGTGGAGAGTGGTCAGAAGACACTTTGAAATATGAGAGGGAAGAGAACATAATGTGCTCTCAGAAGACAACATAACGTGAGATGCAAAGTTTTCGTGATATATGATCCCAACAACGATACACTTTGTGTTCAATTCCATAACTTAAGAAACAACATGGTCGAGCACGAGGTTCTAACTTGTGCTGCTCGGTAGGAGGAAGAACGAAAAAATAAACACTCACAAAAACTTTAAGAAGATCATAGAAGAAAAATACCATATAGGCACTCATAGCTGTTTAGTGACTGAAGAAGGAATACGATTAATAACATATACTGCAGTGAGAGCGGCTTTACCCTAAAAACATTCTGAAAAATAAGGTGATATAAACATGGATCGAACAAAATCCATAATATGACGATGTTTGCATTCTACTCGCCCATTTTTTTAGAGGTGTATGGGCAATATCTTTCAGGTATGATACCTGTGGGACAAAGGACCTGGGCGACGCCGTTCCTAGGCTCGCGGCCTAGTTGGGAAGGATTACATAACATGGAGTCGCCACCCGGTGTGAACCGGGACAAAGATTTAAGGCCGCACTCACCCCTCGCAAGGGAAGACCTCAAACCGTTGGGTTCAGAATGGTCCCTTACTTATGTCACTTGTAATGAAAGGATTCATGTAATAATTTAACTAAGCTTAAGTAACACTTATTTCCAATAGTATCATGCTTCTAAATTCTCATGTGTAAAATAAAACTCATGTACGCATTTCACATATATCTTACATTTAAATTTGCATGCTTAACATATATCAAGATAGCAACTAACATACAACTTTACTTGCATATCACATTCAGGAAAAAAACACAAGCACACATATTAACCATACAAGCACACATGGTAACCATACAAGCACACATATGGGCACTTTTCAAGTGGTACGTGGAATTGTAGCCCAAGTACAGACCGCACTACCGTCCATTCGGAATCGGCTACGGAATTTACGTCTGGGTTTCCATCCGATATACCGCAAGAAATAATACTCAAATGTTATCATGACACAAGCATATGAATTGTAATACATCAACATATTTGCATTTATACATGTGGAGATAGCTACTAGGAAAACTATGCATGAAATTTAATGAAAAAGACTCAGTTCAGTGTGTTCGCGTTCGTGTAGCGTTCGTAAACGCGTTCGAACGAAAATGAAACAGAATGCTCACGTTCGAGTAGCGTTCGTAAACGCGTTCGAACGGAAATGAAATAGAATGCTCACGTTCGAGTAGCGTTCGTAAACGCGTTCGAACGGAAATGAAACAGAAAGCTCACGTTCGTATGGCGTTTGTTAACGCGTTCGAACGGATACGAGACCTGACACATAATAAGGCAAAAACACATGCGCGTTCGAGTTGCGTTCGTAAACGCGTTCGAACGGGAACAGACCTGATGCATGAAATGAGACGCAATGCATAAACACAAAATAAAAGGGGCGCGGCGAAGTACTGCCATAAAGGTGACCTTTTGGGGCTCTTGATCTCTCAAAGAGAGGACCTTTAGACCAACATACTAAGCCCATGTGCATCACATCACACATACAAGACTAGAACCAGTCATATCAACCAAGTATGCCCGATTGAACACATCTCACATCCAATCTGAACACACATCAACCGGCGCGGCAAAGCATCGTGGTAAAGGGGGCTTTTAGCCCCTCCCCATAGGGGATCTCACATCACACTTACTAAGCCCATGCGCTCAATTGACTTATACATACGAAAATAAAGATAAGAATATCAAACTAAGTATGCCCGATTGAACGTATCTTGCGTCCAACCGAACATACATCACCGGCGCGGCGAAGTAGTGTCACGAAGGTGGCCTTTTCGGCTCTTTGTCTCACAAATGGAGGACCTTTGGACTAACTCACTAAGCCCATGCGCTTTGTTGAATCATGCATAACTAACGACATATTGAATTCAAGTAAAGCAAACTAAATAAGCAAGAGCAATACAACAAAAGAAAGATGGTGCCGTTTACCCAAGCGGTACGTGGAGTTGTGGCCCGAGTACAGATCATATTACCGTCCATTCGGAATCGGCTATGAAATTTACGTCCGGTTTCCATCCGATATACCGCGAGAGTTGACACATCTCTCATTCATCCAATACCCACAACATACATCATACACACAACAGATATCGCAAATACAGAAAATACAATCAAAATAAATGACCAGAAAATAAAATGAGAATAAGTGTGAAAGATACCCTCAGGTCTAACCTTTTAAGCCGTCTCTCGGACTCACGTTCCACGAAGATCAAAAGGGGGGGTAAAGCTCCGCAACTTTTCTGGTCCGCTGGTTCAACGTCCTAGCTCACTGCTTCGCTGCTTTGCTTACTGTTCGAACTCCGTTCTGGTCCTATTCGGCTCCTGTTTTGCTGCTCACTGCACAGGCTGCCTGTTTCAATGTTTTCAAAGAACTATTCCAAGTTGTGTGGGTTCTTAGTGCAATTAAAAGTGATTATTTTTAAGATTATCTATGTAGTTTTCTAAGTTACTGTTTTTTAAGGATTTGGGCTACTGTTTTAAGGTAATCTAGGAGGTTGTTTAGGCGTGTTTTAGGGTGTGGTTTTGTGGTGATTTTCGGTGGTGGAGGGCTGCTGTAGGTGGCTGTTTCGGCTATGGAGGGTGGTGGCTTGTGGTGGTTTCTTTGTTTTCTTTTTGTGTATGTTTGTTTAGTCTTGGGCGTGTAGAGAGAGTCTAGAGAGATTTCTAGAGAGCTTGGGTGTGAATTGTGTTGTGTGAAGGAGAGGAATGGCTTTGGTTAGGGGTTGTTTATATAGAGAATGGCTAGGGTTGACAAGGGAAGGGATCTTGTTTCCAAATTAGGAGAGATGAGAAAGGCATACACAAGATTGAGGGGAGACAAGATATTTTATATTAGGAAGTTGTAATATTTAATTTGTGTTGGTTTAGGAATACAAATATTTTATATTGGTAAATATCTTATTAGATTAGGAAGTCAAATATATGATTGGCTTTAATTGGTTAGGATTGATTTTAATTTGGTATGATTATATTTTGATTTAGTATGTGATTTGTTTAATTTAGGCATGATTTTAGTTTAAGTTGGTAATTGTTTATTTTAATTGGTAAATGGTTTAAATGTTTTATTTTAATGTTTAATATTTAATTTAATATTTATTTATTTAATTTGGGATGTGTTTTATGGGCTTTGGGGAGCTAAATGGGCTGGGTGTGAGGCTAGCAGCAAAACCAGAATTACCGACACCGTTCGAACGCTCCCTCGAACGCGACACAAACGCCCGCAATCTGTTTCCCGTTCGAACGAAGTAACGAACGCAGCACTAACGAAGACAGTGAGCTTGTTTATTCTGAATTTCCCCCTTCCGATATCCGTTTCCCGCGGATTCCGTGACTCAAAAGGTAGTTGTCTCCAAGTAAGACTCCTCATCGGGTTTTATGTGTAAAAATGCAGTGCCTACAATACCTTATTCTTTCAGAAACCTTTGAAGTGTAAAGTTAAGATATTTTTTTGCATTATCAAAGTGCAATATTTTGATGGTTTTGGAAAATTGTGTTTTGATCATAGACGCAAAATCAATGAAAATCTGAGGTAGCTCAGATCGTTGTTTCATGAGAAAGATCCAATAAACCGAAAATAATCATCAATGAATATGACAAAATATTTGGACCCTCCCATAGTCGGTGTAGGAGAAGGTCCTCATATGTTAGAGTGAATTAAGTCAAAATGAGCGACAAAAGTATTATTATTATTATTATTATTAAAAGATAGAATTGGTTGTTTGTCAAGTTGACATGAGACACAATGTAAAGAAGACTGTGCGGTAACAAAACCTAAGGACCCAATAGAAATCAAAGGACGAAGCTTACTTAAAGAGTCGTGAACAAGACGTAGATGCCACAACTAAAGAGAGGATGATGTAGACATCGCACGTAACTGGGAGATGCGATTGGAAGGAAGATGTAGGGAGATAAGCTCAAATAGACATCCAACTCGTCGGTTTGTCCCAAGAATATGTTCCGTCTGCGGATCATTCACACGGCAACCAGTGGAAGAAAATATAAGTTTGAACCCAAGTTCACATAGTTGACCAACAAATATATGATTGAAAGTAAGTTTCGGAATAAGAAATGTGTTAGGTAATATAAAGTCAAAGGTAGATATTTGTCCATACTGGGTTACAGAAATTTGTGAGACATCTGTAATAAAAAATCGGAGGGACGATTATCGTAGGATAGATGGAGGAAATAACAGAGATTGATAAGCCATGCGGTTGTAACAACCATAATCAAAATACCAATGAGAAGTGGCAGATAAGACAGTGGAGGTACTGAGAATTATGGAGAGTATCTGTGTAAGAAGTGTTTCTAAGTTACCAGTGGATATAGGAAAGACGATGACCTAAAAGATAGCAACAGCAATTGGAATTGTTATCGCTGACCGGGTCTTTGGGGACAAATGGGGCACTGCTCAATAGAATGACCAGACATCTTGCAATAACGACAATCCGCCATAGTGGGACAGTGAGAGGCAATATGGCCTATTTTCTTGCATTTTAGACATTCATTAAGACTGCATTCATTCAGAAGATAACCAGATTTGTTACAGTTACGACAAAATTTGCTTCCATCTTTTGAGAAACGTTTATCTGCGGCGGCAAGCATAACGTCATCGCGAGGTGGCTTATGTAAGTCGAGGCGAGTTTCACCAGACAATAACCGAGAGACAGCAGCTTCCAATGTACGCGGAGGAGATTGATGTAATAAAGAGGCTCTGCAAGATTCAAAATCATCAGTAAGAGTCATAAAAACTGAATTAACCTCATATTATGATGGTGGACGGTATATTTAGTTGCATCAACGGCACAATCCATCGATGGTTCAGAGAGAGCAAGTTGGTCTCAAACAGATTCCATTGTAGCAAAAAAAAATAGTAATGGACTGACCACGCTATTGTTTCAAGTTATGTAACTGTTCCCACAACTGATATTGGTTAGAGAGAGCATACGTAGTGTACCTCGTGGCAAGCATATCTCATACCTCTTTGGCAGTTTCATAACGGCCAAACTGGTGGTGAATGAAAAGAACCGAGGTATTCCGAAACCAGGTCAGGATCTGGTGATTCTTATTGTCCCAATCCTCGAGACGATCACAAACTTGTCATCAGGCTCATCAGGTTTCTGTTGGGGAGGTTTGACATCGCCAGTAACATAGCGCCTTAACTTTCATCCTTTGAGAAAACTACGTATTCCTTGTACCCAGAGACGGTAGTTTAGACCTTTGAGGATGGTAGGAATGAGTTGCAAAACATCAGATTTGTTCATTGGAATAATACTCAATACAAGAAATTACAGTTTTAGCGATGAAATTTAGCGACGAAATATTCAATTTCAAAATTTAATGACGGCATAGAGACGGAATTGAAACAGATAATGAAATTATGGATGTAATTTAGCGACCAAAAAAAATCCATCTCTAAATTAGAAATTGAATTAATATTATGTCGCTAATTTTAAATTTTTATTTTTATTTTTATTTTTATTTTAACTTCTAATTTACAAAACTATTGGTAATTAGAAACAAATTTTTTCCGTCGCTAATTAGAAACGGAATTAAAAGTTGTCGCTAATTAGAAACAGAATTAAAATTTTGTCGCTAATTAGAAAAAGATTTAAAATTCCTCACTAATTAGAAACATATTATTATTTCGTCTCTAATTTCATTTAGAAACGAAATTTTTTCATCTCTAATTCGCCGCCAATTAGAAACGGAATTAATATTCTGTCGCTAAATATAAACATAATCTTTATTTCGTCACTAATTTTTAATTTTAATTTCTAATTTGTAAAACTATTGGTAATTAGAGACATAGTTTTTCCGTCGCTAATTACAAATTGAATTAAAATTTCGTCGCTAATTAGAAACGGAATTACAATTTCGTCGCTAATTAGAAACATATTATTATTTCGTCGCTAATTTTATTTAGAAACAGAATTTTTTCGTTGCTAATTCGTCGCTAAATAGAAACGAAATCTCTATTAATTTTTAAAATTTTCAATCCCTCCAATATTTTCAAAAATCCCCGCCTTGCGAAAATTTCTAAAGTTTACAAAATTTACAAATTTTCTCGCTTCTCTTATTTTTTTTCCTCTATATATACACCACAATCTTTTTAACTATCAATTACAATACATCATCCAAAATTTTCCTACTCAATTCCATATACCATCAAATTTTTTCATACCTGAACTCTCATAATCAATATCTCATTTTTCTTATCTCCACTTTTAAAATTTTCTATGAAACAAACACTAATATTTTTTTGTTTAAATATATTTTTTTTGTTTAAGGTGGCGTAAATGGACGATAGTATGTCGAAGCTTGCAGTAAACATTACGGTGTCTTGTGGAATTGAAGATTATATATAACATTAAAAAAAAGTCACCTTTTTAAAAAATTTCACCATTCAAAAATTTTAAAATTTTCCCTTATCTAAATTTTTAAAATTTCATCTATCTACAATTTATAAATTTCTCACATCTATATAATTATAAAATTTTACACCTCTCTAAAATTTTAAATTTTTTTCCTTCTCTAAAAATTTAAAAATTTCATGCATCTTTAAAATTTAAATTTCCCGCCTCTCTAAAATTTTAAACTTTTCATTTTAAATTTTTTTTTAAATATATAGTTATGGAATAGCTACATAAATTTTGTCTTTATTTAGCTATGAAATTTATTTCATCGCTAAATAGAAACGAGATTTACGTCGCTAAAAAGAAACATAATTTTCGTTTCTAAATAGCGACGGAAATTATTCAGTCTCTAAATAGAAATAAAATTTTTCGTCCCTAAATAAAGACGGAAGATGTAATATTTTCGTCGCTATTTTTTGCGACCAACAGAGTAGAGATGAGATTTTTCCATCATTATTCCATCAGTTAGCGACGGATTAGCTACAGATTTTCCCATCGCTATTTGATAGTTTTCTTATAGTGACTGGATAGGTCGCTGGACAATGAGGATGGTGTTGGTGACATGAGTGGTGGCTGGAACAGCTAGAAGAGGTGGCAGCGGGAGGTGGTTGTGGTGGCTATGGTTTGAGGGTGAGAACTGGGGTTTGAAAATTGGGAATTTGATGTTTGGACATAAGAATAATGGTGTCTAAAAGAGAGATAAGATTTGTTTTGATACATGATAGAGAAATATCCATATATCAGAACTCAGACGTTTGATACCAACCGAAATAAGAGAGTCAGAAGAAAAACATAACTAACATTAATATCATATAAACTAATATTTAATTACATATATGTAGAGGTTTTACGTCGAAAATCCGGTAACGCAACGGAATCGCGGAAAATCAAATTTTTTCGATTTTAAAATTTTTATTGGATCAATTAAATAAACTTATTTATTTAATTACCCAATTATCAAATTCTAAAAAATTACACAAGAAATCAAATTTCTTTGTAAATTGATCATTTTAGTCCTAAAATTGTCAAATATAATTTTGGATGATTCTAAATCATTTCTAAAATGATTTCCAACATGTCCAACACGTCAAAATCAGATTGCAACAAAATCCCCAATTTTTAGCTAATTGCCGAACGCACCCAATATTTTAGGTTATTTGTATTTTGGTCATTTTATGTTCAAAACATGCCAATATCAAATGCAATCAACCCATAAATTATATGCATCATATACACACCATAATACATCACATATATGAAAAGCCCTAAATTTGGAAAGGGTTAAGAACCATAAATTTACAATTTCTTCAAATTGACAAATCTTACCAAATTAATTAAATCCATCACTTTAATTCAAACTTTAACACACTAAACAAGTCTCACCATCATGAAACAACTCAAGAACAATTATAGGTCATCAGTTAGTGGCTTAGCAACTCTAGAATGGCAACATGATTATCAAATAATCAAAAGTAAGTCATTTAAATCATTTCAAGCTTACTCTATAACCATACATGCATACATCTTTCATTCAAGTTCACAACCAATTAAAATACAAACTATAAGTGTAGAGACAACATCAAAGCAACACATGTTGTAGCTAAGCATTTTAGAAATATTTTTTATATTGAAGACTTTAAAGAAAAACTTACAAAACTTAAGGATTTCCAAGCTGTCTTCTTTGTCTTCAAGCTTTTTTCTCTGAATTCTTTTATGTTTATTTTGGTAACTTCCCTTAACCTAATGAAATGAAACAAAACAATATATACCTCACCCAATTAAGCCTTGGCCGAAAATTGGTAAGGAAATACAAATATCTAGATATTTTTTTAATTTCATTTAAAGTTTGCTTTATCAACTTACAATTTTGATCATTACAACTTTAATGATAAATTCAACAAGTCAACAAAAGCAACTCAAGTCATTTCCTAAAATATCAAAACTTAATATATTTATATTTTTAATTAATTTAATTATTTAACAATTAAATAATTAAATAATTATTTAAATACAAATATTTCAAATATTTGTATAATATTTACTTTAAATATCCAAATACATATATATTTATGATATATGTCAAATATCACAATTTGACATTTAATTAATGTGTATTTAACAAAATCTATCATTAAGTACAAATACACAATAATTAGGAAATGACTATTAGGTCCATTCGTATGTATTTTTCGTTTAACGTTTAAACGACTTACAAATAATTAGTATTATTCATAAAAGTTGCCCTAGTGCTCTAGGAGTATATTTTCACTAGTGAGACTCTCTAGATTCAGGTATATCTGATTATCTGTCACAAAATCTAATTTCGTGTCCATAATTTACACACCCGTAAATTATGACGACCACAGATAAACTAGCTGAATCATACAGGTCAAGGTCATTGCATACGTATAATCCCTTCGTCACAGGTATCCAGATTATCCCAAATATATATATATATATATATACGTCAAATCTCTAAAAGTATAATCTTGTCGACGTTTCTATTAGCAATCTCTAAATAACATTCGAAACTCACTTCCGAAGTGTACTATGGCCATAGATTTAACTGATTGTTAATCATAATTGGACTACCTATGCTCTGTACACAGAACTGAATGATCTTATCTTGACACACACAGGATATCACGAGGATCGATCCACACTCAACGAACATAAGGATGTATGATCTAATAGATCAGTGATATGTCTACCATCTAAGTGTGGAGGATGTCTCATACATCAACAGTGGTATCTCAAGTCGAATGACCACTATGCTACTCAACCCGAGAAGATTCTTATTGACGTTGGTGTAACATCTATTAAGAATCTTCGGTGAGTCGTTCAGTGTTTATCCACTATAAACACCTATATGTTTATACGAGGCTCTCAAGATTCATGGTTCATTGGCAGTGGCGGAGCCACTAGTTTTTTTTAAAAAAAATTATATATATATATTGGCAGTGGTGGAGCCACTAGTTTTTTTTAAAAAATTATATATATATATATATATATATATATATATATATATATATATATATATATATATATATATATTAGAAAATATGAATAATTAAACAACATTCATAAATACATTATTTTTTAATTTTTTGAGTTGTATTTTTTAATATAATATGTAGGCCCAAGCCCAAGTTAATTAAAAAAATTCCAATACACTTTTGAATCAATCTTATTTCTTAAAAATATCTAAAATAATTATATTTAATTTATATGTGTATAAATAATTGATTATTTTTCATTTTAAATCCACTCATTTATGTATTTTTCCATTTGCAAAAGAATAGAGATTTCATTACATTTAAATAAAAATAAAAATAAAAATAACTATGTTCATACTTAGGTTTGATTATTGATCTTCTACTTTATAGATATATTTGTAGTGATTCTTTAACTAAATCATGTCGTGTATAGTTGTTATTTATAAAATATTTACATATTAATATAAATATAATTATTTTGTATATTTATTTTTTATTTATAGTTGTTCAAAGCACAAATGTTGCGTTTTAGCACTAGACTTTTAATAATTTAATTAAAAAAATGATTAAATCTATAATAAATTAGCGGAAATTTAGTATATAATATACTACATAAACTTAAAATACATAATTTTAAAAATAATTTATTACTTAAATTTTTAGGGTAAATTGGTATTTTTAGAAATTATGGATAAAAATATAATTATGAAAACTTTGGGTTAATTTATAAGTTTAGAAACTAAGGGCTATTTCATAATTTTCAAAAGTATATGGATCATCTTGTAATTTCAAAAAATATGTATGAATTCATTATCTATTATTTTGGTTAGAAAATTGTTTTGCACCCACTTGACTGAAATTTCTAGATACGCAGCTGTTCATTGGGATAAACCATCGGACCAAGTCTCGATATACGACATGTACTGGTCTCAACGGATTTAACTAACCGACATGTGTTAGTAAATCTTGACCAGAAACTTTATTTGATAATAAATTTATAGTAGTGACACTTCCTAATGTCAATTAGGAACTACTTTGTAACTGCGCACTACAATATATATTATCGAATTTTTGTCTAATAATATACATATCACTAAATCAGATCTAATTTCAATCTAATAGTAATTAGATCGAATACGTATATAGAAACAAGAGGTGCAACCACTAAGAAATTAATATTATGAAAGAAGAGGATTATTCGTTTTCATGAATCACCAACCCAACAATATCAACTAACAACTAAAATTAATATCATATCCATTCATATTTATTATATATATCAACTGACAACTAGCATAATAATAACTTATCTACTAATAATAATTAAATATCACTGCTTAAGGCACAATCTCGTAACTTTTCATCCTGTCAATCCAAGTATTGATGGAATTTTTAGAATTCCTGAAACCCAAAAACCCGTGTTCTTTACTCTTATTCATACTATCTATAAAAGACGAAGCACTCAACATCACATCAACAAACCACCAGACACCAACCTCATCCAATCTTGTAGCCTGCAGCTGATTCTCTCTCACAATCTCCTCCCACACACCTTCTTTACCTTTCATAATTTTCTCCAATCTCACTCTCTCATCATCACCATCATTTTCTTTAAACCCAAAATTCTCAATCCCAAATCGCTCTGCAACCACCTTCCACAAATGCTTCCACTTAAAAACATCTCCATTGTTGCAATTAAAAGCTTCGTTTCTTGCATACGGATCCACCGCCGCCCATATTTGCTGCTCCGCAATCAAATCTGCGTCCGAAGCAACTTGATATCCATCCCAAGCTTCTTTAGTCCCAGGAAATATTAAAGGAACTCCTTCATGTTTACATATAGCTGCGTATACACAAAGGGTACCTATAATATTCATCAAACTATGCGGAGAAAATCCAAATATTACTTGTGGTCGATGTACGGACCAGGACAAGCCTTCTTTCTTTTCAACTTCTTCGAACAATATATCTTCTTGAGTGTAATAAAAATTCGGTGCGTCTAACCTTGGCAAGTCCTCTGTAAAAGGCGTGTCGTGAGGCTTAATCTTGCCAAACAACTCGAACGGTCCTACGTAATGTTTCGCTCCCGTTTGGAGACAAACGTGACGGAGATTAGGCGCGTTGGGGATTACGGAACGGAGCACGTTACGAAGCATGGCGCCGTTGACCTCGCAATTCTCGGCTTCAGTTGAACGGCTGGCCCATGTCACATAGAAGATGTGGGTGACGTCAGTGAGTTGTGAGAGCTTGGCTCGTGTCTGGTCCGGGTCGGACACGTCACACTGGATGTATTCAACCGGGTGATCGGAGTTCCAATTGGGCCTGGGTCGTCGGGCGACTCCATAGACCTTCCATGGGCCACCAGGAGTATCTGACAATGGCAGTATCTCAGCAAGGCTGTTGCCTACGATTCCCGTCACGCCTACTATGAGTCCCACGTTCTGGTAGTCTTGTGGTCGTTCATCTTCTTCGAATTTCTTCTGCAAAATTGAAAAAATATAAAGATTTTAAACCTGAAACATATGCATGAATTTTTGAAACAGATAAATTTGAAGTTACCCTAACAGCGCCAACAGCACCAGCCCACCACCAGCTCATTTTCGGAGTTCTTTTAAGATTTTAATTTTGTAAAGATTAATTAATGATAACATAGTCATAAACCATTTGCTTCGACTTCGATATAAAGAAGAAATTCAGATGACGTGAGGAGTGACGCATGGGATTGAATCCGTGTTACAAACGATAACACGAGTGATTGACAAGAGTCTAATGTTTATTTAAAATAAAAGTGAATGAATTGGACCAGAATGACATCCATGTACATAGGTGATAGGCCGGCAATTTTTTGCAATTTAGAAATTAAACATGATAAGCCATCGTCGTAGGACAATTTTAATTATTTTCTGTGTAATTATCTTGACTTACCAACAGGGTCGGTTTTGGGTTCTATACTGCCTATGCGGCATACGTCATTATTTATGGTCTCCAATTTTTAATAAATTTTAGGTCTAATTATCTATAATTATAAACCCCCAATTGAAATTAAAATAATGATATTAGACCCCCCCCCCTAAATTTATCTCACAAACTCCCGAATTTTAATTAACCGCACTTATTTTTATTATTACCCTTGTTTAAAATAAATCTTCAATCCCTTATAATTATCACCATCGCCATCATCTTTCATTACCATCCAATTCCTTACCACGAGGAATGTTCATAGGATCGGGTCGATCCTCGATCCGACCTGATCCGGATCAATCCAGTCGGATTTATGGATTTTTAAAATTAATTTCGGATCAGGTCATGAGTTTGAGGCAGAAAAATCGGGTCTGACCCGACCCGATATAAATTATATATATAATTTTGTTGATACTTGAAAATTCGGGGTTATCCTAAGTTCTGACCCTATGCGGAATTACAGACAATAAGCAGGACAAGTCCTGTTACTGCTACTATGGAATTGCAACAGGCAATTTAACAAATCAACCAACTAAAATAATAAGCTGCAAATGTAAAAACATATAACAATAATTAAAGCAGCAAATATAATCAATCACACAAAATTCAACACAATGATTTTGGTGACGAAGTGGAAAACTCTTCCGAGTAAAAAAACCACTCCGGGTATAGGCTACCACCCGAATCCCTATATAGAGAAAAGCTTACAGTGATGGTCAAGACCTATGGTGGCAACTCCACCGACTCAAGAACCTCTATACTGCAAGAACTCAAGGAACTCCTCAAGCCCGCGACCCACGGTTTTCTTCAGAACCTCTGAAGTCTCTGAGTAGATTATATCACCAATTGACGCCGGAACTCCGACTACCAAACTTCCTCCTAAAGAACTCTAAAGGATTAGGGAATTTGGGTTAAGTTGTGTTGAAGGTTTATCAAAGAATGGATTTCACCATTAATAAAGAAGACATGAGATTCAAAGAGTCTTCAAGGTGAAATCAAATAGAGTTGAAAGCTTTGAGAGTATTTGGCTCAAGAGAAATATACTTCCACCACTGAGAATGGCGGCTAAGGGTTATATTTATAGGTAGGGTGAAAACCTAGGGTTTTGCAGGCCAAAAACGCGTCCAGATCGCATTTGCGTTCGAACGTTACTAGAACGAAACACGAACGCGCCCTTTCTGTGAAGACTCGTTCGAACGCCACTCGAACGCACAACGAACGGATGCTCTCTGGAATGATCTCGTTCGAACCCCACAAGAACGTGCTTCGAACGTTTGCTCTCTGGAATGCTCCCGTTCGAACCTAATAGAGAACGTGCCACTAACTCCACACGTTCGAACCCAATTACGAACGCAGCACCAACGCCACTCGTTCGAACACTGCAACGAACGCACCACGAACGCATGTCTGATGCACAGCAGCCAGAAACCAGTCCAATTGCACAAATATCTTCATGAAAGATTACAACTCAATTGAACTTATTTTGTCACAGACACATGCCAATAAAAATGGAACTCACAATCTCCCCCTTTGGCATTCCGTGACAAAATACTACCTAATACAAAGACTACGGTAATAGACCCAAAAAGCAAATAGTCAACTGTCAACCATCAAAACAGTGACTTATTACAAAAGGACTCGATCTAACACCTAACAAAGTAGTCTTGAAAGAAATGCCACCGCAGCAACATACCTGCTATCTGAAACATCCACAAACAACAATATACCGTGAAAAGCATTGGGATAATCAAGTAAAACATAAAGCAGGTAAAAAACTCATGCATGTACAAGAAGAAAACCCTCTCCCCCTTAATCTTAACTCCCCTTAAAATGGAGATATCCGAAGGGTATTCTACGGCTCTCTCATATATATTAAGGCTCTCCCCCTTAATATATTACTCTCCCCCTTTTTGTCACGAAATGACAAAGGATAAAAGAAACAGGAAAAATAACAGGAGAACAGGAGAAAACACATGCAAGAGCATAAACAGACAGGAATTACTCCCCCTCACTAACAGACACATAAAGTTAGCAAAAATAAGACACGGGAAGCAAACCAAACTCAGAAAAGTGCACAGGAAAGAAAAAAAAATAGGTATGCAATAACATGAAGCACACACAGGCACATACTGAGATAAATAAAAATCCTGTCAAAAACTGACTGAAACAGCATTTCAAGCTGATACAATGATACCCAGTCAGTATTCAGCTGTTTATGACATGAAACAATATGCATCATTTTAAAAGTGGCTAAATACAACACTTATGCATATGACATAAACACCAAAGCATATAAAGCACTTGCGTGGAAAATAAAGTGCATAACGAATCAAGGCTTAAGACCTTATTTTATGAGCTGGACACAGCCAAAGAAATCCATCTCTAAACAAACCAAGTCCACAAAATGAGTGTTCAAACCCAGCACCACTAGGACCTGAAAATAAGTAACATGGTTGCATGCTATATTATTTACCCCAGAAATATCATGAGCTCATTTTTAACAACTCTTTCGAGTGAAGGGTTTTTGCCCTTATCTTTTGAAATTTGGCCATTTTGGCTCTTTTGCACTTGAGTCTCATTTTTCTTTTTAAATTTATTTCTTTTTACTTTTACAAGGGGATAGCAAGGTCATCTAGTCAAAGGTCACACTATTAAGCAAACAAAGCATGGAAGAGATTAGATTGCCATTCCAAAAACTCATACATGCGACCAAGCCTTGACAAAATAAAAATGTGTATGTGAAAGTGCAAGCACATGATATACCAAAGGTTTTTATCACACACACTCATGTATATAGAGCATCAAGAAAAATAACAGCATATCATACATGCATAATCATATATCCTACATACCAGGATCACATGCACATGCTATTCATGCTCTAACAAGCCATAAAAATATTTTTGGTCTTTTCAAAATATATAATATTTTTTTTTGATTTTTCAGTTTTAAAGCACAAAAAAAAAATAAAGACACAAAACAGCTTGCAAAACATCCAATGATACGTGGAGTTGTATCCCCGAGTGCAGATCATACTACCGTCCATTCGGAATCGGCTATGAAATTTATGTCCGGGTTTCCATCCTATATACCAAGGGATATATAACAAAAACAAGACACACACACACCCATATGCTGTGAAAACAAAACAAACGTGTAAAAACATAAAACACACGCACACACACATGCAATGGGAAGACAAAAGTGCATCATTTAAGCAGAGTTACACCGAAGTGCACTCTCATAATGTCCATCAGGACATGCAGAGGAAGATGGGAATTCATCTTGCTTCCTCACCCAAACTTTTCTAGGAACCACTTCCACACTAGAGTTCCCAGACAACAAAGAAAGTTTCTCACTAAGAAATAGTGCTTGTTTGGTTAGTGCAGAAACTTGAGACATTAGATTTGACGAATCAAATCTAGGAGACACACTCTTAGGCCTTCTCTTTTGCTTGTGCAATATGAAACACTTAGGCTTAATATGTCCAGCCTTGCCACAGTGGTGGCACACAGGCACAAACCTCGGATGAGAGCGAGGTTTACCCACAACACCTCTAGATTGAGGTTGGGAAACAGGACGAGGAACAACATGAGGAGAAACATGACTAGACACAACAGGTTTCTTACCCAAATCACGTTTAGTTGCTACAGGCACAGCTTTGGAAGAAGAAGCCTTATTAAAGTTAGGCTGAGAAATAATTCCTAACATACGGTCCACATTTTTATTCTCACTAGAAAATACAGACAACTGGGTTCTAGTATCTTCAAGTTCAGTCTCTAAAGCTAGGACCTTATCAATTAGACCCATATTCCTCTCCTCCAGGTCATCAAACATCAAAAGACTTTGCTCAAATTTGGCTTGAGCTTCATTCTTTTCTAGCTCAACAGCTTTCAGCTTTTTATTGACCTCTAAATTAGTCTTCTTAATAGCTAAACTCTCTTTAAAAAGTTTAGCATAAGCTACCTGAAGACTGTCCTCATCAACTGACTCACTGTGAGAGGATTCTGAACCAGAATCTCTAACATACTCGTTCCTCTCACTGGTCACACTAGCAGGAAAGGCCATATAATTGCCTTTCGGAGAATCATCACCTTCAGAATCACTAAGGGATGTTGCCATGGCTTTCTT
Organism: Zanthoxylum bungeanum; assembly: GCA_019454045.1. Lineage (NCBI taxonomy): Eukaryota > Viridiplantae > Streptophyta > Magnoliopsida > Sapindales > Rutaceae > Zanthoxylum > Zanthoxylum bungeanum. The sequence continues at coordinate 935,899 of SKCR01007834.1, read as the reverse complement.
GCCTTTAGCCCTAAGATATGTGGGACACTCGGATCTAACGTGCCCATATCCTTCACATTCATGGCACTGGACACTACGGGTTCTATTATCCATATCCCCTCTAGACTCTCTCATGCTATGCCTACTCTCTCTAGGCCTATTCTCCATATCCCTATCACTGTTATGACCACTCTTCTTAGGTTTAAGAAATTTCTTAAACTTATTTGTAAACAATGCCAAATCACGATATGTGAGGGTATCACAATTTAAGGGTTGACTATGTTCCATAGCTAATGGGTCAAGGATCGAGTTCAGGCTCTGATACCAATTGAAAATTCGGGGTTATCCTAAGTTCTGACCCTATGCGGAATTACAGACAATAAGCAGGACAAGTCCTGTTACTGCTACTATGGAATTGCAACAGGCAATTTAACAAATCAACCAACTAAAATAATAAGCTGCAAATGTAAAAACATATAACAATAATTAAAGCAGCAAATATAATCAATCACACAAAATTCAACACAATGATTTTGGTGACGAAGTGGAAAACTCTTCCGAGTAAAAAAACCACTCCGGGTATAGGCTACCACCCGAATCCACTATATAGAGAAAAGCTTACAGTGATGGTCAAGACCTATGGTGGCAACTCCACCGACTCAAGAACCTCTATACTGCAAGAACTCAAGGAACTCCTCAAGCCCGCGACCCACGGTTTTCTTCAGAACCTCTGAAGTCTCTGAGTAGATTATATCACCAATTGACGCCGGAACTCCGACTACCAAACTTCCTCCTAAAGAACTCTAAAGGATTAGGGAATTTGGGTTAAGTTGTGTTGAAGGTTTATCAAAGAATGGATTTCACCATTAATAAAGAAGACATGAGATTCAAAGAGTCTTCAAGGTGAAATCAAATAGAGTTGAAAGCTTTGAGAGTATTTGGCTCAAGAGAAATATACTTCCACCACTGAGAATGGCGGCTAAGGGTTATATTTATAGGTAGGGTGAAAACCTAGGGTTTTGCAGGCCAAAATCGCGTCCAGATCGCATTCGCGTTCGAACGGTTACTAGAACGAAACACGAACGCGCCCTTTATGTGAAGACTCGTTCGAACGCCACTCGAACGCACAACGAACGGATGCTCTCTGGAATGATCTCGTTCGAACCCCACAAGAACGTGCTTCGAACGTTTGCTCTCTGGAATGCTCCCGTTCGAACCTAATAGAGAACGTGCCACTAACTCCACACGTTCGAACCCAATTACGAACGCAGCACCAACGCCACTCGTTCGAACACTGCAACGAACGCACCACGAACGCATGTCTGATGCACAGCAGCCAGAAACCAGTCCAATTGCACAAATATCTTCATGAAAGATTACAACTCAATTGAACTTATTTTGTCACGGACACATGCCAATAAAAATGGAACTCACAATGATACTATTTTGAGAAAATAAAGTGTAGCTGAAGTGGCAACAAAAAAAATATTAATGCTGAGATTCGAACCCATGACCACGTACAAATTAATTCAAGATTTTGTCATTTCAACTACACATTATCCTATCAAATTTATATCAATATATATATATATTCACGGCATATTATGTCGACCCGACCCGACCCGTGCGGGTCACCTTCTCAAATTTCGGAGTTTGGATCGAAAGACCCGAATGACCCGACCCGATCATAAAAATATAAAAATTCCGACCCGACCCGTGAACCCCCTACTTACCACCACCACCCCAATTTCCAACACCATTAATCCATCAGTTTTTTTAAAACAAAACCTATTAATTTTGTTTCAACAAATAAAGTGGCTTTAATTTTTCTTTTTAAAGCACAAAGTCAATTAACCCCATTTCCTTTTTTCTTACTCTGCTTCTCTAATTTAATTAGCTTAGCCGTTTAAATTATTAACAAACCTCCATTATTAACGGTGTCCTACAGTCCTCTTATCTTCCAATTTATCCAAACCTTACAACTTTACTGCTTCTATAAAATCCCATAGCCTCATTAGCAAGGTAAACTGAGCAATTTTGATCCATTTTATTGATGGTGTTGATTTTAATTTTTTGTAAATTTAATATTTTAACCATTTTAATTTGGAATTTGTTTTAAGAGCTGAAAATTGATAGAAATAAACCGATAAGTTTATTTTCTAAGACCTAGAGAGAGAAAGAGCACATGAGAGAAAAAAAATTTAAACAATAATTAATTCTCAATAAGGGTAATTCTATAAATAAATGAAATTAATTGGTAAGTGAGGAAGAATGAGATAAATTGAGTAGGCCTATTAAATAATCAATAAATTTTTTAGGCCCAAATTCCAATTCAAATAATAAATTGTATTGGCCCATTTCATTATTGAAATAAGCCCCCTATTTTCTTTACCCTAATATCACTATATCATACAATAAATTAAGAAAAAAAAAGTCGTGATTTAGAGAGGTTGCGAGTGAGAGCAGATCAGTGTTTTTTGGTGAACTTTGCAAGTTTCTCGTACTCATTAATTTTTTGAAAATATAATTAAACCGTTAACTCAACCCCCTCTTCGTTTTCTCTTTCCATTCACCTGATCAAATTAATTTCGATATTAGATTATAAAATTTTTTTTTTTATGTTTTTTAATTATTTTACATGATTTTGTTTTTGGGTTGTTTGTTTATTGTTAGTTGTCTTTTCTTTTATGCTATTGATTAAGGGTTTAATTAATCATATGAGGTTTTGTATTTTATTTTATTTTTTTGTTTTTAATTGTCAAAGGTGATTTTTTTCTCAAGATAAAGGGCCCATATATATATATATATATTTATTAATATGATATTATGATAAAAAAAAAAATTACACATTTTTTTTAAAGATAAATGTCATTTTTAAGAATCCGCCTAAATCCACCCAAATCTCAGATCCGACACTGCAATTACCAACTCAATTAATTAACACTCATTATAATTCATATATGATATCGCTACTGATGTTTGTTTTTTTCCCCTTTCAATCGTGATAAATATTTAGACAGTACTATACAAATGAAAATGAAAATTATAGATTATAAATAAGAAAATGGCGGGGTTATTTTATTTTTACATCCTACTAACTCTTAACCCCATGTTTTAATTAAGGGTTGGGATATTTGAGCCCACCAAATTACTCATTAAACACACTTTTGAAAACAATTGTTTGTTATTTAAATGCCTATAAAGTAAAATATATTTATGGGCAATAAAATATAATTGAATAAATCTGTACACTCAACTTTAATTTTAATCGCAAAAGTATGTGTTTTTTAAATTTAAAATTTGGTTATTAATTTTGGAATGCGTTATTCGAAATTTGTTTGACAAACATTTCAAACAAGATTCGTTTGTGCCAAAGTTTTTCCATGTAAATTAACAGAAATTGATCTTGGCGATAACTGTGTGCTTCTCTTGAATCTTGGTAAAGCCTTGTAAATATGTAATAAGATGTTTTTTTTTGGATGTATGATTCAAAATCTTATCTTAAGGTTCTGTGTTCGAATTTAGAGGTGCGCTTCTTGTAAGAGTCTGGGATAGTCGGTGATTTTACATATTCTGCTTAAGCCCATAATATGTGGTTTGGCGGTGGGGTTTCCAACGATTTCAAATATATATATATATATATATATATATTATAAAATAAGAGGTTTCAATCTATAATCTGTCATTTTTTTCCCCACACATATAATAAACATGAAATGAGGACAAATTATTTTTAAAACATAAAGAAAATTTCACTTAGTTTTACTAAACATCAATGGAGTTTCACTTATTTTCCTCTATATATTACATCCTATCATATTCAAACTATAAATTAAACGTATCCATTAAGACTTTACTTCCACGGTAAGAGTTAAGTCAATTAAACTATCTTATATGGATATGTAAATATCAAAAAAACTTATGTCATATGTGTATATAAAAAATTTAACTTGAATATGTTGTGAAATGTCACAAAGGGGTATGGTTTGGCGGCAAATGACTAAGGATTTGGTTGTCAAGTCGTGAATTTTTTTTTTTTTTGTAGGAATCTGAGATTTTATGTGTTCTGCTTAAGTTCAAATCGGGTGATTTATCGATGAGATTTTCAACGATTAAAAAAAAAAATGGTTGCGAAACTATTAGTTGTACCAGATACTCGAAGACGAAATCTAAAGCATAATACAAAGGTGATCAATTAGCATTGCAAAGAACAAGAAATACAACAGTACATGCCAAAAATTACATAGATCGAGCAACAAGTTCTCATTGTGTGGCCCTAACGATGTCAGATGACATATACATTCCAAACATAATATAATTTTTCCCTGGGCAGGCTATGTAAATTGGGCTGAATCAACTACTAGCTTCTAACAAGGCCGGCCTTATTCTCTCACTTTCTAAACCAAGCATGGTTCGACTGACTGCAGTACAAATTTGCAAAACAAAAAACAAACATGATAAAGATAAAGATAAAAAATCCCAAAAAGCTCAAACATGAAATTATAGACTCGCCCACAATCTAGATTCCAATCTTTGATTTGTTAATTCTTATTAATACGACCACTTTTAATTTTAATATACTTTGGTTCCAACTTCACAATACGCACCAAATTCTCTGTTATACTTCTCAGAAGTTTCTAATTATCGGTCTCAAGTAATGGATTGCATTTCACAAATCCCTTAATTTAGAAACTTGAGAATTTACACATATTAAATACACAAATTTAAAGACAAAAGATATGCCCGCTTGTTAAATTTTTATTTTTATTTTTTAATTCCAGGTATTATTATTAGAATTCCTTTTGGTTATAACCGAAAAAGATCTCCACAAGAAAAGATTTTACAGAGACTACAAACGAATGACTGGTCCATCACAGAAGATGAATTATAAGAAGAGAGATTGAGCGTTTTATAGCATCTAGCGAAGGAAACTAAATGGAAAAACCAGCCCTGGCCTCATATGATGTTTCTCCATACTTGATTGTTGCTCTATTTACAAATTCAAAGGGAATTGATTTGATCCAATGGCAAAACTAGCAAACAAGTAAAGCTCCTATCTTACAAGTTGAGCTTCTAATTTGTCAGTAGAGTAAAACTTAGACAAGACAACTGACCTACTCGAGCGATGAGTTGCCACTGACCTTTTCCCTAAACATTTTCCTTGTCCTTCCAAGTGATGTTATTAACACCACCATCACGAGACATATCTAATGAAGCAACTTTGGTACGATGTGCTGCTGTAGCCACAGTGCTTCTTATTCTCTGACCTTGCGTAAGTTCGCAAGTTTCATCGACAGAACCAAATCTTACTTCAGCAGGAGGAATGAAACAGTCTACTGATAGGCCTGGAACATTGAAAGCCACTTCCTCGATTGCCCATGCTTCCTCCATCCTAGTCCTGGTATGGCTCGTTGCTGTATCTCCAAACCTGAAAAGAGTAACTACAGAACGCCCTGAATGAGCGATCATAATACCCTCAACAGGCCTGTAATCGTCAAGGAAGGAATTGATTGTTGTCTCCCAGTAGACAGCATCGCCTCCATTGTTCTGGATACGGGTCAAATGGGAGTCTTCCAAGTGGACGAGGAGCCCTGTTTTCTGGCTGAAGTAACCAAACAATACATGCCTAATGATCTCAGCCGGTCCTTCACTCCTGGCCTTCAGTGTGGCAGGATCTGCACATAACTTGAGGATGAAACAATCCTCACCATTAATCTTCTTCTCCCCAATACATCTTGCATCGATAAACATGCTTGCAGTCGTTCTGGGGTCAAGACCCTGTAAAATGAATAAATTTAAACCATTTAATATGGCTGATGATAAGGCGCAAACTGTGACAAAGAAAAATAAGAGTGAGAGATGAGATGCAGCTTCGCTCACCTGAAGGGCACGTCGCAAAGGTCTAACAGGACCTTTTGCAGCATGTGCACCAAGCCAAGGTGTATGCCTCCATACAAGCTTTCCATTGCAACCGGCATGAACTTTGCTGTCACCAAGTGCAAGCTCCACATACCACATATCCGGATTCATTTGCCACAGAACAAAACCACCTGACTCTGCACCTTTGGAGGAATTTCTGCTCCTTATAACCTTGTTACCCTTCTCGAACACTGAAGCTATCATTGTTACCCTTCCCATGGCATAAGCATTGTGCATAGAGTTTTGAAGCTTTTGCCCACCTGATGCTGCTGTGTACTGCTGCAATATATATTGGGCAGATGAGCTTTCCTGCAAACATAACCCACATCACAAAATTCACGTTTAGCTCAAATTATCGCCCACAACTTCCAATTTCAGTTGAAAAATGATATATGCACATAAATGGACACATAATTTTACACATAAAGGTAAAAAAATTAAAATAATTTATTCATATAATGAGATTTTTTTTGTAATGTTTATGTGCTTATTTATATTACTGATTTCAGTTTTGGCAGAACAAAGGTAACATAAATTGCATTCTCAATGTGTGGTTTGGTGGTGTCAGGTCTTAATTCGATTACAGAGAGTAATTTTGTAAGAATTTGGGACTTTACCTGATAGGCTTAAGCACGGGTCGAGTGATAAAATAACAACAAATAAAAGCACTAAAATTTAAAGTGCTCTCCAAAAATCAGATAGAAATAAATTTTCTTATTATCTTTAATTATATCATTATGTGCATAAACAAACATCTTATTTTGATTTAAGAACATAAAACGCAACATGCACAAGAACAAACAAATAAATAAAAAAGTAAATTTCTAGTAGAAATTTATATGACGTCATTTTAATATTAAAGCACGACAAAAACTAGTGAATAAATAAAGTAGGAGGTACTCACAATTGGAGTGTCTTTGATGCTAAGATGGGGAAAAGGGTCAGCAGTGCTAACGTGCACCGGCGCGAGCGGCGCACCCAAGACTCCAAGCAGCAGCCTTAGATCCGACCGTTTACAAGCGGACCCGGAAACTGAGGGAGCTCTCATCCAGTGGGCCCACCTACCAGCTTCCATCCTCGAATCTCCACCGTCCGTTCCGTCCGGATCGGGTCCTTCCCTTAACGGCGACAACGCCGCCTCCCCCGGCCTCAGACTCCCCGATCTCGTAATAAACGGCTCAGGATGAGCCACGTGTTTGCGAGGGCTGCTCCTTCCTCTCCTTCGCCTCGTTAGACTCGACATCGGAGACGCACTGCTCTCCGGAATTCTGGGTCTTGACCTCGCCGGCGACAATCCTCTAACGACTTCCTCTTTCAACGCAGAGAAAAAACCTTGCTTTCTCTCCATTTTGAGACTCAGAATGAGAGAGTGAATGAAGAAGAATTACGAACGGTGCCGTTTAGGAAAAGCAAATGGTGTTTCTCATAAATGGCAATAATAATAATAATGATGATGAATAATTGAGCTTTGCCGCGAGAGCGATACAATAACAAACTGCGAACTGAACTTCTTCAGACCTCGCTACTGACACAACCTTTTTATCTTTACGGAAAAGTTGACGGCGGGTGCCAATTAAATAAACGCTTGGGTTTTCGGGGTTAGCGCCGTTACTAACGGTCAAAGCAACGATACGTTAATTTAATTAATTGATGGATGGATATGGTTTTCTTCAACTTAAATTAGTGTTAAAATGATTTCAATTTATTTGATTAATTTATTAGTCATAATTAGCATGCGGGGAACGGGAAAGGTAAGTGATAACGTTAAGATGATAATCTCACTGTCACTGTAACTTTTTGTTTAATTTATTTATAATGAAATGATTTTATTTTTTAATTAAATGATTTTATTTTTTAATTTATTTAGTAGTTTTCATTTTTTGATTTTATTCTTTAATTTATTTATTAGTTTTCATTTTCCATTTTTATAAAGATTCTATAATGAATTGATTCTTTATCGGCCATTAGATTATAATGAAATGATCTGAGCCGCCAATTAAGCCACATAAAGATAGCTTTATAGCCATTAGCCTTTGAATATATTATCTTTATTAATCTTAATCATCCGTTACATTCTTTTTTTTCTAACACCATTATACTTTATAATATAGATATTTGCAATTATTTGTTTTGTTGCAGGTGGCTTGAGCGTTGGGCCTACAAATTACAAGCTTCGCCAAATTAATTACAAATTTTGAGCATCTTAATGAATGTAGTTTCCCAAGCTCGTGGATTTTGACAATACAATGCCAAATCTTTGTGTTAAAATAGTTTTCACATCGGCCCGTGACACTGTTAAAAGTGAAAAAGATTTTAACGAAATATTATATTCATGAACTTCTTTAGATATGTGTGTCTTAATTTTGTCTCAAATTTCGGGATCATGTATAAAATATTCTCAAATCTATCTATGTTATTTATAAATTAATCTAATAGCTCATCGTGATAATAAGACTCATTATTATTTTTTAAAATATTAGAAATCATGCTGTCAAATCATCTGATTCAGGTTTAAGCAAAACATGTAAAATTTCTGAATGTCCTAGGCTTTTACAAAAATACACATTTTGGATTCGAGCTCATGACCTTATAATCAAGTCTTAAGTCATTTGTCATCAACCACACCCTTATCGTGATAATGGGACTCACTATTTTTGTTGGAAACGTTAGAAATTCCACCGCCAAACCATTTAACTCGGATTTAAGTAAAACAGATAAAACTCCTGAATGTTCCAGGTTTTTTACAAAAATGTACTTCATAGACTCGAATCCATAATCTGATAACAAAATTTTAAATCATTTATCATCAAACCACACTCATCGTGGACTAACAGAACTCGATATAACACAACTAAACAAGGAAAATCACCAACTAAATCATATCTAACTAAAGATAATTTATATTTTAACATGGAAAGCAAAGCAATGGACCTACGTTCCGTGAAATGGGGCCCTTTTATTTGCACAGATTTGACTAGGCATGTAGAGCCTGACTTTTTATCTCTAAAATAATATATGAAACAGACAGTAGAGCAAATGAGTAATCTTTTTTCTTTCAATTTTTTTTTTTTTTTTCATTGACAATGCTTCGACAACACTTCTTCTCAAATCTGAATCCTATCGCCAATCACGGCATTCTTTACTGTCTTTTGTTCTTTTGTGAAAATGAAAAATTAATTTATTTTTTCCCTCCTTCTAATTTACTACAATGGGAAATTAGATTTTTTAGATGTCTCATGATTTCTGCCACCACAAAGCATATTAATTTAATTTAATAAGTTCATGTCACTCATTATTCTTTCTTAGGCCTCTTGCGAATCACTCACAATGATGTGCATTACGTTGTCAACTTCCCTATTAAATTTATGAGGGACTATATAATAGGGAGTGTAATCCAATTGCATGCAGAGAAAGGTTACATTTAATATTACTCTAGTTATATGTATATTACTATCATGTCATTTCTGAACAACTTTAATCAATCTGTCCATTTGCTAAATCTTATCATTTTTAGCATAATATAGACATCCATTGTCATTTTGATTTTGTAATCACTCTATAGGAAGATGTGTTTCCAGTGGAGACGATAAAGTTATAGGCTATAAATATATTTACACAATCCAAATTTTGTATCATGTCTTTGTTAAACAATCCACATGGATTGCCTTAGTGGTAAATATTTTGGGTTTGAGTGATTTGCTTACTCTAAGATTTAAGGTTCGAATCCTATTATATGTATTTCTTTGGGTCAACGCCTCCCGATGTAAAAAGTCAACAACTTACTATAATATGTGCTCAGATACTGTAGATTAGTTGATGTGCGCATAGGGATGGCAACAAGACCCGGACCCGGACGACCCGGGTTTGGGAAGACCCGGGTCCGGAATTAAAAAATCCGGACCCGGGTCTTTAAAACGAAGACCCGGGTGATTCCGGGTCCGGACCCGGGATCACACGGTCCGGACCCGGGTCTACCTGGTCCGTAAAAAAAAAAAATAATAAATAAATTAGGTTTTAATAAAAAATATAAAATATTATGCATATATATATATATATATATATAATAGAATTTAATAAAAAAAATAAAAGAATTGAAATAAAACTAATAAAATATACAAAATACAAATAAAATATAAAAAAATACAATTAAAACTTTAAAAAAATAAAAAAAAAAAAGAATGCGGGTAATCGGGTCCGGACCGGGTCTACCCGGATCCGTACCGGGTAGACCCGGGTCCGGACCCGGGGTTTTGAAATCTCTTCCGGATCCGGATCCGGACCCGGGTCCGGATCCGGATTTTGCCATCCCTATGTGCGCATAAACTGACATAGACACTTTGATTACCAAAAAAAATATATTTGTTAAATCATTTATGATTGAGAGTTTTGAGATATATATATAATTATTCTCATATTAAGTTTATGTGGATAATTTATTGTCCGGATGCATGAAAAATATTAGTATTTTATCGTATAAAAAAATTTAAAAAATATTTTTATATGATAAAATACTAGTATTTTACGTGTATCCGAACGATAAATTGTACACATGTCCACATGTACTAATCATTCACATGAGAATTCTCAAAATAATTGAAATTTTCACTGTCAAATAATTAGGATATTTAATTTGTATATCAACTAATGTGTTAACCTTCATTAACATATTAATAATATATATTATGGAATCAACTACACTAACATTCTGTATGTTTAACATTACCAATGCATAATATAAATATTTTTCTTAAAAGGAACCCGTGATTTTCGGTAGATTGGATGGAAGGCAATGTAGGTAAAGCCAATAAGACAAGAGTCTTCAGAATTAGTAGTGGGTGGGGATTTGTCATTTGTCATTCTAACAACCAAACTGAAAGTCAAAGAAATGACTCAACAAGCTTCAACTAATACCGGCCAACGTATAAATTCCACAATCCATTGGAAAAAAAAAACACCTCGATATCTCAATCCCCATTTTATAAAGAAAGCAAACAAGAATTACAATGTCATCGAGACAATGAGATAATCCAATAAGACAGTCAATATAAAAACTTCATTTCATTCATCATTCCAAATATTATTATAAATTTTTTTGAAATCGTTAGAAATCTGTCGTCAAATCATACATTTCGGATTTAAGCGAAGCAAGTAAAATATCCGGCTGTCCCATACTTTTATTAAAACACATTTCATAAATCTAAACCTATGACCTCAAAGTCAGATGCTGAGTCATACACCACTAAGTCACACCCATTGGGGACTCTATTATTCCAAACACTTTTTTTTTGGAATCGTTGGAAACCCTGCCGCAAGATCACTCATTCTGGGCTTAAATGGAGCAGGTAAAACATTTGATTGTCCCAGACTTTTACAAAAAACGCATTCCTTAAATTCGAACCCAAGACATCAATATCAGATCATGAACCCTACATACGCACATTGCGAATTATCATTCCAAACACCTAATAGTGAAAGAGTACAAAATTATGTCTTTAGAGTACTGAAAATAAACTCTAATAGCAATATCACGCAAGTCTGTTATATTTTTCGTTTCACGTTTACAAGCTGGTGGGGTATGATGTGGTTGTGTTACCAGGACTAATTGTTGGTCCGAACCTTACTTAGTTGGCCAATTAAAGTCACCAAACTACTTAGTTGGCCAATAACTTTTAGACTTAGCAAACCTAAACTTAAATACATTTAAAATTTCTTTAGCTTTTGCTGCAATCGAAATATTTGTGACATCTGGATCACAATTTGTATCAATTAAACAAAATGTTGGAATTTTAAAAGTGACACATTCTGGAAGAGTTGTAAATTTTTCGTGTTGATCGACATGATAGTGTATGTGTGCACACAGGCTTTTGAGTATTAGGCTTATGGTCCTCAAGTGGTGTGATTTGGTTTGATAATGTAGGGTTTAGGATCTCATTTTGAGGTCATGTGTTCAAATTCAGAAGATATGTTTCTTGTAAGAGCATGAGACAGTCGGAGATCTTACCTACTCCGCTTAAGCACAGAATAGATGATTTAACAATGTATTTCCAACTATTTAAAAAAAAATATTGGGCCTATGCAGCGGAGACCAACATTCAACATTCTCTAGTGTTCATATAAATTGATTATTTGGGGACACAAAAATAACATAAAATGATAAGAGATATAAAAGTTAGTAGCTATAATGAAGGTAATCGCAATAATGATCTTTGGGAAATGTGCTAATTACTCATAATTTTGAGACCCCGCAATTGTAATCATCATATAGTCCAGGATGATTAAAATTGGTAGAAAGTCAATAAAAGATGTTGCAATCAAACATTAATGCAAATTGCAAAGCATATCAACAGACATTAATTCTTGTCTCATGATGGAAGGTTCGAGTCATCTTATGTAATATTGAATATTGTGTTTAATCTAATGATCAAGTGTTAATTTTCACCCGCTTAGTTATGGATTCAAATTCAGCTTTAATAAAGAAAATGTTGTTTACATCAAACATTCACAAGAACTTTATTTACTGGATGCCTCTCAGGTTTTAATACCAGCCCCTCATTGGATACCAACTCAAACACAGTTTTGGTTGTCCAATTACATCATGGCTTGTTAAATTAGAATCACTCTTTGTTGAGCCAATGGTTAGTTCTCTGAATGTCAGCTAGAGTACTATCTTTAATATTTAGGAGTTGATTGTCAGGTCCTAAATTCGAATCCATAAGATGTATTTCTCTATTAGAACCTGAGACAACCATAGATTTAATCTGGATTGGCTGGTTTGCGACGGAATTTCCAACATTTTCAAAAAAAAAAAATATACCTCCTTTTAACACCCCTCAGTAATCATTATTTAAAAAAAAAAAAAAAAAAACTGGTCATTTGATTATTTTTTATTCAATGTTCAATGACTGAACTGTTTATTACAACAATCCAACAAATTACATTTAATATTCTGGTGCCAACCAAATTATGGAGAAATAAATATATCAGCAAAATAAAGGATTATATACTAATAATACCCAGCAAGAGAACTATGATTTTCCTTCCATTAGTAAATCCTCTATTGCCATACATACAATTTCATAAACTATGAGCAATTTAGCAGTCTTTTCTCTATTTTTCCCTCTGCGTTTTTCTTTTTGATTGTTCACAGATTTCTATCCCTTCAGAACTGAAGGCCATCTTCGATAAGCCAACGTAATTAATCGGTAAGCAGAAGATTTCCTTGCTCAACAAACTACTATAGAAAAATAATAATCAAAAGCGCAGAGAGAACCTTCAAGATTGAAGTGGCTGAAGCTCCTGCTCCGGAACAACGGCACTAACTGGCTGGTATGTTTTAGATGCTTCTTGTCTCCGTCTCCAAACTGACCATAGCACAACAATGGATAAACTAAGTAGCAAGGTGATAACTGTTCCAAGAACTACGGCAACAAGGTTTCGCTGCCACCACGTCCTGAAATGCTCAAGAAATAACCGAAAGGTGAAAAAGAAAATAATCAGCAGTAAAGATTATAGCAATCTTTCAAGGTTAAACCGGTTCAAAATGAGGTGAAGAAAGAAATTATATGATGTACTTGCATAAATAGTGCCAGTACAGCAGATGAAGGGAAGGGGAAAAAAATAGCAAATCTAAATACATACATCTTAATTTGAGGTAAAAGTCACTGCAAATGAAGTTAATTTGCAATTAAAGATAGGTAAAAGTAACTTTTTCCTCGTCCTTAGTTTGAGAAAAAAAGACATACTTCTTAATTTGAGGCTCAACGTTCAATTTGACCAGATGGTAACTCCCAAATTTCTCAGGAAACTGCATATGATGTTCCCTCAACCGCAAAATTATGTTCTGAACACAGGAAATATACGATAAGCATTTGGTCAATACCGTGAACATTGAAGTTAATAAATGGGTAAGGAAGCAATTGAATAAACAAATATTTCGTATAACTACTATTTTATTACCAATGCTGTGGTATTAGAAATGTAATGGGCAGATTCATCTGGAAAGATGCCCCATCTAACCAGGTAATGATTTCCTTTATGAGATACGTTCAACAAATGAACCTGAAATCCAAAAATTGGGTATAAGCTGAAGACAGATGATTTGGAATCCAGCGCAAAGTGAAACTTGGAAACACCAAAATGCTTTGATATAGATTAGCAAAACTGGTTCAAGATCTATTTTTAATGTATGTAAAAGTTTCTTACCATTTTCTGTTTTGGGCCATAAATGCTAGCATTAATAGTTAAGAACTTTGCCGAGGTATCATGCATTAAAGCTAGGAAATATATAACTTCAACTACTTGTAAGATCTGTGAGGACTAATAAAAGGCAAGCACTAGCCTTTGATTGAGTTGTCAGGTAAGAGCAAAATCAATATGCTAACATATTATTAATAATCAAACTATCACTAATTAAGCAGCCTCTTAACCAAAGTGTTTCAATGCAATTTAATCTAAACCAAGGCAAAGGTAATTTTATACCTGTGTATCATCAACTTCTAGCTCACGGGCAATGAACTCCGAAAGTTCTGTGAAGTCAGGCATCGTGTGCGAGTTGTTAAGGCTAATTGACATATCAAATGTTATAACTCCAATTTGAAATGCACCTAAGTATCACACATCAAAGGAGGCAATATTATATGAGAATAAATGTCAACATAATTTCCATGCTAGAATTTGGATGTTGAGCATAGCCATAATTATCAAATCCGTGAAACTTGACAACGGCATTCAATGGATGCAAACACTAGGAGTCAAAAATTAAACTACCTTGCTAGACATTACATAATGATTAAAAATAATATGGTGATTAGATGATAGGCTCAATAATAACGGTCCAACAATAGAAGAATAAAATAAGTATCAAATGCATGTAAATCCTCAAAAAAGAAAAAAAAATTCATATTACATTCTTGTCATATTACTATGCTAAACTCTAATTATGCCATCCATCTTGCTATCCACAAATCGACCCAGGGATATTATATTAAGCAAACAATTGAAAATAAGTGTAGAATCAACAAACTGTAATTACTTTCAAGAACTACATTCTGAAATTCACAAAAAAAGGAGAAATATTGAATTGGAATATCTTATTTTCCATAATAAATATTCCAAC
Source organism: Zanthoxylum bungeanum (assembly GCA_019454045.1). NCBI lineage: Eukaryota > Viridiplantae > Streptophyta > Magnoliopsida > Sapindales > Rutaceae > Zanthoxylum > Zanthoxylum bungeanum. The sequence goes on along the minus strand of SKCR01007834.1, from coordinate 920,886 downwards.
CAAAAAAAGTTATTATTCATTTTTAGCACAAACCTCATCAACAACAGTATCGCAGAAGAAACTGATAGCTAAAAGTTCAGTTGACAGTGCATAAATTGGCTTAAATAGCAATCATAAAAACTCACAATTCATTGCATATTGCAACAAAATTAGCTAAAAGAACAAAAAACAGTGTACAACCAATAAGTATTATCCCAATAACATGGCTTAAGAATCAATATAGGACGCATATCAGAATTTAAGGAGCATTACAAAGGCCACCTACATTCTGCAAAGTGATTCTACCTGGAAGAACATTCAGCGGTGATCCATCTGGGGCAAGTGTAGGAGACATTCCCATATTTGTATCATTGCTAGAGGAAACCAAATGTGGTGGGGCAGGAACACTGGGAAACTGCAGTCTCCTCCATAGATCGGAACAATTTGTTTTCCAAAAGCCTACCTTATCATTCCCTCGATCATACGTTACTAGCATATTTCGTACAATAATTCCTGTCTCAAATAAATAATAGTTAGGAGAAGGCCCTGGTGCATTTGCACTTGTATTGGGGGGGGGGGGGGGGGGGGGGGGGGGGTTGGATAGTTTTTTATTGTGAAAATCTCCACTATGAGAAAAGAAGGCGTACCTGACCATCGCCCATTAGTGCCCTTTACCTGGCGGTCGGGCCAGTCTCCGTTGGCCACTTGGTCGGCTATAAACTCATAGAAAGGGGCTAGCACATGAGAAACTACTCTTCCTTGGAGAAGGGTTTTTTTTTTTTTTTAAAAAAATTTATTATTTATTAATATTATTATTTTGGGTGGAAGGGAGAAGCGTTAATGGATTTTGTTAATATGTAAAATTTTATTTTTTGTACACATCATACATGCTCGATAAAATCTATGATAGGCAGCATGCCAGAGAAAGGGGAGGGGGATGGATGCTGGTGGTGCTGGGTTCAGCAAACAATGTAATGTACCTCCTAAAAGAGTGGTTGAATCAGCATTTTGGAAAATTCCCAGGCAATAAGCACCACTGATCTTCATATGCTACAAAGCATGCCATGTAGAGAAACAGTGAGCGAGAGAGGATAGATGAAGATGTATCTTAGGTTGTAGTAATAATATAAAAATCAACAACAAAAGAAGATAACGTAGAAACCATTTTAAAATAATTTGAGACCAATTGGAGGCTTGTTTGTCATCAAGAGGCTAAGATCGATAAATTACCCGGAACAAGTAGTTTTCTGGAGACAGAGACAATTTCTGTCCATTGCCAAATACCATATCAATCTGGGGAAATTTTTTTGACAACTCAGAGACATCCCTAATCACATAACAGAAACACTCAGAGATAATTATTCACCAAAGAGATGCAAAAATGCAAGATCTTTGTTTATTAAAAACAGCACCTCCCAGAACCAGAAAAACAAATATCGTCATAATGTGGGTCAGGACCGGGGATCCGTTTCAGAAGATGAGTTTCCTTCATGAGCTGCATTTACACACACAGATAACCATGAATTTGTAGTTCAATATAGATAAAGTAAACAAGGAATATAGAATATTATACTAAAAGTAATAAAGAAAACAGAATTAGGCATTGGCAGAAATTAAGTTACAGAATAACTAAAGAAAAGTCCCTAAAAATCACACTTGTGGTCTGATACTTCAACCTTATTTGAGACTTACCACAGCAACTTAACGTATGCAAGTATCTACAAGTCGAGTCAATTTCATATTCCAGTGACATTCAGGAATAAATTTTAGCTTTAGCTCAATTCCATAAAATAAAGAAAAAAAAACGAGAGAGAAAAAAAGAAGAGAAATTAAAAAAAAAAAAAAAAAAAGGAAATATGAACATACCATACAGACTTAATATTTCAATGTGGACTAGTGTCATAAGCAGACAATTTCGAATAGAACAATAATTGACTAACATTGAGCAACAACTTTGAAATGCCAAAATGGAAACAGCGTATTTCTTGTAACCTCCAGGACATTTAGTTGTGATTTAACTAAGAATTACTATGTTATGGCCTCAAAGTCCTCATGGTATCAATATTAATAATTACAGTAATTCACAAGCACTTGAGTTTTTTTTCCTACATAAGTATTAACAAAATTTGTAATCTAAATGTGTGAAACATGTATGTTTCACTGTTTCTGATGATGAAATATTCAGTGCAGAGGCTTTCTTCTGCAACCACTGTGCCATAGTATGTAATGTCTAAATGTAGTCATCATTACTCAGGACAGAAACTATAAAAAGAGACTTGGATTTTATGGAGCTTGATGAATCCATGATCTTAGATAGAGCACAATCGTGTCAAAAGACTCATGTAGCCGACCTCACCTAGTGGGGAAATACTTTATTTGGTTTGGTTTGATTAGTCATCATTACTCAAAAAAGAATCATTTTTTATTACTGGCAATCATATACTTTCAGACCTCATGTATTAGATAATGAACGCAGAGCCAATAAATCTTACAGCAGCCTTAAATGCAGCAAAAGCTTTTCCTGGAAGGTAAGCATATGTAGTTCCGCTGTCCAAGACCGTCCCATGCCTTCCATCAAATATCTTTGGGCTTAACTTCAATGGCTTGCCAGCTACATGTATTTCCTTGAGCTCAATGTTGTAATATGGACTGTTGCCACCCAAAAACTACAGTGAATGTGTGAGATCCACTAAATGCATTCATATTAAAAACCCATCACCACAATTAATATGTTGCAAGAGCAACTTACCTGCGGAAAGGATCTGAATGGGAGAATACCATATCGGGTGGAGGAGTGATCCCACCAAGAACCATAGCACCTCCACCGACACCCATCCCACCATAACATAATGAAAATGAATCACCAATAACACCCTTGTCAACAAGTTGATCCACAATACTCACGCGACCCCGACCCAAACCCATAATGCCATCAGCGCGTTGGGAGTAAAGGTCACCGGTTTCCAAATTTTCACAACCGAAAACAGCACGCTGAGGCACAAGTTCACTTTCACTGCCAAAAGAAATTACATCCTCCCCAAGTACACCACTGCTGGAGCTCATCTCAGCATATCGTCTTTCATAAACGCATATATTTCTATCACTGTCACAGTTACAATCAGGATTGCATTTTAACGGTTTGTAGGTGTTAGACATTTTGGGTTGGAATCTTGGATCCTGGATAACAACAAAAGATTAGTTTAAAAAACTTCCCTATGGAATCTCTTTGATTAAGAAAGAAAATAACAAACAGTACAAATAGAATTACTTATTCTTAGCTTGATTTCCAAGGATATTGAGGGGGAAAAAACAAGAGGATAACTTAATATAAATTTATGAGACCCTGTCTAATCTAATGGATCTTATCAATTTACATACATTTGACAAATTTTTTTTCTCAGCAACCAAGAGTGCTTAATGCAAAACTTCTTTCAATTTATCATGAACTACATAAATCGCTATCTTACAATCATTCTACAACCAGACACGGTGTTCAATATAGAAAGTCTTGCAGCAATGAAACAAAAAAAGGCTTTAAAATGATTTATAATACAAAGCTGAATCGTCGAAACTTCATTGCAACGAACCTGATGCCTGCCACACTGTTTACAGGTGGAGCAAGGAACATAAGTCACAGTACTCCCGGTATCCACAATAAGTGCGAATTTCTGGGGCGGTGACCCGATATATAGCCGCGTTGTGTAATAACTGTAAGAATTTAAAAAATCTCAATTTTTTATTACAAAACTGATACATAAAGAAGTAAATTTAAAGCAAAATTGAATTGAAAATATACCCGTTGGAGAGGAGATCGTCGTGGAGACGCATGTGAGCGTTTGGTTTGCGAGATAGCTGCGACTGCAGCAGGTGCCGGCGTCGATCATCTACGTGACGGTGCACGGTAGAATTAGGTGAGGAGAGATGGAGAGGTATAATCAACGGCCGTTGATCAAGTTTAATATCCTTCAACGAATTAACGGTGAAGATGAGATCGATTCCGATTATAAGGAAACCGAGCAAGAGCGAAGGCGAAGACGCCATGGTGGTCAACGGAAGAGAGGAAATGGAGAGAAAAAGAGGATCTTCCCGGGCTTCTTTAAAGGAAAGAGAAGGATTGCCAAGTCAAATCATCTTTGCGATTAATTAGAGGGTAGTTTTTTAGTTAAACCAATTATAACATGCCACGTTGCAGAGGATTATACTACTCCCCCCTCCCAAAATTCCCAAATTATCTCTCTTACTTAAAATCTCGAAATTGCCCCACTCTTTTATAAAAATTCACTCCCTCAATATATATATATACACTTATTTAACACTACTTTTATATATATATATATATATTAGTTTTTACCCGTGCCTACGGCACGGTGTTACAGTATTTGGCATGTGCATACGGCACGGTGTTACAGTTTTTGCCCGTGCCTACGGCACGGTGTTACATTATTTGGCCCGTGCCTACGGCACGATGTTACAGTATTAAATAATTTTATTTTAACTTTCTATTTTTTAATTTGAAAATTTTTGACATTTTCCATCAATCAATTCACTCTCTTTCCTCCAATTACCAATGAAATTATATGGGCCGTCAATTAAGCCACATAAAGAGAGCCGTTGGATACACTCTCTTTCCTCCAACACTATTATCATTTATTATATACTAGTTTTTGCCCGTGCATACGGCACGGTGTTACAAAATTAAATGATTTTATTTTTTAATAAAATGATGCACGTGTCTACGGCACGGTGTTACAGTATTTGGCCCGTGCATACGACACAGTGTTACAGAATTAAATGATTTTATTTTTTAATTAAATGATTTTATTTTAACTTTCTATTTTTTAATTTGAAAATTTTTTACCATTTCCATTTTAATTTGAAATTTTGAAATTTTTTGACATTTTCCATCAATCAATTCACTATATTTCCTCCAATTACCAATGAAATGATCTGGGCCGTCAATTAAGCCACATAAAGAGAGCCGTTGGATACACTCTCTTTCCTCCAACATCATTCTCCTTTATTATATAGATATAGATATATATATATATATATATAATATATATTAATTTAACACATTTACATTTTTTTATTAATTAATTTTTTTAATTTTTTAATTTTGTTTATTTTTTAAAATTTATATTTTTTTATTCTTTATATATCTAATCTTTTTTATTTGTTTAATAAATATTACAAATTTCATATTTATTATTAATTATTTTGTGTTCATTTATTCATTTAATTTTTGTGATTCTTTTTTAATTTATTCAACACTACTTATGTATTATAAAAATGTTATATATTAGAGAAATATATATTTTAAAAAAAGTACAAATAACAACATAAAAAATTACACTTAAAAATATAAAAACACAAATTCTAATTTATGTTGTCTTCAAAGTATCTTCCTAGCGCACATGGTGAGATATCCAATACTTCGTACCATAATTGATTACGAATCCTATAACGAGTTGTCCATTCTTTAGCTTCGTATGATGAATGTCCTCACCACCACATTGGGATGTGTGGTAGAGGGTAATGGGGTATAAGAAAACTTGCACAAAATTATATTTTTTTTATACATAAATATTATACGTTGCAGAGGATTATACTACTCCCACCTCCCAAAATTCCCAAATTATCTCTCTTACTTAAAATCTCGAAATTGCCCCACTCTTTTATAAAAATTCACTCCCTCAATATATATATATATACACTTATTTAACACTACTTATATATATATATATATATATATATATATATATATATATTAGTTTTTACCCGTGCCTACGGCACGGTGTTACAGTATTTGGCATGTGCATACGGCACGGTGTTACAGTTTTTGCCGTGCCTACGGCACGGTGTTACATTATTTGGCCCGTGCCTACGGCACGATGTTACAGTATTAAATAATTTTATTTTAACTTTCTATTTTTTAATTTGAAATTTTTTGACATTTTCCATCAATCAATTCACTCTCTTTCCTCCATTACCAATGAAATTATATGGGTATGGGCCGTCAATTAAGCCACATAAAGAGAGCCGTTGGATACACTCTCTTTCCTCCAACACTATTATCATTTATTATATACTAGTTTTTGCCCGTGCATACGGCACGGTGTTACAAATTAAATGATTTTATTTTTTAATAAAATGATGCCCGTGTCTACGGCACGGTGTTACAGTATTTGGCCCGTGCATACGACACGGTGTTACAGTATTTGGCCCGTGCCTACGGCACGGTGTTACAGTATTTGGCCCGTGCCTACGGCATGGTGTTACAGTATTTGGCCCGTGCATACGACACAGTGTTACAGAATTAAATGATTTTATTTTTAATTAAATGATTTTATTTTAACTTTCTATTTTTTATTTGAAAATTTTTTACCATTTCCATTTTAATTTGAAATTTTGAAATTTTTTGACATTTTCCATCAATCATCAATTCACTATATTTCCTCCAATTACCAATGAAATGATATGGGCCGTCAATTAAGCCACATAAAGAGAGCCGTTGGATACACTCTCTTTCCTCCAACATCATTCTCCTTTATTATATAGATATATATATATATATATATATATATATATTAATTTAACACAATTTACATTTTTTTATTAATTAATTTTTTTAATTTTTTAATTTTGTTTATTTTTTAAAATTTATATTTTTTTATTCTTTATATATCTAATATTTTTTATTTGTTTAATAAATATTACAAATTCATATTTATTATTAATTATTTTGTGTTCATTTATTCATTTAATTTTTGTGATTCTTTTTTAATTTATTCAACACTACTTATGTATTATAAAAATATTCTATATTAGAGAAATATATATTTAAAAAAAAGTACAAATAACAACATAAAAAATTACACTTAAAAATATAAAAACACAAATTCTAATTTATGTTGTCTTCAAAGTCTCTTCCTAGCGCACATGGTGAGATATTCAATACTTCGTACCATAATTGATTACGAATCCTATAACGAGTTGTCCATTCTTTAGCTTCGTATGATGAATGTCCTCACCACCACATTGGGATGTGTGGTATAGGGTAATGGGGTATAAGAAAACTTGCACAAAATTATATTTTTTTTATACATAAATATTGTTAATTAAATTAAAAAATAATCAAAAAAATAAATTAATAAATACTAAATTTGTAATATTTATTAAACAAATAAAAAATAGACAAAAATGTAAAACTGACCAATTTTGAAATACTTTACCTAAATTTCTAACATAATGCAGGTTAAAAATTGTTATAAATTCAGTTTTTTTTTTAAAATAATTTCGTATTAGACCAAGCAATTTTTTTTAATTTAAAGTTATGCTAGAGCGCATAACTATATGCTAAGACGCATAACTATATGTTAGGGGAAGTAAATTTTTAACTCACATCGGGCAAATTTGAAATTTCTGGAGAGACAAGAGGGGGGCGCATGTGAAGGGATGAGAGGAGTAGTTTTCCTTCAATAATGATATACCGGACTTTTGATATGTAAAGTGTGCGAATTTTCAAAGCGTCTCTTAACGGCAGTTCAAAAACTTTTGAAAGTATAAATTTTTTGGATCAAAATTAATAAAAAAAAACTAACAGAACCAAGCATAAAAGAGTTCACGGAAACAAATTGATATGCTTCCCTATCAACTCTACATTACATGATGATTATTTTTTTTGAAAATGTTAGAAAATTCTGTCATCAAATTATTTTAATTCGAGTTTAACGGAACAATATATATAATTCCGATAGTTTTATATTCTTACAAAAAATACATCTCTAAATTCGAATTTATGACTTGAATAAAATTCTAAGAGAACATTACATCATGACTAGCATAAGTCTTAACGGAAACAAACCTCTAACAGTCTTTCTACTAACAATAGTGCATTCGCTATTATTGAAACCACCAGATGCTCTTGTTGTGGCAAATTATATTATGTTTTTCGGGTGTATATGTCATCTCTCTCACAGCAGTTGGGTCCCACACATTATGGAACTCAACTGCTGTGAGAGATGACATATACACCCGAAACATGATATACTACCTCCTTGTTGTGCACCCCTAGAGTATTCGACACAATGCCGCAAGACACGACACCCACTTTTGTCCGTTGCTATTCCATAACAAATATCTGCTACTTCATTCAATAGATAGTCCGAAAAATCCAGATCATGCTTTGTTCAAGTCTAGATTGGACTTGAACAAGACATGATTCAAGTAAGATGATAACTCAGATTATGAATGGATTAAAGAGAAATTTTGAGAGAATTGAGGATGAATGAGGAGTTTAGGAACGGTTTTAAAATTATGTACGGATAGATATAGATTACAAAGATAAATAAGGTAAATAAATAGTAACTCCAATTAAAAATGTCGTGTGATTTGAATTTTCATGTAAAGACTAGTTATTATTTAATCTTAGTTTTCATATTGTAAATTTGATGCTTGACCTAGAAGAAAGGTAAATTTTAAAAAGAAGATAAATATTACTGAATGGTGTCAATTCATAACCAAAGATCCTTCTTTGGCTTTAATCAAAAGTAATTCAACCGTATGATGAATTAATTCCAAATAAAAGCAATGACCAAACCGAAAGCAAATGTTCAATGCACATTTGCTCTTGTTCAGGAGTCAAATTTGTGTATCTAGCTTAAAATGAAGATCACTGAAAAGTATTGAACAAAATCAACATTTCTCTTTTTCAATAAAGCTCAACAATTGTACATATTCCATGGCAACAGGCAACATGATTGCAAAATTCCTTCACTTGTTGTATTGAACAGGTCATTTTGACTATGATACAAAGGCTTACATCAAAGAATAACAAAGCACTTGATTCTGAATCGACATCGCAAACTGATTCTATCACGATATAAGTCCTTTACCTGCAGGTTGTAACTTGTAAACAAACTTTCTTATTGCACCAAAAAGGAGAAAAGAATAACCTCGCACGATAAATAAATGAACATATTTCTGTGTAGCTCCACTGTGCAAAAAATGTGCAGTTGTAGCTGACTGCTTCAATTGTTTGAAACTGTATTAATCACTGTTAGGGACAGTAGTAAGTTTCGAAGATGTTAATCTTCATCTTGCAGAATCAGTTACCGGGAATTGTAAATCTCTTCGACATTTCTAAGCTGAACCAATTAGAAGGAAGGTCACTGCCACGTGTGATTAGATATATAATAAATGCTACATATGCAGCTGTGCCCGTGAAGACCAAACATCCAAACAGCAGTCCCTTAACCTCAGAAACAAAGAAATCCAGCAACAGATAACCATTGATCACCATCACCAGGGCAGCCACAGTCCAGGCAAACCTCTACAAAATAAAGAACAAAAATATCTAGTTTAGATTTTAAGCCACCATGCAACTTATCTAGAACGCCATACACAAATGAAATGATACCAAACTACATTATCTACTCACTCATTTATGCTGACCACCTATATAACTAAACTGAAAATGATCACGAAAACAAACTGAACGTCTCATTGCATATAAATAATAAAAGCATAAATATAATTGATGTTTGATAGTTCACCTTCTCGCTGAACGACAATCATTTATCAATTTAATAACTAGGAAAACTTTCTACATTTAAGCAATGGACCATTTAAAAACTTGAAAGTTTTGCTCCCAATTTTTGGTTTAGGATAACTAATAAATAAGATGCTAAGGAGCTTTTGCTGCAAGATTTAATTGACTTGAGCTGCTTAACTAACATATAAAATCTATACATATGGAATTGTTTTCTACATGGATACTCAAACAGATATTTCCTCACCTTTATCCAGATGTTTCTTTGCTGTTTCATCACTAATTTTTATCATCATTATCCTGATGGTTCTAACCTCATTCTACTTGAACAATCCAAATGTTAACTGATGTGATCCAAGGTACGAGAATCGAGCATTATCCAAGTCTAAAATACAGAGAATTTTGAATAAAGAAAAATAATCATTGCCGTTTAACACCCAAGTGTGTGTGAGAGTGGATTCTCTCTTGGTTCTTTATTGAACCTTTATCAAGACTTATCAAATACTGGCAATCTTTGTGGCGTCTCTAAATAGCTAGCAAGATTGCTTCAATAATACAGAAGGACCGTTAAAGGCAGGTTCTCTAGAGGTTTGACTTGATCTTGGAGAAGTTTTGTTTCATAACAAAAAGGGTTCAAGTTTCTGACAAGAAATAAATAAGGGTTTTCAAGAACATGTTTCTCGAGGGTTTAACTTGATATTGGAAGAGTTTTGTTCTTACAAAATCATGATCCACGGTTCTTAGGGTTCGCTCAATTGCGTGGAGTTGCCTAGGAATTCAATCCCACGGAGGGTTCGCGTCAATTGGTACACACACAAACACACAGATTTTTTATGGTGAGTGACACTGCATCATGTTGTGTTAACATATTTTTCATCTAATAATGATGAACACACATCAAGGTGAGCAATACCACCACATTGCATTGGCGGGTTAATCCACAGATTCAGAATCATTCACAAGGCATTCTGAAAATAGAGTTTCTATTATACGAAATATTGTGGATTTAATACATTAATTATGCAACCCTTTATACGGATAGTTGAGCATATTTGGACTATAACCATTTCTTAGTACTTCTTTGTACAAAGGGTTGTTGCTCCACATTTTAAGAAAAGGTGGATATGTATATATATGTGCATACGTATAGATTCCCAAAGACTATTAAAATGTGATATATATCTCAACATGATAAACAAACCAAAATATAAACTACTAATGTATAAGATAACAACAATATATGGCTACTCAATAAAGGTAGATTAGTTCCTAAATAGCATATTAGAGAGAAGTTGACAGCTTACCTCAAGAACAGGTCCAATTCTGAAGACTCCCATGACTTGCTCTTTGGACACCAAGGTAAGAAGAGGGATAAGTGCAAAAGGAATTTGTATTGACTGAAGTACATTAAGCCACTCATTTAAAATATCCAATGAAGCTTCAGATGTGTTGAATATAAGAGCAACAATCATAGTTGGCACAATTGCACAACTCCTTGTGATCAATGCCCTCAGCCATTTCTTCATAGGAAGGTTGAGGAAACCTCCCATGATGAACTGCCCAGCATACGTGCCAGTTATTGTACTACTTTGTCCAGCCGCCAATAACCCAATACCCCAGATGTAAAGAATTGGTAAATAGCCTCCTCCATACTTCTCCTCAAGATACTGCCCAGCATTACCAAGTCCTATACTGTTAGCTTGCTTAGTCCCATAAAATCCCTTGGCGAAAACAGTTGTTACAAACAAGTTGATCATGAAAGAGACTAAAAGAGCAACAGATGACTCGATCGAGTAGTAGTTCAGTGCTTCTTGAACCCTGCCCTTCTTCTTGGGATCAATATTCCGTGATTGTACCAAAGCCGAATGCAAGAATACATTATGAGGCATAATGACACAACCCACAACTCCAACAGCTTGCCTAATTGTTTTTGAGCTGAGTCTTGGAACCAAAATACCTACAAAGTGGATCATAACAAAATCACATTTTACAATTAATACCCCAAAACAGACCATTAAACTTTTGAATTAAGCAAGTTGCTCACCCAGTAACAGTTCTTTTCCATTGGGTTGTGTGTCACCAAACATCCAAGCAAATGACAAAGCCATAGTCGCAATTAGCACTGCAAAAACAGCTTCTAATTTCCTCACTCCATAGTTCTCTAGAAATAAAAATACGAAACTGCTCACAAGACAGAACAAAAAAAACAAAACCTAGTTAACATTATGTAGAATCATTTTCCACACAGCAGGGATCAGCAGGAACATTAATTATCACAAATTTAACACAATCCCAAAGTTCGCATGGTGACTACAAAAGCAATTCTCTGTCTAATTCAAACATTAAACATTAAACATTAAACAAACACATACCAATCCAACGCCGTAATGATGACACCAGCCCAAAGGGGCAAGACCCCACGACTCAAAATCTGAATAGCAATAGCACTGCCAATGACCTCCTGAATATCAGCGCCAATCAAGGCCACTTCAGCCATGAACCACAGAACCAATCTCGCCCAATTGGGGTACTCGTCTCTACAGAGCTCGGCCAAGTGACGCCCCGTGGCCACCCCGACTCGTGCCGACAGTAATTGAATAAGCAGGCCCATGACGGTGGCCCACATTAACAACCAAAGAAGTGAGTACCCTGCTATAGCTCCCGATTGAAGATCCCCCTCCAGATTCCCTGGATCCAGAAACGCTATGCTCATTAAAAAACCCGGTCCAGTGAATACCCAGAGCTTTTTCCATGAGAAAGGGGGCACTTGGTCGACGTCAAAGTCCGAGGGGGACAATTCTGCATCGACGGAGATCAGAATTTTCTCAGTTGAATCGAACGCGACTTCCTCGTCGTCGTTTGAGGATAACGGGGGTTTTGGTAGGAGGCGGTTGGTTTCGTCGTTGCCTTTGGACCCGTTTTCTACTTCTCGGGTTTCGACGGCGTTCATGTTTTTAATGGACGGAATATTCCGAGTTGCAAAAGATTCTTTTTTTCCCCCAGATCTCACGGCTCTGCCTGCAATTCTTGAGCTGAAGGAGACGCACGATTTATAAATTTTCGTTTTGTTTGAGACGTTAAGTTTGTTGTAAATTGTAATTAGAGGTTTCTGGCCAATCGGAGCTTGACACGTCATCGACTATATGAGTACTTCGTCATTTTAACGGCATTATGACATGGATAACTTCAAAATAATTCTGCCATCAAAAAGAATATACCTTGACAAAATAAAAATTGAAAACTAAATTAAAATAAATCATAAAATCAAAATTTTATAATTAAGATGTGTGATTTGAGTGTATATTTATCACTGTTAATTTATGTTTCGAACATATCCAAAAGTATTCGGGTAAATTTTAAAAGCGGGTTGTTTTGGCCGATGTTATAAATGTGTACATACTATAATTTTAAATTTAATATTAAATTTATTTAAAATTTAAGAATATTTTCATACTTAAATTAATTTTCAAATGTAAAAGTGATAGTATCTCTAAAAAAATTGCAAAGTACGAATTATTTTAAGGGAGCTATAATTTTCTCAAAATAAAAATAAAACAAAATCTGATAAATTCCATTTCATTTTCATTAAAATAATGGCGGGCACTGTGGTAGTGGGAAACCATGTAGAGTATTGATATGTATTTTGTCTTTCAAATAAGATTTGGCAACTTTTTAGACTTTGTTTTGTTCTCTCATTTTATGGAATTTATGCCTTTTTTGGTTCAACATCGTGTTGGATTTTCTTTGATATATGGAACAATACTAAGACATTGCAGAATTGTATCTCAAAATATCATCTAAATGATGTGTCATTTATTGAGTGGATCACGAGATATATTAAGATAAATTTAATTATAATTTAAATTTTATAATTTAGTTATTAAATAATCCATCACCTACCACAATATTTGAGATGAAAACGTGAGATATTTAATATTAGTATTATTGACGGTGAAAACCGATCAGCACCGTATTACGATATTGTAAAAGAAAAAGAATATTGTCTTTAACATAGTTCGGCTAAAACAAAAGTCTACGCCCACAAGTCACTTTTATTATTGGGATTACAAAATTCTCAATGTTGCAATTCTCTCTTAATTTTATTAGAGTTTTGGTATTATTTTTCCCCATCGCACTCACAGTGGTTTCACCCCCTTATTTATAGTATCGGGGAGGCTTTACCAATTGGAATGGAGTTGCAATAATATAATATTGATCGATGAGAGATAAATCAGATATAATATTATCATGTTTAATCCTTAATTTATGGGAAAATATTATCTTAAATTGGAGGAAAAATTATCGGTGATGCAGTTGACTTATGGTAGTATTCTCCATTTAATGGGATTATTGATCACTTGTGGACGTTCAGGACTCCCTGTGGCATTGACGTCGCTTGCTAGCGAGCAGTGGTTTTGGACTCTTGAGAATATACCGCATCTAACGAGTTCTCTCGTGGGATGTGACGAGCTCGTAGAGGCTTCAGGGGCATATCACGTTCTTGAGCAATCTTAACGAGGTCGATGGTGGCTTCCCCTAACACGCGAGCTTGGTTCTTAACGAGTTTCACGGGCTGAACTTTCCTTTTATTGGGTTTCTAGTGTTAGTGAACTTGTTTCACTCGCTTGAAGCCATTCCAACCATGAGCCAATTTCACCCATAACAAGTATTTTATATTAATAGTAAGGAAATTAATTATTTTAATGGTCTCTTAAAAAATTTTGGTACAATCTTTATAAATTTTTATGATTTCTTATTTTTAGAAACATTATAGCATGGTGTTAGACTATTAATCTTTACCTTAAGTAATTATTTGGTCCAACAGATGTATGAGTGACTTGATATCATCAACAAATTAATAAATGACATGTATGATTTAATATTCATCTTTTTAATTATTTTTAATATTTTTACATGTGTAGTAATAAATTATTTGACTATTATACGGATGACGTGATACCTTCGTTTTATTGTATATTTTATCATTTACCTCGGGCTCACTTCTTTGTCACTATTGAGAGGGGAGGTATCCACTAATTTAGTGCATTTATGTTGAAAGCTCATGTGAGTGGCAACTCAAATTTTAGTATTTTGGTATTTAAGTGCAAGGTTTTAGCATCAATCTCTATATGATTTCTTAAGTTAATTACTTTCCAAACACAGGTTTGCCCCAATCTCGTTGTTTTGAAGAATAATTTCTTTCGTATTTTTCTAAAATATCATAAATTGTAATCAAGATTCGGGATAATTTTTTCGTTATGAATCACAATTCAGATGGGACAAGCTCGGTTCGAAATAGAATGTTTGGATTTCGATCTTTACCTCATATTTTGTAATAAACACCAAAATATTCATAACAAAATTCATATAAGGTGTTTTGCTTAATTTCACAAAACATGAGGATTTTGTTATTTCCCCCCATTAAGAAATGTAAAACAATTATTTTATATAATTCGAATTTTCTCTGATGGTGGCTGTTATTTTCATTACAGATTTAAGCAGACAAGAGGGAGAGGTAAGCATGTGGGATTGGGAAAATCCATTAATGCGAATGAAATCAAAGAATGAACATGCGTCTTCATCTCTATTTTTTTCTTCAACTTTTTTTTTTTGGTTGACTGTGTTTTGTGATAAAAGCAAAATAAGTGCAATCGAATGGCATCGTCGTCTCTGTTTAATTTGGTACCATTCTTATCCCATCTCTAACAAAAGCAATTTGATAATTACAATTAGATCCGGACACGGTTCCGATTCGGAACCGAAACCGAACCGGATGGAACCGTAAAGTTACGGTTCCATCCGATTCCGGTTCCAAAATCAAAACCGAACCGAACCTCAAACGGTTCGGTTACGGTTCCACATGATTTGGAATCGTAACCTTAAGGTTCGGTTCCGAAACCGGAACCGAACCAAATTTTTTTATTTTTCCCTTAAAAAATAAGGAGCCGAACTTAATTTTTTAGTTCAGTTCGGTTTTACGGTTCCAATAACCTGAAACCGTAGAATCGAACAATTTGATTTGATTTTGGAACCGAACCGAACCGTGGCGGTTCACCTATAATTACAATGTCTTATTTCTATTTCTAAGGATAGAGTATGCCTTTTGCATTTTTGTTATTAAGGATGAGAACTGCGAACCATTCTTTTCATTACGGGTCATAAGGCATGCCACTTGGCACCAAAAGGTGTTACCATTTACAATATTAAATTCTTTCATCAATTTTTCAACCAGGAGAAAAATTTATATGGGGAAATATTTTATAACATGGTCCAATCAATTATTGTTATGTGTTCCAATTTCAAAATTATTAAGATACGTAATCGTTATTATGAGATCATCTCATATAAGATATTCTCTTCAACCACATATATATAGATTATTCTCTTCGAAATCATTGTGGGCATGAATATAAACCAGCCATCACACGTGTAAAATGGAATAATTCATTGTTGAATTAAATTTATCCTGAACACTAAATTAATTATCATGATTTATCTAATATGGGTTTCAATGAATCTCAATTATCTTCTAATTAATGATCCAATATTTAATACAAATTCAATAATCATAGCAAGTAAAATATCACATTTATAAGGTTTGTTGATTTTGCCGTCTGTGCTAACATGCTTGGATCGGACCCTTACTGGTTTCTAATTTCTATTGAATTTTCCATAAGCCCGTCAAGACGAAACGTTTTCGGAATTCCTTTTTCCAATCTCAATATTGGTGTGTGAAACATTTTATAGGAATATATTATTGAAATTTAAACAGAAGATTGTCATGTATTATGTTATGTGTATAAAATGGGCAATTTTTATTTGGACAGCATGTTTCATGTCGTTACCCTAAACCCTCAAAATGTATTATTGAAAGCTTATGATAAGTGATTCATTAAAAAAAAAAATTAAAAAACAAAGAAAAAAAATCCGGATCTGCAAATTACAGTCGGCATAAATACAACCAAGCAAAGGAAAAACATTTTTTATAAAAATTCAGACAACAAACAGAAATGCATACACATTAATACATTATAAAGAGAGAGACTTAAGAATGGTGGGTTCAATTAAGCCTTCACTTTCCCTCCATTGCTCAAGTTTGATCTCTAAGGCTTCCAAAGAATGGTGGTTTCAGCTATCATTGAAGTGACAACATATGGATCCATGTTTGAAGCTGGCCTCCTGTCTTCAAAGTATCCTGTAAATCATACCAACAAATAAAAATTACTAGACGTTCGTACGTTTTAAAATACAGAGAAGAAAGAAATGCGTACCCTTTCCAGCTTTCTCGGTATCACTACCAATGCGAACGGAGACACCTCTATTGGCAACACCCCAAGAGAAAGTGTTGATATCTGAAGTTTCATGAAGACCTGTCATTCTTCTTTCATTGCCCTCTCCATAAGCAACCATGTGTTCATTGTGGCGCAATCCTAATTTTTGAATTGCGTTCTTGATCACATTAATTCCACCATCATTCCTCATAGACTTGGTACTGTAGTTAGTGTGTCCACCAGAACCGTTCCAGTCACCCTTGATTGGTTTTGGATCAAATGAAACAACAACTCCTGCAATTTCAGTAATCCTCTCGAGTAAGTACCGAGCCATCCATAACTCATCACCGGAAGAGATCCCCAAGGAAGGACCCACTTGAAATTCCCACTGTCCTGGCATAACTTCACCGTTAATGCCACTGATGTTAATCCCTGCGTAAAGGCAAGCTTTGTAGTGAGCATCCACTATGTCTCTGCCAATAGCCTTGTCCACACCAACTCCACAGTAGTAAGGTCCCTGTGGAGAAGAAGTGAAAAACCTAATAAAAAAACTTATACAAAAGTTGTTTTTTTTTAAAAAAAAAAAAACAAAAAAGTTAGTGTCAATAGTTGTAAATCTATCAAATTTCCAATGATTATAATTGTAACGTTTTTTTTTTCATATTTTCATTAGGTGTATAAATTAAGCATATGAAAAAAAAAGAGCCCGAGAGTCCAGGAAAGGTTTTAATTCGAATATGTGATCAAATGAGTAAGAAGTTACCATTTAACTATCTCACTATACAGAAACTTCTATTATGAAAATGAAATGAGACTGAAATTTATCTATAAGTAAGATTTGTCGAAATTTATTTGTCACCTGAGGGGAAGGGTACCCGCCAATGGGCCAACCTAAGGGCCAATTGATGTCTTTCTGAAGAAGTGTATACTCTTGTTCAATGCCATACCATGGCTCTTCGTCGACAACACCAGGGTGATTGAAAATCTTGGCAGCTTTGAATCTCTGGTTAGTGGGAATGGGTTCGCCAGCTGGAGTGTATACATCGCACATTACAAGGATGTTGTTTCCTCTTCTAAATGGATCCTTAAACACAGCTTGAGGATACAAAATGACTTCACTGTCATCGCCAGAGGCTTGGTCAGTGCTGGAACCATCGTAATTCCATTTGGGTAGCTTGGAAGGATCCGTTTCTGGAGCAGGCAAAGTCCTGGCTTTGCTTCTCAAGTCCATGCAAGACCCGCCAATCCATACGTATTCGGCGATTATTTTTTCTGTCGATTCAGTGAGGTTTAGGTTGAGGAGATCGTTGAGAAGAGACATGGCTGCTGCTGCTGCTGATTCTTTGAATCTTCTTTTATTGTTTTGAAAAAATGAGAGAGAAATTAAGGTGAGTGCCTGACGAAGATAATGTACTTTTTGAGCACTTATATAGAAATTTTTTACACAAAACTTAAATTAATTATTTGTGCCAAGATATCGATTCAATTTACTTGGTAAATTGATATATTTTGAATTTGGATGATACCTTAGTTATAAGCTGAAATATGATAAGGTTTTTATAATCAATTGTTACGGTTATATGAATAACACATGATTAAGTTTCAGTTATATACATATAAATTTTTATTCATCACCAAATTTAAGTAGAGCGAGGACAATTATGTCATTTACCAACAAAATGTATAGTAGATTTAATATGGTTGTTTACTACTAATTAACACTTAGTAAATAATTAACTAATAAGAACCAAATCCAAAAGCATTAATTATTTTATGGTCAAACTATACAAAGATATATCCTTGTCTCATGACTATCATATATACCACGTGAAACTGGATCATAACAAGCTTATTAGGGGAGAAATTGCGTCTTACAAGTTTTTTTTTTTTTTGGTTATTATTTATTTAAGAACCCCAATAAAATAAGGCTATTTATTGAAAATTAATAGAGAAGTTACAAGCAAAGCAATTAGGGATAAAATGAATCTTAGCCCTAAATAAGCTTATTGCACTAGAAGAAACAATGAGACAAATCCGGTTTATTATTGTCCGTTCTAGCAAGTTTATGGATTGGTTTAATAATCTGAACTAGTTGAGATATTGTTTTACTTAAAATCATATGCCTAAGATCTCTCCCAATTAATGTGAGATACTGCATGATAATTATTGAAATTATGGCTTATATAATGTAATGTCTTTATATGGAAATTAATAATTTTTAATATTATATTTCATGAGATATCGTTGTAATTAATATTTTATTTAAATAATATTAATTATAAAAAAAATAAAAAATAGACATTTTACAGACATAATTGAGTTACAGTCGGTAACTTATATATTGTACTGACCGAATTATCGGTCGATCGGTAAAATTAAAAAAAAAAATTTAAAATAATAAATAAATATTTTATTATTATTATTTTACTTTATATATATACACATTAATAAAATTAGTACCGATAACTCATTTTCATTACTTGGTGGATTTCCCGTATTAACCTTGGAGTAGTTCTAAATAACACTATTTATTTAAAAAATATTTATATTTCAATAAATTTATCTCATGTGATTATGCGACACTTATTTATTAGATGATAAATTTCATAAATTCTAAAACTACATATCAATTTATTATAGGAAAAACTCACCTTAAAGCCCCTGTACTCTCAATGTTTTTACATTACACCCCTGTACTAAATTTTCTACACATTGCACCCCTGTACTCTCAATGTTTTTACATTGCACCCCTGTACTAAATTTTCTACACATTGCACCCCTACACTCTCAAAAAATTGACATTCCACCCTTATTTTAACGGCAAGTTAACAGAGTTGAGAAATATTCTGACATCACCCACCCTTATTTCGGATTGGACCGATCAATTTTTTTTTACTTTGAAGTTATGATAGGGCGCATAACTATATGTTAGGGCGCATAAATATTATGCTCCTTCAGATACATTCAAAAATCCAACTAATTTATTGCAAAAATTAGATCAAAACTACGATCTTGGAGTGTTATTAATGAACAACAAAAAACAAACAAAGATGATTCACGGTTATCAGACATCATTCCTAAAGAACGACAACGAGTATTACATGTCATGCGTGCACATTTATAGCAAACACTCATTTTTTTAGCCCTTCTCTTTTTAGCATAGGTGCTTCTTCCTAAACCATGCAGATATGACACAAATAAGGGTGGGTGATGTCAGAATATTTCTCAACTTTGTTAACTTGCCGTTAAAATAAGGGTGAAATGTCAATTTTTTGAGAGTGCAGGGGTACAATGTGTAGAAAATTTAGTACAGGGGTGCAATGTAAAAACATTGAGAGTACAGGGGTGCAATGTAAAAACATTGAGAGTACAGGGGTGCAATGTGTAGAAAATTTAGTACAGGAGTGCAATGTAAAAATCATTGAGAGTACAAGGGCCTCAAGGTGGGTTTTTCCTTTATTATATATAATAATAAGGAAATGATTCGTTTTTTTTTTTTAAAAAAAAATTGAAAGAGTCTATGGTTTTGTTTACCAAACCAATAACCACCGAAGGAGACTAGAATTGTAAGCTGTTGATCACGAGAAAAAAAAAGCCCCACAAAAGAAATTAAATGAATTTTTAGTGCAAATAATTAATTAATAAGCACCGAATATTAAATTTAGAATCATGTTAACGAGTGTCATAAGGACACTCATTAAGTATTTATTTAAGGAAAATTTTTACATCACTTTTATGAGAAATACAAAAAATTATCAAACATTAATTATATTTTATTTTTTCTCATTAATTTTTTTTAAATTAATTCTTAATAAATACCTTTAGGACATTTATTAACATTTCCCTTAAATTTAATATGTTGATTACTCATTTACTCGTAGGAGAGAGAGGCTTGAACTCTTGCATTGATGACCCAAAAACCACGTGAAGGTTGATAATAAATTAAGAAAAAATAAATGCCCTTTGGATCGATGATGACACATGACCAAAAAATTTGATAGTTATCTGATACCACGTGAAACTGGATGATAACATGCTTATATAAGAAGACAAAATTCACATAATTTAAAAAAAAAAAAAAATGAAGATGCATCCATGCCACATATATAAATACACATAAACAAAAAAAAAAAGTATTTTCTCTGTAAAGTATGGTCGATTATATATATTATTTCATGTTATTGTAATATATCATTGTCATTAGCATAATTTAATTTAGTATCTATGTCATAAAAATTGGACAAATTTTATGTTAGTTGCTAAAAACAATCATTCTCCTTTTTTCCGGATTTGAGATCGGGTATTAAAACTATTTCAATTTAAACACATGTGAAATTATAATATCTCAAAATACGTATAGTTATATATATATCATGTCACATATCACATTTCATGAATCGAAAGAAAAAGCCTCCTCATACATACATACATACATACATACATACATACATACATACATAGCAAATGGTTTTTATTTTTTTAGAAATTATCAGTTGTTGTGTGTTGTTAAAATGAAACAGCAAATGCCACTGGCTAAGAGCCCAGTGGTGAGCTTGTGCTCTCCCATTTGGGAGAGCATAGGTTCGACTCCCTGCAATGGCAGGGAGTCCAAAATCTCTCAATTGAGAGTAGTTAATTCTCTCCAGAGTGGGAGTAGAATTCTCCCTATATTTGAGTGGGACTAGATATTTCGTCTCTAGTAGACGTAGAATTCTGGATGTGCTATAAATGTTTGTATTCAATATTCCAGTAGATTTCAGATTATATATCTGTAGAGTTGTAATCAAAAAAAAAAAAAAATTGAAACAGCAAATCCTCACATCAAATGGTTGCAACGAGGCTATATATTTATATGTCACTCGTCCATCTAACAAGGAAAAGTGTGTAATAAATTTGTGGTTTTATTTACCAACCACTTTGTATTTAATTAATATTAAGCTCCAAATGTCCAAATCCACTATAATCTTACTGGCGAGACCAAAAAAGTAAACACAAATGTATTATTGTTTGATACATGACAATAAATTTTCTCATACCACGTGAAACTGGATCATAAATAAGCTGAGAGAGACGTTGCATCTTATGATCATATTTACAATCATTAGAACCTACATCTTGTTATAAAATTTTGATGTAATGAGTTGATATTTGATTCATCTTTTTCAACTTTGTAAAGCTACGGCAAATTAATTAGATAACACTGTCTTTAATATCTTGGTGCAAATCGGGTCACACGATTATCTATTTTTTTAAGTGTTTGATACTTTCAGTGTTGTTTTAAAAACCTAATCGGTGGCTGAATTGAGATTTAATGTGTCACCGGTTAGATCTGCTAAATTGTCAGAATTAGCTGACGTCATAAATAATTTGAATTAAATAAAAATATATTTTATTTGTGTAGAAAAATCAACCGTATGTCCGTATTAGTTCACCAATTTTGAATAATTTTTTGTAATATAATTTTGAAGATTCAATCGGATCAGATTCACGCTTGATTATCGATTTGACTGGTTCAATTGTCTGGTTTGATCAAATTTTCAAAACAATGCGATAAGGGTGTATTCCAAAATACAGAATCCTATAATGACTTGCTTTTAGTATAAGATTTATAGAGCTTGTTTTTAGACGGTTTTCTTTCAGATTCATCCTCCAAGATATAGCTTCTGTATCTTACCTTTTGTAGTTTAAAGCATAACTAACTTCATTAAACCATCATAAATATTGGAAATATTATAGAAAAAACCCACCTTAAGGCCCATGTACTCTCAATATTTTTTACATTACACCCCTATACTAAATTTTCTACACATTGCACCCATGTACTCTCAATATTTTTTACATTGCACTCATGTACTAAATTTTCTACACATTACACCACTGCACTCTCAAAAAATTGACATTCCACCCTTATTTTAACGGCAAGTTAACAAAGTTGAGAAATATTCTGACATCACCCACCCTTATTTCGGATTGGACCGAGCAATTCTGACATCACCCACCCTTATTTCGGATTGGACCGAGCAAATTTTTTTACTTTGAAGTTATGCTATGGCGCATAACTATATGTTAGGGCGCATAAATATTATGCTCCTTCTGATACATTCAAAAATCCAACTAATTTATTGCAAAAATTAGATCAAAACTACGATCTTGGAGGGTTATTAATGAACAACAAAAAACAAACAAAGATGCTTCACGGTTATCAGACATCATTCCTAAAGAACGACAACGAGTATTACATGTCATGCGTGCACATTTATAGCAAACACCCATTTTTTTAGCTCTTCTCTTTTTAGCATAGGTGCTTCTTCCTAAACCAGGCAGATATGACACAAATAAGGGTGGGTGATGTCAGAATATTTCTCAACTCTGTTAACTTGCCGTTAAAATAAGGGTGTAATGTCAATTTTTTGAGAGTGCAGAGGTGCAATGTGTAGAAAATTTAGTACAGGGGTGCAATGTAAAAAATATTGAGAGTACAGTGGTGCAATGTGTAGAAAATTTAGTACAGAGGTACAATGTAAAAGATATTGAGAGTACGGGGGCCTCAAGGTGGGTTTTTCCAATATTATATAAAAACTTTCAATACCTGGATGCAACTTAGTTGAAGTAGGAGCAACATTGGACTAGACCGGACATTTTTCTTAAAGTCCTACCCGGTTTATAGTTACCGAACCGAATTGTCAAGCCTAAATTGAAGCCCGATTCACGAGTTTCCTCGTATAGTAAGAAAAAAATTTACTCTGAATATAAATGAAGAGACTTTGATTCAAATTAGGCTTAAGTTTGATAAACTTAATTTTTGAAATTGATTGATATTGATTGAACTTGATTAACTACAAAATTATTTGAATGAATAGAGTTGTCAACCAAAATATAAATATTTTTTCTATCATTATATTTATCCGATGTAAAGTATCGGATGACATTCACTACAAGAGAATGGACCTTGAACATCTAAACCCTTAGCGTCGAAACTTTTTTGTATGGAAATAAAACCTTTTAGCGTCGAATTATAAAATTTGAAGCTAAATGGTTGACCATTTAGCATCAAAATTATATTTGACGTTAAAATGTTGCACCTTTAACGTCAAAATTTAAATTGGACACTAAATGGTCGACCCTTTAGTGTCGAATTTTAATTTTGACGCTAAGTGTAAAAATTTTAAATATAATTGTAGAAGGCGGGAGTTTTTTTTAATATTAAAAATAAAAAAATAATATCATTTAGCGTCGAAAAATTTAATTCGACGCTAAATTATAGACCTTTAGCGTCAAATTTTAATTTCGATGCTAAATGATAAATTTAAATGTTTTAATTTCCCGCCTAATAAAATTAGATTTAATTTTGTTGACATTTAGTGACGAAATTTCGACGCTAAAAATCAAAAATTTCGACGCTAAATATCAAAATTTTGGCGGAGATAATTCTGGTATTTGAGGATCTTTAGCGACGAAAGCCTAAAAAATAATATCATTTAGTATCGAAAAATTTAATTCGACTCTAAATTATAGACCTTTTGCGTCAAATTTTAATTTCGACGCTAAATGGTAAATTTAAAATTTTCAATTTCCCACCTAATAAAATTAGATTTAATTTTTTGACATTTAGCGAAGAAATTTCGACGCTAAAAGTAAAAAATATCGGCGTTAAAGATCAAAATTTTGGCGGAAATAATTCCCTCTATTTGAGAACCTTTAAGGACGAAAACCTATTCCGTCGCTAAAGGTTATTTTGTTCCTATATATTCCCTTGCTCTTTCATTTTTCCTATTCTCACTTTCTTTCTCTCATACTCTTATTTCCTCTCTGCAATTCTTTTTTTCCTTCAGAGTTTTGTTTCATTTTTTATATTTTATATTAACATCCAATGTTTTTTTTTTTTTTTTTTTGGTAGGGGAATATGAAGATGGAGAAATAATGGAAATGAAGATGGTGAAGAAAATGAAAAACAAATGAAAGTGAATATGAAAGTGAAGATGAAGAAAATATATAGAAAATTATAGTATATCATTTTGTTTATTATTTTATATTTTTTATTGTGATAAATTTTGTAATTTTATTTTTATATCAATAAAGATATTCTCGTTATAATTTTTTATAATAAATTTGTAATGATGTTTTTTATGTTTTTTTAAAATTTTAATTACTTTTGTAATGAAATTTAGTTTGAAAATAATTTGTAATTTCAATTTTGTTATAATTAATTTTTTTGAAAAATAATAACGAATTTTAAATTATTTTTACTATTTTGACCTTTAGCGTCGAAATATTTCGTCGCTACAAGTATTATACTTTTTGACGTGAAAGCTTAGTTGAGAAATGTATATTTAGCGACAAAATATTTAATCGCTGAAGATAAATTTTTAATGTCGAAATTGATTTGTGAAGCTAAATACTTTTCTTGACCAAGCTTTAACGTTATAATTTTATTTTGACGCAAAAGACTTTTAACGTCAAAATTTTAACTTTTAACGACTAAATTTTTCGAAGCTAAATGTCATTGCGGTGATTCATCATCTGCCGCAAGAATTATATAAATCTTGGACAAAAATAGTTGATATTTGTGGAGTAACTTGAAATGGTTGCCCGCGGAACACTTGGCCCAAAAAAAAAAAGAAAAAAGACAGAGCCTTGGTCAAAGTGACTCCATGTCAACCAATTAGTCACTGATTAGTGATTTTCCTCCACTCAGTATTGAATCAATGACCCTATTAATTGCTAAACAAATAAATCAATTCGAACCGCCAAATTTTCTCCACGACAGCTTCTCCTCCCTGAACCAAGTGGTATAAATTTGAACCCATTATGGGCCATATCGAGTTCTTCAATTATAGCAAACGGTGTGCAAATCTTCATTTATATAACATTTAGAAACCGATTAATTAAAAAGCGTATCTTAGGAATTCAATAAAGCGCCTGTAGCTCAGTGGATAGAGCGTCTGTTTCCTAAGCAGAAGGTCATAGGTTCGACCCCTATCTGGCGCGTTTCTTTTATTTATTTTTAAATATTTTTTTTTAATTTCTTTTTATCAAAAGAAAAATAAAATTATGAAATGCAAAACAAAACAAAAAATATTTAATTAGTTGAAAGAGGAGACTAGCAAGTACGTTTAGGGTTTGTGACAAATGTAATTTTTAGTTATAAGTTAAACAAATAGTTTTTATTGTGTAGTGGGGTCTTAATAAATTTTACATTAATATTTATGAAATTGTCTTGGATTTTAATATTTTGATTCACCTTTATATCTCTCCACTCTCTTTCATCTTACTTTTTTTCACCATTCTATCATGAAATATGTTATTTATGCACACAAACCAACAACAATTGTATGTAAACTAAACATAATATGATGAGTATAAAGTGAAAAAAATAAAAATTCATTGATCAAAGAGGGAAAAAAGATTCAAATTTAAGAGTTTTGAAATATAGTGTTGTATATATTTAACTAAAAATTGACTCTGTTTGATTTCAAATAAAATTAAATATAATTCATGTAATGAGGAAAAACAATTCCAAAGGCAAATAGAAAACAGCTTCTTTTTTGTAATTTTGAAGGAGTCATTTTTTTTTCCTAGTAATTTTTGGAGGACAAAATTGATAACTCATAAGAAATTGGTAAGTTTCAATTGTATTATACAACACGAAAATCAATCATCTATATAAATTTAGATCCAGTGATTAATTAAGGTGTGTTAAATTTTTATAATTTTTCTAGCACATAATGAATAACAATGGACAATTTATAATTAGTTACATATAAATTTTTATTCAATATAACTGCCAATAATAATTTATAAAAAATTCAACACAGAATTCAAATCTCATTTATACTATAGTTCTTACCAAAAATGTCATCGACTATGCTTTATTTTATTTTCATATGGGATATTTGTATTTGGAAATATCAATTCGAATTCATCTTAATAAAGAATGCCCCGTTATATAATAAATGGTTTTGCTTTGAGATTTTGAAAAAAAAAAAGGTAACTAGTACTGTATTGAATTATAAATCAATATTTCAAATTTGTGTTGAAAACGAAACAGGCGGAAAAATAAGACAAGGTTACAAGTGAAACAAGAACCTAGCTCAATGAAACTGTTGGAGCCCTTTGTTTGAGCAAGATTGTAGTAAAGCAGTGGCCTATTTCGAGAAAATCTACCATGAGATATTACATAATTCGTACAATAATTCAATAATCAATTGTCACATGTATTAAAATATTAAAAAATAAATATTAAATCACACATGCTATTTATTAATTTTGGTAATACCACATCACTCATATCATAATTACTCGTGACTGACAAGATGGGGTCACACGTGCGATCGAGAGCAGTGACTGACTCGTGGGAGTGAAAGCAGAATCAATCAGTGGGTTTGGGTTCAAAGAAAAAGAGAAACTAATGACAAAGTAATTTGTACTTCGCCTAAAAGACACAACTGAAAGTACAAAAGCATGTGCTATCTCTGGAACCCCCTCTGGCCCTCAACTCCCAGCACCATCTGAAATTAACCTCGAACGCATCAAACTCAAAGAAGACAAAATATCCACTTCTTGAATTCCACAAGCTAATATATTGAAATCAAATCTACATCATCAAGTCACGTCTTTGGAAGGTCAACATGAAAAAGCAACAGACAGTGATTTGCTATCTTCGCTTGTTCGGGCAAAGAAGTAGCATTGGAGTTAAATTATTACTTTTCTTAACATGTTAATCTACTTTCATTTGTGTCCCAATGAACTAATCTCTTCTCCCACAGGCCATAGTTGATTTATATATGTTATTAATTTCCAGTGCCTTCAAAACTATATTTAAAAGCTCTGAGCTGGCTTCTACATTCTGCCTTCAAACTAGATCAGTATTTGATTTGTAGCTCCTGTTTTTGATATGAACATCAATGCTATATTTCGCCCGATACACAATTAAAATCAGCATATTTGAGTATTTTCAGCAATTCGAACTTTTGGGTCGTGCTTTCAGGCACAGTAGCATATTATTAATGTTTTGAGTATATTAAAACTTGAGCAAGCTTCTTGGGATTCATGGTTACTTATGAGGTTTAATTTACAAACAGATCTAATGAATTCTAAGAGTTCAGAGTCATGAGGTTAACCACATCTGTTAATTCTTATTTTCCTATGGTGGATACATAGGGAGTCTTGGGTACTCTTGATGTTTATATATAATGACAATGTAGAATGTATATATTTAACCTAAACTAGGCCACTTTTGTAATCAGCCGCTTCACTAATTAATAAGATATTATCCGTTTTGTTAATGCGTCTAACTAATTAAGGAAATTCATTGAGTATAAACAATCACCAATGTGGTATATCGTAATTTACTTTTTAGATACCGAACATATTAGTTAATTGTGACGACCGCACACTTCCAAATGAAAATTAATTGAAACAAAAGAATTCACCTCATTTATTTATATATTTTGAGACTAATATAATGCCGCTTCTGGATCCCAAAATCCGCCATAAGCCGCCTTCTCTCTCATGTCACTTTCTTTAATTCGCCTAATGGTGACAAAATTATACCACATTTTTTCTTCCTTCTTTGCTCCCCTCCCCTTATTTTCTCATTAATTAAATATCTTCTGTTTTATCTATAGAGAGAGTACCGGATTTGATCATTCTCTCTTTCGCAAAATTTTATGTACTTTTTTCTAAACAGTCTCTGTCGTTTAAAAACTGAAATATTTAAACAAGAAATTAAAGAGAAATGGGAAGAGTGAAGCTGCAGATCAAGAGGATTGAAAATACAACAAACAGGCAAGTCACTTTCTCAAAAAGGAGAAATGGACTTATCAAGAAAGCTTATGAACTTTCTGTCCTCTGTGATGTTGATGTCGCTCTCATCATGTTCTCTCCTTCTGGAAGACTCAGCCTCTTCTCTGGAAACAAAAGGTGATCTCCTCAACTCAAACTATGATTATATCTATTCAGTATAAACCCACTTCATTTTTAATTATTAAAAAAATAATAATTAACTAAATTAACAGCTTCTTTTTTTTCCCGGTTTGTCAAAGCATTGAGGAGATTCTGGCGAGGTATGTCAATCTTCCAGAGCATGAGCGAGGACGGTAAGGAATGATCAGCAATTTGTTTTGATGGATTTTCTTATTTTCTTCTCCTTATTATTAATTTTATTGACATGGCTAATTTCTCTGTGATACCATACATCAATGTCTCGAAGAGTGCATAATCAAGAGGTAATTAATTAAGCAACTTTATGCACTAACCAACTTATTATATAGTGTCTAATCTAAAGCTATGTGAATATATATATATATATATTGAGATGATGATGATCTAATTACACTACATATATCTGCAGTTTCTACAAAGGGCTCTTGGTAAGTTAATTGGTGAGGCCAACCAAACGTATCAAGCACCAAGGTTCAGATTCTCATTAATTAATTTAATTATCTCCCTGATCATGTTGATGCAGCTGCTTTCGTTTAGATTTGTATCCTCATTATTTTATTTTTATTTTTGTTTATTTTGTTATGCGAAGCAGCCCAGCTACAAATACTGATTCTCAACTTGAGGTACTTCATGCATGAATGAAAATATTGTTTCATCCAGAGATTTATAATTAATTTTTTATCAGGAAATAATTAATTAATTAACCCACTTAAACTAAATTCAGGAAGTTCAACAAGAAATCCTCAAGTGTAAATCCCAAATACAGAACATGGAGAGACGTCTAAGGTATCTCTATTTTTGCTATCAAGATGATAGAAACCCTAACCGTTATGCTGCTAATTAAGTTTCTTAATGACCGTAAATAAATTTCCAGGATATTTGAAGTCGATCCATCTGAAATGACAACATTGGATGAGACCAATTACCGGGAACAAATCCTTGAGGAAACTTTGAAACAAGTTCGCATTCGCAAGGTAAGATCTAAGCTTATTTATATTAATTTTGGCGCTGATGAACCGGATATGTGATTGGAGCTTGTGTAAATTTGTAAAGCAGCGGCAACTTTTGGAGGAAAAGTATATTATTAACTCTCCTAGCACACCAACAACTTCACAGGTACTTGAAATTTTGTGTGTATCAGAATATTGATTTAATGACGATAAAATTTGGAAATTAAACTTTTTCAATATTAATTTAGATGATATATTTTAATAAGTTTTCGGATTTAGCGAAGACTCAGTCAGTGTATATATATAGGTAATATAATATATGTTTATGAATTTAATTGCTGGCCATGCAACCAGGCGCATCTTCCTCCAGAAACTGCAGATCTTCATATGAATGGATTTGTTACAGAAAGTACGAACAATATCTTGGAATGGCTTCCACAAAGAGACCCACAACTTCATATTCTAAACTTCTTGGATT
The DNA here is from genome assembly GCA_019454045.1 of Zanthoxylum bungeanum. Lineage (NCBI taxonomy): Eukaryota > Viridiplantae > Streptophyta > Magnoliopsida > Sapindales > Rutaceae > Zanthoxylum > Zanthoxylum bungeanum. The sequence continues at coordinate 890,715 of SKCR01007834.1, read as the reverse complement.
CAAATGGCCTCCTTCCTCATAGGTGCTTCAAAAAAAAAAAATTTCCCTGGAGAACCTTGGAAGTTTTTTTAAATTAGGCAATTATAAATATTAATTTATTCAATCTGCTTTCTAGGGATGAGCCTCAACAGGTACCTGCAGAGACCCTGGCGCCTCCTTCAAATATATTCCAAGGACACAATATGAATAGTAATAATGGTCAAATAAGCCCAAGAGGTAGAATTTCAGGTTTGGAGGACGACAATAATGATATGCAACGTACTGAATTTGGACAAGTAATTGATGTCAACTTGTCCCCATGGACTGATTTTTATCCTACAGGTATTATTAATTCTTGTAACAAGGACTAGCTAATGTCTTTCAATTTGGTTATATATCCACCCATGTTAGATTAATCATCATATATATGCATGTATATACCATATTGAACCATAACAAATTACTATGGAAATAACGCCGTCCCTTTGATAGTAAATAGAATATAAAAATAAAATAAGACCAAAACAACTTCAGTTATACCTCAACTCAAAATCTTTATAGAGTAGCTCAAACTTTGGCTTTAATTACAAGTGGTTTGTGAAAATGTCAGTGATTTAATTAATTTGTTCTTCCATCATGCAATACTTCTTTATTTGTGATGTTTTATAGCAATGTGTTTCTTTTAATTTCTTGATATATAATATAATTGCAGGTAATGGCCACATTCCAGGTACTCAACCAAGAGGACGAGCTCTCCTTGACCTGTATTTGTCTCAGTTCACACCATCAACCATCATGAGTACACCCAGTGATCTTCATCAACCAACGTAATACTTTTTTACTAATTAGATCTCTAATTTTTTTTATTCAAATAAAAAATATATATCTTTTATTTAAGATATTGGTTATGTTTATATGGAGTTTATGATTAAGATATTGGTGTTTTATTGAGTATGATTTTGAGTAAAGTCTAATAAATTCTTAAGTATTTGATTGGAAATTTATGGAATTTGGGATAAAATTAATTGTATTTATTGAAACAGTTGTGCTAGTCTATCTATTTGGGTATACAAAAATGATACACTCACACACATTCTTATTTAAAATTTTACTAACTCTCTCACGGTAACTACAGTGATCTACAGTGAATCACTGTAGCTACCGTGAGAGAGTTAGTAAAACTTTAAGTAAGAATATGTGTGAGTGTATCATTACTCTTGGGTATATCCTTAAATAGACTAACATTTTTCTTATTAAAAAAAAGGTGTCAATAAGAGATGAAACTTGAAAGTTACCGTCAAACTTTTTAAGTTCTAACATCACACGACTTATTTTTTTAACGTAGTGTTATTTAATATCCACATACATTAATAATTGTTCAAACTCAATATTTAAACCGAACAAACATAACCCAATTTTCCCATCACTAGTTCAAAGCCTAATGTTATAATTAACTTGTAGATTTTTCTTATTTTACTTTATATATTTTCTTTGATATTTTCCATTATCTTTGATATTTTTCATTAAGTTTTTGGAATGGTCTAAAAATGGAAATTAGTCAAAAATCTTGACAGGTGAAAATTAGCATATAGATCATAAATCAGACTTCGGATCCAATGCTGTCGAACTCAACTTTGATAAATTTTTCTTAATCTTTTAATACGCGTAATTTAATAATAATATACGATTGAAATTCGATTATATTTAAATTATTATTTAATAATGTAAAAAAAAAGCTCGATTAAGCACCACTGAATAAAAGTCTCATAAATTGCCTAATAAGATTATATACATTGAGGCAATAATCACATCCTTATACAAAAGTAGGATTATAAACTTGTGAAAGAAACTTGGCCATGGTTGGACGTGGGCGACACTTGGCTCGTAAAGCTTGATCTTTGCTGACGGAGAGTCCAGCTCTTTCGGTCATATCGACCAGCTCTTCATTCACCCTCTCCCATTCAAAACACTGAACCAGTGACCCTATCGCCAATCCCACCATACGCAACCCCAAGCTTTCACCAGGACAGCTTCTCCTCCCCGAACCAAACGGCATAATTTTGAATCCATCTCTCACTCTTTGTCCTTGATCAAACCCCTCAAATCTCTCAGGCTTAAACTTTGTGGGGTCCTCCCATACTTTTGGATCACAGTGTATGCTCCACAAGTTCACCAATAGCATCGTGCCATGTGGTATTTTGAATCCTCCAATCGTGCACTCTTTTGATATTCATGTGGTACTAGTAAAGGAAGTGATGGGTACTGCATCCGCAAAGTCTCGTTTATAATGCAACGGAGATAAGAAAGTTTAGCCAAATCTTGTTCATCAACAAGACGATCACGTCCTATTTGCCTGTCGATTTCTGCTTGTGCCTTTTGCAGAACATCCGGATGATTTAGCAAAAGCGACATTGCCCACTCTATTGTTGCTGATGTAGGAGCAGTCCCCGCTGCTGTTAATCTCTCGTCTAGAGAAAATCTTTTATGCAACAGTGGTACTGCGTCATTCATGTAACAAGCCAATCATCCACTGCCACGAGTGCTAAAAAATTAAAAAACAACTAAAAAATATGTGAAAAAACTCTACATGTCATTTTTTAATTCGCTTGTGGTATCACGTCACTCATATCACTATTGCACCAAATAATCTCTCGTCCATGTGATACTTTATCCCCTAAGAAGTTTTTTTATTTGAATTTAAACTACTCATTATCTCCTCTTCCCTATCTTTTTGTTTGTCACTAACCACTACTCCTAATTTGATAACACCACTAACTTCTTTTACTATATAAGAAAAAACTAACCCTAAGTTTTCCCTTAGTGTGTGTGCTCTTGTGAGAATCAATTAAAAGTGATTAGTATATTGAATTTTCGTAGATCAGTAAATAGTTAGAGAGAGAAACATATCTGTAGTGAGAGAAACACAAACCAGAAGAGAGAGAAAGTTGAGCAGGAGAGAGAAATTGTCGTTCAACGTCTTCCGGCCATCGTTTCCGGAAAGTGACCACATCTGAAGAATCTTATCGACAAGACGAATCCAACGCCGCCGGACCGTCGCCGAAACTCCACCACACGCACCCCTGCACGCGCCTCCACGTGCAGCGACACGCGCCTCACGCGCCGCCGTGCGTGACTGATATCTCCCGGACCATAATCTTCCCCTCGTCGAGATACATGGGTTAGACACCTCATTTGCCCCAATTCGGACCTTCGGTTGTTGTGAAACGAGCCTAAAACGAGAGTTAACGTCGTTCGATTGTTCGTCGGTGATCGTCGAGCATCCGCCATTACCACCACTGCCGTTGTGATCCTAGTGATGCATACTGTCTGTGGACCACCTCGTTCTGAAATTCTGAAGTCTTTAATTTGGAACTCGGTACGTTATACTTTACAGTTTTTAGGGGTGTATTTGTAAGATTTTGAAAGTTTTGAACTTATTCATAATTTGGCATGTTTAGGGACCTAAATGTGTAAATTCTGATTTTTAGTGAGTAACAGGTGATAAATGAGAAGTTTAGGACTAAATTGATAATATTGGAGAGTATTGGGGTTAAATTACAAATTTAGAAAGTTTAGGGATAAAATCGTAATTTTAGTAAAATATATGGACCTGATCGTAATTTTATAATTTTTCCAATTTTTAGCGAGGACATATAGATATATAGAGAGTTTTGCGTGGATTGAGGTAAGTACAAAGCACAATGATTCCCTTAACATAAATATTTGTTGATTGATGTTTGATATGTGAGTTACGCAATATAATATAATATATATATATATATATATATATATATTTATTTATTTATTTATTATGTATGTTGGAAAATTGATTGAAAAGTCGATAGCATGAGAACATAAATTGTGAATACTAATTTGAGGTATAAATTATATATTTGTATTATGAATTGAAGAATTTGAGTATTATGTGATTTTGAGATGAGTTGATGGATGAAATGCGATGAAAATATGTTGTATTGGATGTTGTGTGAGATTGTTGTTATTCTGCCGGATTTAGTATGATAATGCCGGATTTAGCAGAGGCGTGTGGTTAAATCTCCCTCTTGCACATTTATGTGAGATTATATGGTGGGAAACCTTGGGGGTAGAGAGACTTTTTCAATGGTTTCATTCCATTATTATACTGAATCCGGATAGCAAACCTTATTTGATAGAGATGTGTTGTTGGGAGTATGTTTTGCTTGAGTTAGCTCTTATATATATTAACTTTGTTTTCATATATTCACTATCATATATATATTTTTTTGGTGAGGTCAAGTTGAGAGTGTGTGAGTTTTTATTTACTGAACTCTTTAAGCTCACCTCTAATTTCCCAAACATCTCAAGTAGTTCGCCAACGCATCAGTAGCAGTATCAGTACCAGAATTTGACTCGTTTGCCACAGCCGTCAGTCGGGTTGGTCCAGACATTTCTTTTGGCTTTTGAGATAGGACATTTATGATAATTTCATGTTTTCAGACACTTTTGGTGTAAACATTTATTTGAGATTTATTTGATTGCATTTTATGGAATATTATTTTGTTCTCTGCGAACTTTTGGTTCAATTGCATGACATATAGGTGCTCGAGCTGAAGTGGTTCGCGGTCCCCTTTCTAGGGTTGGGCCCGCTCTAGGGAGAGGGTCGTGACAGTCCAAATCAAGAATAGCTAAATAAATTGCATATATTCACTATCATATATATTTTGTTGGTGAGGTCGTGTTGAGCGTATGAGTGTTTTTACTTACTGAGCTCTTTAAGCTCACCCCCAATTTCCCAAACATCTCAAGTAGTTCGCCAACGCATCAGTAGCAGTATCAGTACCATGATTTCACTCGTTTGCCACAGCCGTCAGTCGGGTTGGTCCATACATTTCTTTTGGCTTTTGAGATATGACATTTAGGATAATTTCATGTTTTCAGACACTTTTGGTGTAAACACTTATTTGAGATTTATTTGATTGCATTTTATGGAATATTATTTTTTTCTCTGCGAACTTTTGGTTCAATTGCATGACATATAGGTGCTCGAGCTGAAGTGGTTCGCGGTCCCCTTTCTAGGGTTGGGCCCGCTCTAGGGAGAGGGTCGTGACAGTCCAAATCAAGAATAGTAAATAAATTGCATATATTCACTATCATATATATATTTTGTTGGTGAAGTCGTGTTGAGAGTATGATTGTTTTTACTTACTGAGCTCTTTAAGCTCACCCATCATTTCCCAAACATCTCAGGTAGTTCGCCAACGCATCAGTAGCAGTATTAGTACCATGATTTCACTCGTTTGCCACAGCCGTCAGTCGGGTTGGTCCATACATTTCTTTTAGCTTTTGAGATATGACATTTAGGATAATTTCATGTTTTCAGACACTTTTGGTGTAAACACTTATTTGAGATTTATTTGATTGTATTTTATGGAATATTATTTTTTTCTCTGCGAACTTTTGGTTCAATTGCATGACATATAGGTGCTCAAGCTGAAGTGGTTCGCGGTCCCCTTTATAGGGTTGGGCCCGCTCTAGGGAGAGGGTCGTGACTGTCCAAATCAAGAATAGCTAATAAATTGCATATATTCACTATCATATATATATTTTGTTGGTGAGGTCGTGTTGAGAGTATGAATGTTTTTACTTACTGAGCTCTTTAAGCTCACCCTTCATTTCCCAAACATCTCAAGTAGTTCGCCAACGCATGAGTAGCAGTATCAGTACCATGATTTCACTCATTTGCCACAACCGTCAGTCGGGTTGGTCCAGACATTTATTTTGGCTTTTGAGATATGACATTAGGATAATTTCATGTTTTCAGACACTTTTGGTGTAAACACTTATTTGATATTTATTTGATTGCATTTTATGGAATTATTTTTTTTCTCTGCGCGAACTTTTGGTTCAATTGCATGACATATAGGTGCTCGAGCTGAAGTGGTTCGCGGTCCCCTTTATAGGGTTGGGCCCGCTCTAGGGAGAGGGTCGTGACTGTCCAAATCAAGAATAGCTAATAATTTGCATATATTCACTATCATATATATATTTTGTTGGTGAGGTCGTGTTGAGAGTATGAATGTTTTTACTTACTGAGCTCTTTAAGCTCACCCTTCATTTCCCAAACATCTCAAGTAGTTCGCCAACGCATGAGTAGCAGTATCAGTACCATGATTTCACTCATTTGCCACAACCGTCAGTCGGGTTGGTCCAGACATTTATTTTGGCTTTTGAGATATGACATTTAGATAATTTCATGTTTTCAGACACTTTTGGTGTAAACACTTATTTGATATTTATTTGATTGCATTTTATGGAATATTATTTTTTCTCTGCGAACTTTTGGTTCAATGCATGACATATAGGTGCTCGAGCTGAAGTGGTTCGTGGTCCCATTTCTAGGGTTGGGCCCGCTCTAGGGAGAGGGTCGTGACAGTCCAAATCAAGAATAGCTAAATAAATTGCATATATTCACTATCATATATATATATATATATATATATATATATATATTGTTGGTGAGGTCGTGTTGAGAGTATGAGTGTTTTTACTTATTGAGCTCTTTAAGTTCACCCCTCATTTATCAACATATCAGGTAGTTCGTCAACGCATTAGTAGCAGTATCAGTACCATGATTTGACTCGTTTGCCACAGCCGTCAGTCGGATTGGTCCAGACATTTCTTTTGGCTTTTGAGATATGACATTTAGGATAATTTCATGTTTTTAGACACTTTTGGTGTAAACACTTATTTGAGATTTATTTGATTGCATTTTATGAAATATTATTTTTTTCTCTGCGAACTTTTGGTTGAATTGCATGACATATAGGTGCTCGAGATGAAGTGGTTCGCGGACCCCTTTTTAGGGTTGGCCCCGCTCTAGGGAGAGGGTCGTGACAGTTCAAATCAAGAATAGCTAAATAAACTGCATCAACCAAGATTGTCATTTTTTTTAATCACCGGAAACCCCGCCGTCAAACCAATATTAAGTAGAGTAGGTAAAATCTCCGATTGTCCCAAATTTTTATCAGAAACACACTCCCTGAATTCGAACAAATCTCAAAGTCATATCATCTTTTCCACACCACCAAATCACGCCCGTTGGAACTATGATTATCATATGTCTTCATTAGTCCAAATGGTTGAAAATTAGTTAAATATCATTATTATGCATCTCCAAAGACAATGGTGTACGATAAAATATAATGCAATTAAATAAATGAATTAGTTCAATTGAATTTTTTTACTCTAATATTTACCCGATCCCTCTACTCCTGGAGATTATTTTTCAAATCAAGTCACTAATAAAACCCGAATTTTCGAACAGACTCGATCAAGTTGATTTATTTTAGCTCAATTCTATATATCTAATCCAAACCCAAAGTGGCCACTTTAATTAATGAAAGAAAACAAATGTGAATGATTCAAATTTAAGGGGATACGAATGCTTACCAGCACAAGGGTTCTAATAGTTTTATCAGTATATATAGTACTCAGGATTTGATTCTTGCAAAGACAACAAAACTTCAATCATCGTTTTCTTTCCGGCCGTACCGACTAAGTCATATTGTGACTTATCATTTTTCTTCTATGCTCGTCTATCAAGACTTGCATAAACTGATCTCTCATGTCCTTCAAATTCATCAAACCTTTCTCCACTCCCCCATATCCAAATCCACCTAAACACCGGCATAAAATCTAACATACTCGATGCACCACCTAAATGCACCGTATCATCAATTATGGCTCTGAACTTCTTCGCCTCCGCCAGTCCCGACACATCTTCCTGTAATACTTCTTCCCAGCTATCATCCTCATCGTGACGTTTAACGTCATCTCATACAGAACTGGTTTAATGTCCACCACCTTATTTGGATTCTCAAAAAGCCTCCGAATCAACGATCCCCCTTCATCTTTCCTGAAGAACGAGAGTGTTTGGAGACGCTTTGGTAGATAAGATCTCAAGGGAAGCAATTCTCCTCAGGTTTTTGTAATGCTCTCTGTACGGAATCACACCAGGCTGGTGCAGTCGTTGCTCATGTGCTGTCCGACGGTGAGATCGTGTTTGGATAACCATTCTTCGGCGGCGGATGGGGAGAAGACGAGGATGACGCGGAGGACAGGGCCGTATCGAGCTGAGAGATCGAAGAGTGATCGATGGAGAGGTATTTTGAAGAGGTAAGGATGGCATATGATGGGCAGAGCTGGGAAAGGGCTTGGTGGTAGGTTCTTGATTTTATTAAGCAAATATGTATTTTGCTGGTATGTACACAAGTAACAACAATGAGGAGGATAACAAATTGTAATAACACGAACATTGTTTCTTGATTCTTGTCAACAGTGGTGGTGGTGGTATGGTGGCTGTGTGAGTTGAGAGATAATTATTTATTACTCGGGTGAATTTGTTTGTTCTGAAGAGTTGGTAATGTTTCATTGTTACTGCGATTTCAGTAATGAAATAATGGATTTGGTGTTACGCTCGATAAACGAACGATAATTATCAATAAACTATCAAATAACCCGCTAGATATTATTAAATATAAATATGATATATATCAAATATAAAAAAAAAAAAAATTATTATTAATATTGTATATTTAATTATAGTTGTCCAAACAATATAATTTCTTTATCATTCTCTCAAATTCATAAATATGACTTCTAACTTATTCGGTTTATAATTTTTAATTGATAAATAATAAATCTCTTAGTGCATGTATAAATTTAATCAGTTTAGGTACATTTTTATAATTAATTTAATATAACTTATGACTTTTAAACTTCTATTAATAAATAAGTGATGATTAATGAAAAATGTGAAAAATTAAATATTAATTAACACATTTTCAATTATTAATAATATAAGAAAATGAAGAGTTTGAAAGAGTTGGGAAGATAAAATGTTTGATATTAAAGAATATGAAAAATTGAAACATTAATAACTATTTTCAAACGATATTAATTAATTAACGCATTTTTAATAATTAATAATTTTGAAATATGAAAAGTTTGGAGAAATAATATGAAGAGTTAAATATTAATAATTCATTTTAAATATATATAACTTATGCGCGCCTACGTGGATAGCCTTATAGATGAAAGACGTTTCATTAATAATTTAAGAAAACGGAGAGTTTTAAATAGTTTGAAAAATGAAAGCATTGAAATTGAAAAATTAAAACATTAATACACTACAAAAAAAAAATGGTCTTTAGCGTCGAAATTTTTCGACGGTAAAGTATAAATTTTCGACGCTAAAGGTTATTAGCGTCGAAAATTTTCGACGTTAAAACTTGGACGAGAAAGACAATTAGCGTCGAAATAAAAAATTTCGACGCTAAAGTAACATTTTTTGCGTCAAAAATATTTCGACGTTAAAACATGTATTTGACGACGAATAATTTCGACGCCAAAAAGTTGACCTTTAGCGTCGAAATATTCGACGCTAAATGTGATATAATATTAAAAAATATATATCATTTTATTACCTTTAGCGTCGAATATTTCGACGCTAAAAGGTATAAGAATATTATTATTACAAATTAATCTCAAACTAATTTCATTACAAAAGTAATTAAATTTGTTATAAAAATTATTACAAATTTGTTACTAAAAATTTATAATAATGACATTTTTATTGATATAAAACTAAAATTACAAAATTTATCACAATAACAAAATATGAAATGATATTTTTATTGATATAAAACTAAAATTGCAAAATTTATCACAACAAAAAATATAAAATGGTAAAATACAATGATAAAATACAATTTTCCATCTTCACTTTCATATATTTTTCATTTTCTTCATTATCATCATTTTCACCATTTATTCATCTTCATATTCCCCTACAAAAATAAATAAATAAATATTAGATGTGAATATAAAATACAAAACAAAACAAAACAAACAAAACATTTAAGGAAAAATAAATTTAGAGAGGAAATAAGAGTACGAGAGAACGAAAGTGATAATAGAAGAAATGAAAGAGCAAATGAATTTATAGGTAAAAAAAACCTTTAGCGACGAAAATGATTTCGTCGCTAAAAATCCTCAAATAACGGGAATTTTTCCGCCAAAATTTTGATCTTTAGCGTCGAAATATTTGACTTTTAGCTTCGAGTATTCGTCGCTAAATGTCAAAATTTAAATTTAAATTTATTAGGCGATAAATTCAAATTTTTAAGGGGGAATTCGAAAATTTTAAAATTAACCTTTAGCGTCCAAAATTTAGTAGGTAAATGTCAAAATTTAAATTTCAATTTATTAGTCGATAAATTCAAATTTTTTAAGGGGGAATTCGAAAAATTAAAATTAACCTTTACGTCCAAATAATATTTCGACGCTAAAGGTTCATCCTTTAGCGTCTAAATAATTTTTTGTTGCTAAATGATGGAACCTTTAGCATCGAAATAGAAATTCGACGCTAAAATCATCAATCCTTTGCCGTCAAATAATTATTTCGACACTAAAAGATAAACCTTTAACGACGAATCTAATTTCGACGCTAAAGAGTTTATTGGCGTCGAAAAAAAATTTGACGCTAAATGTTTGGACGCTAAAGGTCTATTTTGTTGTAGTGATAACTCATTTAAAATGATATTATTTAATTAATATATTTTTAATAATTAATAATTTGGAAAAATAAAAAATTTGGATGAAGACTATGAAGAGTTATATATTAATAATTAATTATAAATATTTATAAATTATATGCGCATACATAGAGATTCTAAAAGACGATGAAATCATGTAACATATGACCAAGTTCATAATTTCAGCTCCAGATATGGATTCAAACTCTCAAAAAGATGGAAGCGATGCTATCATGCTAACACATAATACCGGTTTACTAAAGATAACTATCACTTTGATTGAGAACACACATCATTTTTATTAGGTACATCCCCTTTGAACTAAGTATGTTTTTTTTTTAATACAACTAAGTACAACATTAGATTTACTATTTTTTTTTAATCATTGGAAATCCCTTCGTCAAACCACCATTTCCGAGCTTAAACGAGGCATGTAAATGTTGGGGCAGTTGTGTAACCCATAGGATCGAATCGGTGTCCCGCGCAGCGGATATGAGTCTAACCCATGAACATCATGTAATTTTAAATTATTTAATGAAATATCATATTCCATTATAAGTGCATAAGAAAAAACCGTGACTGAATCGAAGTTCAGAAGCTCCAGAACTAAGCAAAATAAAATCGCCGCGCGCTACAGTGCACGCACTGTAGTACATATTTATTTTATTTTTTATTTTTTGCTTTGTTTTCACAAATGCTTCACAAAGCTTCAGCTCTTCGAAAAATTTCCAGAAAGCTGAAGCAATTATGGTTTATTACACTAATAGCTTTCGGTCTTCCCTAAATATTTTTAAAACACCTAAAAATTAATTTTAATTTAAAAACCGACATAAACACATGTTATAGAATAAAAATCAAGTTTTTCAAAATAGCAAATATTTTTACAAAAAACATAAATTTATTATAAATATGCACTTGCTTAAATTTTGAATCCAATACACAAATCAAATTAGAATCCCAATAAGAAATGTCTCGTGAACAATTATAGGTCACCCAAAGGTGGTCAAGTGATTCTATAATGGTAGTCATAGCTCTAAGCTTTAATCTAGAGTTTCAAACTCTAATTAATTGTTCTATATCCAACATGAACATCTTTGACCTAATTACAAGCATGTTGTGTTCATACTTCTAAAGTATTCTAACACAATTGATTAACCTTATTTTAACATTAAGCTATGTGATCATGCACATAATACATAAATGATCATAGCTTAGAAGAATATCAAACATTAAGCCTAGTAAGCTTGATGAAATATCCAATCTACTTATCCTTTGTTGAAATCGTCGGAGAACCTCCAAGATGTGCAAGTTTGACTTCAAGATCCAACTTTAATTTCTAATGCTAGCAAGCTCCACTTCAATATCAAATCCTGATTTATCCTAGATGAAATGTTGTAGAGACCTCACAAGCTTCTATAAACACTTATCTAACTTAAGCTAATCTCTCTAAGAAATTACTTGTATTTTAACTTGTAATTAAAACCTCAATAAAACTTATTTTTTATAGCAAACTTAAGCAATTTGTAATTAATAAAAGTTGTAATCAACTTTTAAGTGGGCTTAATCTAATTTGTCCAAATATGTATAATTAAGTGTGACTAATCTCCATTGTCGCCTACTTAATCCAATTAAATTAAGCCAAAGATTAGGGAATAGATTAGTTAAATGTTTGCCACATTGATTTAATTCAAATAAATCAAGCCAAAACCACATATTATTACATACTTATAATTACCATAATATCCTCAAATGGTAGAGATAATTATGATTTTACGATTAAGTCATTGTGTAATTATTGAATTAATTCAATTAATCCAATTATGTCAAAGTAAATAATCACTGTTATCCAATAACACTTGATTATCTTAGTTGATAATTACAATATCGAATATTATATTTTATAAAAAATAATCAGTTACTCACAACGAGTACACTTCATATTGGGACTCTCTAAGTTCAGACACGTTCGTCATATAAGCCTAGCTAATATGTAAGCAATTCGGCCACCTCCGAATTCGCGAAGAACACGAACGACCTTTATGAACTATACAAGTCGAGATCATCACATATGTTTAACAATCCCTCCGTCATAGGCTATCCGAGTTTTGCTTAGGAAAAATAAAATACATCGTCAAGTTTCAAAGGCACACATCTCATGTCGACATGTCCACGATTCTTTATAACTGATGCGATCCACCCTATGTGATCGACTTTGGCCAAAGTCTTTAAGAATCACGACTTTACTAACATGGATACCTAAACTCCTTATGATACACATACGGGCCGACAGATCCTATATTGCTTCGCACTGATTACTGAGTGCATCGGTCAACACCCAACGAACATCTAGAGACCAGGCCATGAAAGGTTTATGACATACATGGCATCAAAGTGTGAATGATCTCACACAAAATCAATGATATCTTATAGTCAAAGGATTACATATGCTACTCGACTCGAGGAAATTCATATTGACGGTGTTGTGTACTGCCAACTATTAGGAATCACCTATGAGTCATTCAGTATTTGCTTCAATGAATACTCACATGTCTATACGAGTTTCAAAAACTCATGGTACATCGGGTTAAACCATTGGAACTCCAATTCTAATATACGACATGTGCTAGTCTTATAGGTTATAGGAATTCGACCGTGTTTCAAACCCAACGACTATGAATTAGAGGTGATCATGATTTCGGGTCAAACCGCAACCCGACCCGAACCGCACTGCGCGGTTTGGAAAAAAAAAAAAATGATTTCGGGTCAATCGGAACCGAACCGTAAATTTCGGGTCGGTGTGAGGTTTTGACCCAACCGCGACCCGAACCGCCAAAAACCTAAATTTAGACTCAAACTGCGACCCGAACAGCCTAAACCGCCGACCCGCGTTCAAATCAGATATTATTTTATATTTTTCTTCTTTTTTAACTATGAATTTTAAGATATTTAATGATCATGTGACAATATGCAATGTATAAATGAAAATTAGTATTTTTTTCAATTATTATGTGAAAACATATAAAATTTCCTTTAAAAAATTTATAATCCAAACCGTCGACCCAAACAGTCCAAACCATTAAACCGCCAACCTGAACCGCCACGGTTTTCCTTATCAAAACCGTTTGGTTGCGTGAATAAACTGAAACCAATGCAATTTTGTTAACGCAAAACACACCGTTATGCGAGTGTGCAAATAAAATCGTGCATAAGTATATCATTTTTGTTCTTAATACTCAATTCATCCTTGATCGATAGATCGATCTAAATTTTAAAACAATGTAACTTTATTTCCCAAAACGGATGCCTCAAACCACCAAACAGTGCCTTATTTGATAATAATTGGGCAAGCTTTTGACAACAATGGACGGCTACGATGGATTAGCAGAACCGAGGTCTATCTACAAGTCACGTTTTGATATGGATTGCTAAGAAAAATAGTTAAAAAGTATAAACAAAGGACGGCTGTGATTTTAGTTTTTTTAATTGAACCTCCTACAAATCGAGAATCTCAAATTTTAAAACACAAATAAAATATTAAAAAAGGTGGAAACCTTCAAAAACTTGGAAAGCGGGTAAAATAAAATGTTCTCAAACAAGAGAATTTGATTTGATTGGCGCTTCTATTTCTAAAACTCCCTCTCAGCCAATCTCCGTCCCTCATTTTTTTATTATTATTTATTTATAGAATAGTCCTGTATAGTTTTTTTTTTTTTTTTAAACAATATTTAATGATATAAATATAAATATATTTATATTTTCAAGATGGCAAGACCTTTTAAAATGGTTAGTTGACCGTGTAACTTAAGACCACCACATCAAGTGTGTTAATTATACATGGTTTATACATTAAACATATGAGATCAATGATTAATTTGAAGCTAATAAAGTGTGTATTTTATTTCTTAAAGATTATTAAACTAGTTGTTCTTGTAATCTGTTAATACAATTAGTTAACATAACTTAATGTACGTGCAGCATCACAATAGTGAATTTATATTTCCCTATGGGTCACATGTATTTATACAGTTTGTTTTTTGTGTGTTTTTTTTAATCAAAGCATTTTTCCCCCTTATTCTATTTACAGATATTAAGATTTAAATTCGACGTTCAGAATTTTTAAACCTTGAAAGCAAATGACAAATTCACCTTTGCATGTATTGAAATATTACAACACCTTCAGCTATGATTATACTATGTATATTCATGCAATATTGTTATGTTTTTTTTTTTTTTTTTTGTTTTAAATAAATCATACTCATCTTTATTGTAACTATGTTAATTTGTTGTTAAAATTCAATTATGCTCATCTACACTAATTTTAAGTTTTGAGGGTGTGTGTAAGGGTGGCAGAAAAACCCGAAACCCGGAGTGGAAAAAGCACGGGCCGTGCCTCAAAATCTAGGCCCGTCTCGGGCCCGGGTCGGGCTTTCCATTTTTGGCCCGGGCTAAAAAATATATATATTTTAATATATTTGTATAATTTTTATTTATTTTTAGCATTTAAATTGTTAATTTATCAATGAAACTTGTGATTTATTTGTAAATTATTATATTTATATTTTTTTAATTTTTTAATTTTTTTTTTTAAAAATTCGGGCAAAAAAAAACCTGGCCCAGCCCGGCCCATTTCCATCCTTAGGTGTGTGTTGATAGAGAATATTGTATGGAAAATAATTTTTAAGTTATGAAACAAATAATGTAATATAATGTGGCGTCAAAAATAATTTCATGATTTTATGATTGTCAATATAAAAAATTACCGCCGTAAAAATTGCTTGCTTACGTGTCAACACTTATTCGAAAGTGCAAACTGCAAATCATAACTTAACAAAATAAAATAACATAATCCCGCCAATCCCATAGCGCTCTGAAATGTTTTGCCCCAAAAATTTGAGTTGCAAAAAAAGCATAACTTTTGTCCATTTCAAAATTTTAGAAATCAAAAATGGAAAAATCTCAAAGCACAGTGAGCGCCTAAAAAATTATATTTTTCAAAACCAAATCAATGGCGCTCTCTTTATTTCACAACTACATATTCCTCCCTCATTTCCTCTCAGTCTCACCATCAGCACCACTCTCCCAAATCCAAATCCTCTCTCTCATCTCTTCTCTTCATCAAAGACACAAACTTAAAGCATTACAATGGCGGATCAAGAGAACTGTGTCAGGGTCACACGGGCATCAAAGAAGAGGGCTGCTTCCGGAAATGCCCTTGAGCCGCCCAACAAAAAGAGGGTGGCCTTAGGAGAGTTACCCACAAACACAAGCGTCGTCGTTCCTGTGAAAGCCGATACCCAGAAGCCGAAAGTTGATAAAGCAAAGTCGAAAGCGAAGAAGGCTCGGCTAACGGAGAAGCCCAAGACCGAGACCGACACAACGGAGGATGCCGATATCGACATTTATGCCAAATCCGATGACCCTCAGATGTGTGGGCCATACGTCACTGATATTTACCACTATCTTCATTCCATGGAGGTAATATTTGCAACTTTTGATCTCTTGGTTCCACGATTTTGATTTGTAATAATAAGGCTTAATAAAAATTAGGGTTTGTGCTTAATTCATCGTCGAAAGTCACTTATAATCGAATTGAAGTGAAATTTTGCTATGACATTTAGGTGGATCCGAAGAGAAGGACATTACCTGATTACATTGAGAAGGTTCAGAAGGATGTGAGTGCAAACATGAGAGGGGTATTAGTTGATTGGTTGGTGGAAGTTGCAGAGGAATACAAGCTTGTTTCAGACACTCTGTATCTCACCATTTCTTATATTGATAGATTCCTGTCTTTGAATGTTCTCAATCGCCAGAGGCTTCAGTTACTTGGTGTTTCTTCAATGCTCATTGCCTCGTAAGAACCCTCATTTGAAACATTTCATATTTAATTGTTTGTTGTGTTGTTGGTTATGAGATTATTGTTTTGTTTTGTTTCAAGTAGAAAGTATGAGGAGATTAGCCCTCCAAATGTGGAAGATTTTTGCTACATTACGGATAATACTTACACTAAAGACGAGGTAGTGAAAATGGAGGCTAACATACTCAAGTCCTTGAAGTTTGAAATGGGAAGTCCCACAATCAAGACATTTTTAAGGTGAAGATTCTTTGTTCATTCTGTTGATGCTTATAACTAGTGAATTTTTTGCGATTCATTGTGCTGATTGTTGTATGCCTTTACCATGTTGATTTTCAGGAGATTCACCAGGGTTGCACAAGAGGATTACAAAGTGAGTAGTACAAGTCTCTGTCTTTTTTGCTTTTTTATATATGATAAATGTATGAGTGAGTGTGTTTTATTGACTGTTTGTTTTTTCTTTTTTTTTCTGTGTGTTTCAACAGACTTCCAATTTGCAACTGGAGTTCCTTGGATACTACCTTGCTGAATTGAGTCTATTGGATTATGCTTGTTTGAAATTTTTACCCTCTTTAGTTGCTGCATCTGTTATATTCCTTGCAAGGTTCATAATTCAACCCTCAAAGCATCCTTGGGTAAGCTGATTTTAAATTACATTCTGATGTTTTTATGCCTGAAATGCAATTATTGAGCGATGCATTTGTGTTCTGCAGACTGCTAGCATGCAACAGTACTCTGGATACAAACCATCTGAAATAAAAGACTGTGTTTTTATCATACATGACCTGCAATTGAGTAGAAGAGGAGGGAATTTGCAAGTTGTTAGAGGAAAATACAGGCAGCATAAGGTATCATATTGGTTAATTGTAATTGTGTTATGATGTTAGCCGTTGCATTGTTAAAATTTTAATCTTATTTGTGGTATTACTTGATGGAAACAGTTCAAATGTGTGGCAAATATGCTTTCTTCTCCAGAGATACCTAATTGTTACTTCAAAGACATCAAAGATTGAAGCATGACAATAGTAGATGAAGCTTAACTGTGGAGGCTTATAAGCGAGTTGCTAACAAGTATACTAACCCATAAGATTGATTTTCAGTGAGCATTTTACTAATCTGTACTGGTGGAAGATATCTTTGAATTCAATTGCTTGTGATGAAATGCTGGGAGGTGCCATTCTTGTCAGTTCTAGTGCCTTGGTGAGTGGAGGCTTCTGAATTGTATGGGCACAGAATCAGCTACTAACAGTGACATTGGAAGATCATTTCTGCTAGGGAGTGTGATTTGTAATTCCTTGAGATGTTGGGATAGGTTGACAGATAGATTTTGGGTTAGTTTTAGTATGAGTTCTTTTTAGTTCACTAGTTGAATGATGTAAGTTCTCATGTGTATGAATCATTATCTCCATGAAGAAGCATCATATGTAACCTTTTCTCGGCTTATAAATGAGATTAATTGCAGTTTCATATGCCAAATGCACCATTTTTGACAAACCCTTGAGCTATGCACCATTCTAAATTGGTTGATTAATTTGACTGACGAACTATGCATCAATGAGCTTTGAGAAACTTTAATGGTAAAGCTATATTTGGTACAAAGTTTGCAACAAATCTTGCATCCTTTCTAACTATTACTTCAAATCTTGCACCAAATTTATCATTTTGGTGTGACATTGTTCATTTTTGCCATTTTCGCATAGCCGATGGCGCATGGTTGGAAATCAATCATGCGCCAGAGCCCCTTCCGAACGTCAAACATGGTGCTTGGTTGGGGTTGCTCTTAATTATTCAGAGCACTTGCCATATGCTTATAGAGGATGATTGATTTTGTTATGGGCAACAGCCTTGACTTCGCTTGAGCCTTGAGTTCCATTTTTCTTTGAAAAGATTTTATCACCAACTTCCACTTCAAGATTCCAGCAAGAATTTTCTAGAGCAGGACTCATTTTAGCAAGATTACGCAATTAGAGCATTTATGCTTGTTGAAATTAAATGATCATCTACTATTGTCATGCTTGCCGGAGGAGCCCTTCCCATTTCCCAAAGAACAAGTGCACTTGATTGTGAATAGGGACATTGGGCTTGGGCCTTTTCATAAACTGGATCTGGACTTAGAAGAATCCAAACCCAGTATTGGCTTGGGCCAAGTATTGTCATGTGGACTGGAGAAAGGATTATTAGAAATAGATGGGCCCCACCTTGAGTTAATAACCTAAGCAGTCGTGCCATATCATCATTGAAACAGCATGAGTTAAAAGTATATAAAATATAATATTGGAAAAATCTTTAATTAATGTTATTCATTTAGCCTTAGGTAGTGCTTCTCTTTTTCATGAAGTCCATATTTTTAAAATTATGTATAGCGTGGTTCAGCTACAATATACTAATAGTTCCTTTGAACATGTTTTACTTTTAGCATTCATTCAGTTTCTACTTTTTGCCTCTACAGAGAAATGAATCATCAATACAAGTGAAGCATGAACATGTAAAGCCAACATATATATATATATTTTGAATCGTTGGAAATTCTGTTGTCAAATTATCCCTTACGGATTTAAACAAAGTAGGTAAAACTGCCGACTGTCCCAGATTCTTAGAAGAAACGCACTCTCTGATTTCGAACCCAAAAACTCAAAGTGAGATCCTGAACACTGCATTCGTTTTTTTTTTTTTTTTTTTAAATTTCTAAATTTGTCACCAACATGCTAATTGCTCTTCAGGTTTTTATTTTTTAATTGTAAATTTTGTCAGCCATTTGAACGGACAAAATTAAAGCGGTGACTTGCACCCTTTACTTTTTGGTCGAATTCCAGCAAAAGCGCAAAAGCAAATCCAAGAAAAAGAAACCGATAGTCACGGCCATTGCATAATCTGGTCACATAGCCGTAGATTTTTCTTGTATTAATTCTTGGGCAGAGGAGTTACCATTGGTTGTGTTGCGCATGATTTGATTTGACCACTCAATAAGCAAGGATTGTTTTTTCACGAAAGTATAGAAACTATTTATAGGATTGAGTTTGTTCTTTTTATAAATAAATATTATTGGATCTTAATTGTATATTATTATTAAAACACATATGATAAAATATTATGAAAAATTTAACACAAGTTCAGTATCGGATTCAAATTCTTGTTTATAACTGTTTTAAGGATCCTTTGCGTCGCTGCAATTGCATGAAGAAGAAAAGTTATTGGAAGGAAAAGAACATGACTGATGGGGCTCAGGTACTCAAAAACAATTATACTCTTAAACAGTTTTTTAAATTATTGTTCTTTTTTAATTTTGTGCCGGTAGCTATAAAGAGAAACTTGGACTGCTTTCCATTTCCAAAGCATGCAGACAAACAATGCCCAGACAAAAAGAAGAAGAAAAAGCGCAAGAGCCAAGATCTGTAAACTATTATTATACTAAATGCTATAAATAAAAATGGACCTTTGATAGTGAGTTGTGAGTAGTGAGCCTTGTTTTAGGGACTGAAAGAGAGAATAAAAAGCAAAGATAGCAAGAAAAGTTGCATTGTAAGTTGTGTCCCTTGTTTGCAGGGTTGCCTTTTTCTTCTTCTTCTTCTCATTTTTCTTGCAATATTTGCATTCCCAAACAATTTAATTTAAAGCCATTTAGCTTTTGCCTGCAACTGCTTCTCTCTCAAGCTCAAGCTGCAAGCTGCTGGTCCCCAATATGAAGTAGCTAGATTATAGCTCTTTATCTATCTTTCTGATCTATCTTGAAAGATTAAAAAAAAAAAAAAACTCTAAAATCATATACAGGATGAAGTTCTGTAGACAGTTGTTGCAAGTGGGATTGTTTCAGAAGTTAAGTTTCTTGATTCTTCTCTCATTATTGTTAGTTTCAGGAGATCAGAAGGATCAGGAGAAGGTGATTTTTGGTATGAACAGTCACTTGCCAAATGTGCAAGAGAAACAACAGCATCAGCAGAATCAGCAACAGCAAAGTTTGAGCTACTTTTCAAGCAAGAGGAAAGTTCCCAATGCTTCAGACCCTCTTCACAATCGTTGAAGCTTTGTGAAAAAGTGCCTTGGCCATACTCGTTTGTGCTTTTTTTTTTTCAATGATGGTGGGGTCTGTGACCGTGACTGTGGGAGGTGCCTTCTTGTTCATGAATTGCTTCTTTCTTTTCAAAATTTTGGGGTCCTTTTTGGACTTTAAATCCATATTTTGTACTACTTAATTAATTTCTATGCCCTATAGTCTATAGTTCATGTAATTAATATATATTTAAATATATTTATTAAGTGATGATGAAAATTTGGCTTTCATCTTGATTCTGTTCATGTTTAGCTTTCTTTTTCCACGACATTGCTTTCTTTTTCTTTTTATAAATTTTTTTCCTAATTACTATTCAAAATTCCTTATCCAAAGGAAATAATCACAGAATAATTGGAAATTAAGTTATTCAAATTTGATGAAAACAAAAAGAGAGAAGACTTTCGTGCTCCTGTAATATTCTTATCCATTAATACATTATTACAACTTATTTGTTTACTGTGTTCTTACAACGGACTTTGAACAGACAGTAAACTGAACACAAAAGTACAATTAACAAAAATGATACAGTAATCAACAATACAAATAAAATAGAAGACAATTGCAGGCAGTGAGTTGAGAATAAGGCACGGATCAGCAACAGGAAGAATTCCGAGGCTTGTTGATGTGGCAACAATCTCCTTAAAACAAATTCGTCCCCTACCGATCGGTGCAGTAGAGCGCGAGACGTCTGTTTCCCAGGATGCAACGGAAAAATAGACGAAATTGGGCACCACCAAGTCCGACTTCAACGAACAACTGATGTGCTTGAACTCTCTCTCAAAAGATTTTCGTAATGACAATTTTCTCTTGTGTGTAATGTATGTAATTCTAAAAAAACGAAAACACTACTATATTAAAAGAAAATAACATGCCAATTAAGTTTCATCAATGAGAGGCTTTACACTTGTTGTAACCATCAAGTTGATTAATGTCATTAATCTCAAATTGTAACCACAAAGTTGATTAATTGTCATTGATTCAACTGTTATGGAACATAAAAAGGCTTGGAAAAAATAAAGAGACATCCAAAAATTGGCTGGGCCAGGCCCGCTCAATTTGGTCCGGCATTCGTGTACGCAGGACACGCGGGTGCACACGAGCCAAGCTTGATTCGGATTTGATTTGCACCCCCCCCCCCCCCCCCCGCACGTAGAGAGAGCCTCTATCCTTATAACTCTTACCCATCTACATATGAGCAATCATATATAAGCATAATATTCACTCTATAGCTTTCCCTTATGGGACAAGCTTAATTTTCTTTATTTTCCAACACCAATGGGTGAACTTTGAGCAACAATTTCTCATTCACCCAAGCACCATTTTAAGCATATGAATATACCATTTCGAAGTACTCACGGAGGAGTATCCGAATCATTCAATAACAACCACTAACACGAAGTGGACCATGCTTAAAATTGAGCCTCAAAATGCTTACTCATAAGCATTTTTTTTCCAACAATCCCCCACATGAATGAAATTGGCGAAAAACGTCGAATAAAATTATTTTATAAAACATTTTATTTTGACCTAGAAGAGTTCAACGGTTCAACACCTGCATAAGATAGGTAGGCCTCAGCCTTTGAACCTTCCCTTGTGAAAATATATCTCATTTACTGGCTGACAGTGGACGCGATGTCATTGAACTGTACTGCCGTTCATGTAAATGGAGATATATATCACACAGATATTTAACCTAACACATCTGAGTTCTCATTATTATGTTCATTTTGGCCATGAACATCAACCTGGTTCTGCAAGAGTTTCTAAGAATTGAGCCCCATACAATTCCCTTTGAAGCGGCCCCACTTCTCTCTCACATAGGTGATTTCTTATTTAAGAGCATCTCGTAATACTCTGCTCGGATTCCCGACGCATAAGAATCATTAAAAGCCTTTGCTTAACCTCAATCCATACGAGCATCACTATTTCATTTCACCATAGGAATGGACTAGAGGGTAAACCCCCCACAGTGAACCAATTATGTCTTTTACGAGTAGGTTGTCCCATTGAACCTAGATCTTGGGATCTCCAGTCAACAAGGTTGGGTTGTCCTTTGTAATAAACATTTATCTAATGGGCTTTAGTCCCATTCCCCTCGATGATTTCACCACCAACTCTCTATTTAACCCTTTGGTTAGCGGATCCGCAATGTTATCCTTTGACTTTACATAGTCAATCGAAATAACTCCAGTAGAGAGTAACTGTCTAACGGTATTGTGTCTACGACGAATATGTCTAGACTTACCATTATACATATTGTTATGTGCCCTTCCAATTGCAGATTGACTATCGCAATGAATGCAAATTGCTGGCACTGGCTTAGGCCAACTTGGAATATCCTCTAGAAAATTTCGAAGCCATTCTGCTTCTTCAGCACACTTGTCTAATGCAATGAATTCTGATTCCATTGTAGATCTGGCTATCACAGTCTGTTTGGAGGATTTCCACGATATAGCTGCACCTGCTAGTGTAAACACATAGCCACTGGTAGACTTTGAGTCTTTCATATCAGATATCCAATTAGCATCACACTGTATCCTTCGACTACAGCTGGATATCTATGATAGTGCAACCCGTAATTACGAGTAAAACGTAAGTACCTAAGTACTCTCACTATTGCTTTCCAGTGATCAACCCCTGGATTACTCGTATATCTGCTGAGCTTGTTTACTGTACAGGCTATATCAGGCCTTGTACAACTCGATAGGTACATCAAACTCCCGATAACTCTAGAGTATTCTACTTGAGATATACCATCTCCCCTATTCTTTGATAGGTGTAGACTCACATCTAAAGGAGTTCTAGCCACAGCAGAATCATCATTGTTGAATTTACCAAGAATCTTGTCCACATAGTGCGACTGATCAAGAATAAGTCCATCTGAACTTCTCGAGATCTTTATTCCTAGAATGACATCTGCTAGACCCATGTCTTTCATGTCAAACTTAGATTTTAGCATATTCTTGGTAGATTTCACCATTTTAATATTACTCCCGACAATCAATATGTCATCAACGTAGAGACATAAAATGACATAGCCAACTTCTGTCTCTCTGACATAAATGCATTTATCACATTCATTGATTTTGAAACCATTTGCCAACATGGTATCATCAAACTTTTTATGCCACTGTTTCGGAGCTTGTTTCAATCCATACAAGGATTTAACTAACTTACAGACTTTCTTTCCTTGTCCTGGAGCTATAAAGCCTTCAGGTTGTTCCATGTAGATTTCTTCATCTAAATCTCCATTCAGAAAGGCTGTTTTCACATCCATCTGATGTACCTCAAGATTGCGCAAAGCTGCAATTGCTAGTATCATCCTTATGGAATTTATTCTCGTTACAGGAGAATAAGTATCAAAGTAATCAAGACCTTCACGTTGTCTGTAACCTTTAATTACAAGTCTTGCTTTGTACTTGTCAATTGATCCATCTGCCTTCATTTTTTTTTGAAAATCCACTTGGACCCTAACGGTTTACATCCTGAAGGAAGATCCACTAACTCCCATGTGTGATTTTGTAAGATGGATTCAATTTCACTATTGATGGCATCTTTCCACAAAGCACCATCAACTGACCTTACAGCTTCGTTATAGCTTTGAGGATCATTTTCTAGCAAAAATGTCAAAAAATCTGGACCAAATGATTTTTCCGTTCTAGCTCTTTTGCTACGTCTTGGTTCAAGTTCAACAACTTGTTGATCCTCCGGAACATTTATTTGTTCTCGGTCCTGACTATCTTCAATGATAGTCTCATGTACCCGTTTGTGTACATTTGAATTCGAATTAGTTTTACAAGGAAAAACGTGTTCGAAAAAGGATGCATTCCTCGACTCCATTATCGTATTCTTGTGAATATCTGGTATATTAGACTCATGCACAAGAAATCGATAAGCATTACTGTTATGCGCATATCCTATGAAAATACAATCAACAGTTTTTGGTCCTATCTTCACCTTTTTAGGTGGAGGAATAACTACCTTGGCAAGACACCCCCACACTCGTAGAAATTTGTAGGAAGGTGCTCTTCCTTTCCACATCTCATAAGGAGTTTTCCCTGCATCTTTCCGTGGTACCTTATTTAAAAGGTAATTAGCTGATAAAACAGCTTCTCCCCACATATTCTGAGGTAAACCAGAGCTGATTAACATAGCGTTCATCATCTCTTTCAAGGTACGATTCTTCCGTTCTGCAATCCCATTGGATTGAGGTGAATAAGGAGCTGTGGTTTGATGTATGATTCCATTTTGTTCACAAAGTGATTCAAAAGGAAAAACATACTCACCACCACGATCACTTCTTAACTCCTTAATTCTTTTATTCAGTTGGTTCTCAACTTCATTCTTATAGAGAATAAATTTCTCTATAGCTTCGTCCTTACTTTTCATCAAATACACATAGCAAAATCTCGTGCAATCATCAATAAAGGTAATAAAATATTTATTACCACCTCTTGATTGTATTGAATTAAAATCACATACATCGGTATGAATAAGATCAAGTGGTTCAGAGTTTCTTTCAATACTATGAAAAGATGATCTAGTTAGTTTTGCCTCAACACAAGTATCACACTTATGTTTGTTATCAATTTTAAAATTTGGAATGTGGTTCATGTTAATTAATTTCCGTAATGAATTAAAATTAACATGTCCTAATCTACCATGCCATAGATTAGAGTACTCAACAATATAAGCAGAAGAACTAGCTTTATTGATATTCTTAGGTTTAACAACCATTACATTGAGCTTAAAGAGCCCATCAGTTACATACCCTTTTCCCACATACATCCCATTTTTAGTTAAAACTACTTTATCAGACTCGAACACCATCCGGAATCCATGCTTGTTCAGAAGTGATCCAGACACAAGATTCTTCCGTATTTCTGGTACATACAGAACATTGTTCAAAGTCAACTCTTTCCCAGAGGTCATCTTCAGAATCACCTTGCCTTGACCTTCAATCTCAGATGTTGCTGAATTGCCCATGTATAATTTTTCCCCATTACCAGTAGGCTCAAATGAAGAAAACATGCTCTTGTCTGAGCACACATGTCGAGTGGCACCAGTGTCAATCCACCACTCTCTTGGGTTAGAACCCACCAGATTCACCTCAGAAACCACAGCTGAAAGGTTAATGTCTGAAACATCTTGAGTCATGTTTTCCATCACATTAGCCTCTTGATTCTTTTTCTTCTTCGGCAGTCTGCACTCAGAAGACTTGTGACCCATTTTGTCACAATTGAAGCATTTTCCTTGAAATTTGAATTTCTTGGAAACTCCTCCTTGAGGGCCCATTTTTGACCCTTTTTTCTTGAGGTTCTTGTTCTTATGGCCATGTTCAACAACATTTACTTTGGCCTCATGAGTTATTCCCCTCTTGTCAGATACTCTGTAATCTTCCTCAATTCTAAGCTTAAGAACCAAGTCTTCAATGCTCATTTCTTTTCGCTTATGCTTTAGATAATTCTTGAAATCTTTCCAACCAGGTGGTAGTTTTTCAATTATCGAGGCTACTTGGAATGTTTCACTTAAAACCATCCCCTCAGCATGAATTTCTGCTAGAATAATTTGCAATTCTTGTACTTGACTTAACACAGTTTTGGAATCAATCATCTTAAAATCTAGGAAACGGCCTACGACAAATTTCTTAGTACCGGCATCCTCAGTTTTATATTTTCGGTCTAAAGATTCCCAAAGCCCTTTTGCTGTTTTCATCCCGGCATACACACTGTACAAGGAATCACTCAGCCCATTTAGCACATAATTCCTACATAGGAATTCAGAATGTTTCCAAGCATCGATCGCAGTGATCACTTGGATATCAATCTCACCCTCCACGGGTTCAGGAGCATCTTCCTTTAGAAACCTCGCAAGGTTCAAAGTGGTCAAGTAGAAAAACATTTTCTGTTGCCACCGTTTAAAATTCTGTCCACTGAATTTTTCAGGTTTTTCTGCAGCAGGTTGACATGGCTCACATGTCCAACAGGTTGTCTAGCCACAGAGGCTGCAACACTTGGCTAGCCACAGCGGCTGCCATATTAGGCCCAGAGGCTGAAGCAAGTTGGCCAGCCGAAGAGGCTGCCACTGCACTTTGGCCAGCCACGGGGGCTGCCACAATATTCTGCCCAACCACAGGGGCTGCCAGAACATCTACTGTGTTTGGACTGTTTTCCATATCCACAGAGCGAATTTGTTTTAAGACTATTACAACTTATTTGTTTACTGTGTTCTTACAACGGACTTTGAACAGACAGTAAACTGAACACAAAAGTACAATTAAAAAAATGATACAGTAATCAACAATACAAATAAAATAGAAGACATTGCAGGCAGTGAGTTGAGAATAAGGCACGGATCAGCAACAGGAAGAATTCCGAGGCTTGTTGATGTGGCAACAATCTCCTTAAAACAAATTCGTCCCCTACCGATCGGTACAATGCAATTGAAGTTTCATCAATGAGAGGCTTTACACGTGTTTGTAACCATCAAGTTGATTAATCATTTAATCTCAAATTGTAACCACAAAGTTGATTAATTGTCATTGATTCAACTGTTATGGAACATAAAAAGGCTTGGAAAAAATAAAGAGACATCCAAAAATTGGCTGGGCCAGGCCCGCTCAATTTGGTCCGGCATTCGTGTACGCAGGACACGCGGGTGCACACGAGCCAAGCTTGATTCGGATTTGATTTGCACCCCCCCCCCCCCCGCGCACGTAGAGAGAGCCTCTATCCTTATAACTCTTACCCATCTACATATGAGCAATCATATATAAGCATAATATTCACTCTATAGCTTTCCCTTATGGGACAAGCTTAATTTTCTTTATTTTCCAACACCAATGGGTGAACTTTGAGCAACAATTTCTCATTCACCCAAGCACCATTTTAAGCATATGAATATACCATTTCGAAGTACTCACGGAGGAGTATCCGAATCATTCAATAACAACCACTAACACGAAGTGGACCATGCTTAAAATTGAGCCTCAAAATGCTTACTCATAAGCATTTTTTTTTCCAACATACATTTGGATGAAAAAAGTAAACCGAAAGGGAGAACACGAAGCAAAGAGAGAGACTAATTGGATTTATGTATACGAAGTGTCTACGTAGTCCATGACTTTGGATTAAGTCACTAGTTGTGGTGAGTTTTTTTTTTTTTTTTAATAATCTTTTAGCTATTGGTGAAGAATGTTATTAGATAACTAACTACTGGACGATATGTAAATGCATCTTGTGAACAACATAGAGTTGAATTTTTTGATTCTCGGATACGAAGATATCAAATGGGATACATAAAACTGGACTACCCAGTAACCCACGGCCACGGGTATGGTTGAAGTTTCAGATAGGATAAAAAAATTCATGTAAAAAAAGAAATGCTAAAATGTTAGTCAATAGCAGATGGCTTGGCCCTTGTTGGTGCCTACCTCCTGAGAGTGAAGACAGAGACATTACTTTCTTTAATACATTGGGGTCACCGCATTTAATTTAGTCAAAATTGCTGCCTAAAAGAAAAAGAAAAAGAAAAATATCTTTGTGTGTGTGTTTCTTGATCTGAAAATGGGAAACTTGTATGGTTACCTTGCTTTCATCTTCTTCATTATCCTGATAATCAAACTTGTATTCACCAGGCAGCAGCAAAACTTACCACCGAGTCCATTTGCTCTTCCAATTATTGGCCACCTTTATCTTATCAAGAAGCCACAGCCACTGTTCCAAACACTGGGGAGCCTATTCTCAAAGTATGGTCCATTCATATATCTCAGGTTTGGTACTCGCCCTGTATTTGTTGTATCTTCAGCATCTGCTGTTGAAGAATGTTTCACCAAGAACTGTGACATAGTATTTGCAAACCGGCCTAAGTCAATGGCCGGTGATCATTTCACCTATGACTATACTGCCTATGTTTGGGCTCCTTATGGTCATATCTGGCGATGCCTTCGTCGATTCACTGTTGTTGAAATCTTCTCATCAAACAACCTCAAAAAGTCTTTTCCAATTCTTGAAGATGAAGTTCATCATCTTGTTCATCAATTGGCTACACAGGATTCAGCCAGTCGTGGTAACCAAAAAGTGGAGCTGAAAACTCGGTTTTCTATTCTTTCTGTTAATTTCATGTTGAAAATTATTGCTGGAAAGAGAATTACTGAAGAGGGTGTATCGGACATGGAGGTTGAGAAGAAATGTTTGATGGGATTTAAGGAGATATTTTTTCCCAGCGTGTTAATGAATGTATGTGATTTTTTTCCATTGTTGAGGTTCATTGGTTATAAGGGGATAGAGAAGAATTTCATGAGGTTGCAAAAGTTGAGAGATGAATATATGCAGAATTTGATAGATGATATTCGCTTAAAGAAAACAAATTCTTCCTTCAAAGGTACGAGGAACAAATCATTGATTGAAACTCTCTTGTTTCTCCAAGAATCAGAGCCTGAATTTTATTCTGATGATGTTATTAAAAGCATCATAGTGGTGAGCACCAATCCTTTCTTTTATTTATTCATTTTATTTTTCTATTGAATATCCTGGCTTTGAAGTTTATAATGGTATCAAATGCAAAAGACAAGGTGGTTGTTCTTTCTTAATTAGGTTTGAATTTGAATAGAAAAAAATGGTATACTTATTATAGAAGCTTCAGCAGATGGCATGTAAATATTTCATTGATACATTGTTGCTTTAAATTTCCTCATTTGATCATACAAGTTCTGATGTAATTTACATTGGAGGCCTCTCCCTTTTGGGTTGCATTTGAGGGTTCTTTGGGGTTGCTTTGTAATGTAATATAATCTAGGATTGCTTTTTTTTTTTTTTATATATTCTTTTAGTTGATATAGTCGAGTATTCTAAATGCATCATGCTTAAGACATTGATAGGGAGGCTTTGATTAATTCTAACTTAGAGCAAACTATGCTTCAGATAATGTTTGTTGCGGGAGTAGAAACGACAACAGTTACCTTAGAATGGGCAATGTCACTCCTATTGAATCATCCTGATGTATTGCAAAAGGTGAGAGCAGAAATTGACAACAGTGTTGGAAATGGGCGCATGCTAAATGAATCGGATCTTGCCAACCTTCCATACCTTCATTGTATTGTAAATGAGACACTGCGATTGTATCCTCCTGCGCCACTTCTGCTGCCACATATATCTTCTGAGAACTGCATGGTGGGTGGATATCACATACCTCAAGGCACGATGTTATTTGTGAATGCTTGGGCAATTCATAGGGATTCCAATGTGTGGGAGGAACCTAACAAGTTCAAACCTGAAAGATTCCAAGCAATTTCTAGTGAAAGATTGGGATTCAAATTTATTCCATTCGGCGTAGGGAGGAGAGCTTGTCCAGGTGCCGCCATGGCTATCCGCACAGTTTCTTTTGCTTTGGGTTCACTCATACAGAATTTTGAGTGGGAAAAGGTTGGGCCGGAAGTGAACATGAGTCAAAGTTATGGACTATCTCTGTCTAAGGCTGAGCCTTTGGTGGCTACGTGCATTCCGCGGCCAAATATGTTTGGAGGGTTCCCAGTTCCCGCAACTGCTAATCCAGTTGGAGTATAGAAGTTGCTGCTGCAAATTTCCAGGGTTTGCAGGGACCATGCAGTTGACTTTAAAATAAGAAAGTTGTAAAATTTACTGGATGGCTTATTTCTGTTTTGTTGTTTTGGACTCGTTTCTATCTGTTTGAATCTACCAGTTATTGCACACTGCAAGATTATGTATATCAATTCAGTTGTTTACTTGTAATGAGAAAAAAAAAATGCCCATTTTTCTTATTTAAAGCAAGAAAACAAGTGAGAAAAATGACTGATGCCATATGTTATCTCAGTCGGATACTGTTGGAGAATCAATCCAATATGAAAATTGCTAGGGAGCAAATGAATATGGCATGCCTTATTTAGTTTTGCTGATTTGTTGGTTTCCTTTTCAATAATTAAGGCCTAATTATGCACATTTTTCTCTTTTCCTTAAGTATGAGATATTGCCTAATCTTGTAAGAGTTGTTTGGCTATTTAATAGCTTGAGGCCTTGAATGAAATTTATCTCAGAAAAGTTAACATAAACCTTGTGTTGTTTTGGAAATGTGGTTTTTCTCCAATTAAACTAAATTAAGGAGGCTAAGGATTCCTCAAACTATCCTATAGAAAATATTATCATAGGTAAATCACGCAAAAACAATCATTGCTCTTTACCTGTTTATAAATTCGTAAACCGATCAATTCCGGGCAACATGATAAAAAACAAGTTAAAAATGGTTTAATTCGTGTAAAAATTATAATATTGTGTAGCATAAGACAATAGACATGACTCTTTTCTCCTTCATGCATACAAGCTCTGATGGCAGAATTAGAATCTATTGTATTATTTGGTGTAGAGTTTGGTGAACTTATAAGCTAATTTATGTTTTTACTACAATATTTATAAGTTAGCTCATATTCTTAATAAATATTTTCTAACAAACGATACATAATTAAAATACAAGCTTAAAACTATTGTATTGTTTGATGTAGAGTTTGAAATTTTTCCACATTTCTTTCCAAAACTGCTATGATTTCATGATTTAACTAAATGATATCGTCCGCCTTGGAATTAAGCACTGCATTTCCAGTGTGAAATGCAGTGCTGAAAATGGCTTGAAATGCATGCCCAAAGCTAATTTCACTGCTTCATCCTTCCGACAAAGCAAAATGATCAAGAAACTGACAGCATACTGAGGTGGGTTCTTGTTTTTCTATTTTGCCATTGTGAAAACCAAGATCTCATCTTACCAACCTTCTCACTACCAGCTTCAGGCAGGCTTCCCGTTTCAATCATAGTCTCACTTATATTAAGTCCAATCAAATATTTTGTGTAGGGTCCAGAATCTCAACTTGAGGTTCTGGGTTCGAATCCAGGGGGTGCACTTCTTGTAAGAGTCTGAGACAGCCAGTGGTTTTACCTGCGCCGCGGCCCAGAATGGGTAGTTTGGTGGCGGGGTTTCCAACGTTAAAAAAAAAAAAAAACGTCAGGGTTCATAAAATCATAATCTTATAATGTAAAAACTTTATAGGGACGCTTTTTATAAGATTCTCAAAATATTGGAAGACGTTTCTTATAATTTTCTTATCAACTAATTAAGAACCTCGCTATCCTTCTTCTACTTTTAAAAACATCAAGCCCAGCCCATTTATTTCTTAATACAAATGCCAGCCCGCCCTATAATCACTAGAAACAAAAAGAAAGTGCGAGTCAAACGAGAAAAACAAATCCACCGAAGAGTTTGAGAGACAGAGAGAGAACCCCTGCACTTTAGAGAGAGGGAACCATAATCAAGTGAAAAAAAATCAGCATTTGGATGGTAGATTTTGTAAGTTTTTCATTCACACTCTTCTATATCCTTTAAATTAATTTCACGTGCAAGCCTCGAATTTGATTTATTTTCTGTAAAAGTTAAATTCTTTGTTGAGCATGCTTTAATATTCTGTTTAATTAACTTTTAGTTTTGTCACAGCCGTGAATTATTTTAAGGTTTCCACAAATTTCTTTTTCCAAACTAATTTTGGGCAAATTTTTGTACATGCATATGTTAATCTCGAACTGGGCAATGATTTTTTGAGAACAGTTGAAAGATATCAATTTTGAGGTTTTTTTTATACAATTTTGTAGGTGTGCTGTTTTTGTGAGCTGATTTTGAGTAGTTTAAATGTCATTAATCTTGCTGCATGTTTAGAATTGGTTAAATGTAGGAGTTTAAGTTGTTGGTAGTGCGGTTGGTTGATTTTGTTGTTGTATTACCATTAGGAAGTGGTGTTGGTGAAGAAGTAAAGTTTCTGGAGAGCTAGGAGCTGCTGGTTTTGGTTCCAAAGAGCTAGAAGAAGTAAAGTTCCAATCAACACTGACGTGCAATTGAGTGATTTTGCAGTTTTTAAAACTGAAAAGCAGTACATATTTAAAATATTTAAAATTTGTTATTTTTAGCAGTTGATGTTTGAATATTTAAAAGTTGTATTTTATTCTGCTAGTGGCTGATCATCGAGTTATTTGGTCACTATAGTTAACTTTTGATTTTTACTTATACAAAGAGAATCAAGTTTGATATGGATTACATGATGAGTTGTGTCATGTTTCATGTGTTGAAACTTGAAATAAATGTTATAACTTCGTTGAGCAAAAATATCATTTATAGTAAATGACTAATTTTGAAACTGAGCGAGAAAATGTTGATATTAGCTCGAACATTTGGGGTACCCATGAAAATATTCCAAACAGGTATGAGGACATCCCTTTTTTCCCCCTCGGATTAGCTAATATCTTTATCCGAATAGAGTCGGAACATTGCCATGTTCTTCTTCCATTTACGAGCATAATTAACACTTGTCCTTGTGCTGCAGAGAATAAATAAACCGAGAATAGGAAAGGAATTTTAACGAAACAATGTCGTTACACTGCGTCGATAATCAACTACAACTTTCAGGTCAGTGTTGATTGGAACTTCATTGTTCATTCAATAGAGCATACATAGCCTTACTTTTTTAAACTTGTTTTTGCAGCAAGAAAGGAGTTTGATTTTTAGTAGGTCAATTGAGATTCTTAAAAAAAGGAATTTTTTTTTTTTTTGAAAAACGCTGAAGAAACGATTTATTATTTTCTCCTTAAATGTGCAGGTTATAACGAGACAGTCGTTGAAGAGGGATGGTATATACTTGATGAAAATCAACAGTATGTTGGTCCCTATGCAATTTCAGAATTGCGTGGTGAGTAGTTCTCTTTTTTATTTATTTATTTTCCTCAATGGAAAGATTTTCTTGAATTTGTGCTATAGCTGTTTCTTTTAAAAAAAAAATACATATGACAATATCAAATATTTGTTAAGTTGTTTGATTTGTTGTACCTCAAATTCACGGGTGAACATTTTTTCGTTTCTTGAATTTCAGTTCTACCAGTAGTGAATCAATAGCACACATTTGGGACAATTGTTCCATCCGTAACATGTTGTCATGTTCAATTCCTCTAATGAGCTATTGAACCATCTACTTTGCTTATTTACTTCGCCTGGACAGAGCATTTCTTAAATGGGTATCTCTTAGAAAGTACGCTTGTGTGGTCTCAAGGAACAAGTGAATGGCAGCCACTATCTTCAATCCCACAATTGTTGTCAGGAATTTCTCAACCTGCAGCTGATTGTTCCACTGCAGGTGAAAAGCTTTTTTAGTTTTCCCTCTGTGATGACTTTCTTCTGATAAACTTTTCCTTGTTCATGGGAAGGGGTTTTACTCTCTAATGTTTGTATTCAGTGCATTGCAAGGATGGTGTTGAGGAGGTGAGAGAACAAGTAGTGGAAGCTCCAGGGTTGCAAAACCAATCTTTTTCGAATGACGAACAGGGAGGTAATAACACTTTTCTTTACTGTTTTTCCTTTTAACTTATTGCAAGTTACAAGCACTTCTATATTTTGAAATGATTTTTTACTCTGGGATTTGTTATGCAGTGTGTTCCAATGTTGATGATGAGTTTGAGAAATGGCAGAGAGAGGTTAGAGAGGCTGAGATAGAGGCAGAACGATTGAAAAATGGATCTGCTTTCAAAAATGTTGTGGGTTACGTGGGAAGCGATGATCATGATGAAGTTCCAGCATCCCCAGAGGGGGAGGAAGAATTCACTGATGATGATGGCACTACATACAAGTGGGATAGGGGTCTCAGAGCATGGGTTCCTCAGGTTTGTGCTATATTTTCGCATCAGCTCGTTGATTTTATATATTTCCACAAAGTGCCGGCTCATGATCTTTGTTTATATTTACTTATTCCTGTTTTATTCCAAATTTTATAACTACATTGTTGTCTGAGGCCTGGTGTATTCATTTTGCTGATGATTGTTTAATATGCTTACCACTTTGTTTTATGAAGCATTGGCAAAACTGCCTATGTATTTGTTCTCGTGTTCCTTGTCTAAAATTATCACCACACATTTTCCTGTTTTAGTTATAGAATTGATTTGCTTTTGTGTGATAGGAGAACACATCAAGCATAAATGAGGATTATGGGTTAGAAGAGATGACTTTCCTGCAAGAAGAAGAAGTCATTCCATCAGCACATGTTACTGATGATGCAGTGAATGATGAAGTTGTGAAGGAAAAAGTTAATGGCTCAGATAATCCAGTGGAAGCAAAACATAATGGCAAGAGAAAACAGCCAGAAAAGCAAGCGGAGAAGAAGGTTTCACCATTTACCCTTTTCTATTTGAATACAACTTAGTTACTGAAGTTGGAAATGATAAGAGTATTTTGTACTGAACCTTTGCTTTTTCACAGGAAGCTAATAAACCTCCTGATACTTGGTTTGAGTTAAAAGTCAATACACATGTTTATGTGACTGGGTTGCCAGAAGATGTCACTGTTGAAGAAGTAAGTCATGGTCGCGGTCTCATCTTTAGTATTATTGTTCCTTTTAGCACGACTCTAATCTGGGAAGTACATTGCAGATGGTGGAGGTATTTTCCAAGTGTGGATTAATCAAAGAGGTAGATTGCAAGTTATGCTTAATTTATCTTGCACAAAAATATCATGATTTAATCATTTAATGCCTTGTTCAGGAGCCTTATCCTCGCCTTATGTGTTTTATTCAGCTTGTGCTTATCACACACATATCTATGAAAGAAGGAAATGTCTATGCATGTCTTACAGTTCAAACTTCTTTCCATCATGTATGAATTAGCCAATTAGGTTTAAAAGATTGAATTGAAATAGGTTGGCTGATAAAAAAAATGAATTGATTATATGACTCAATATAGTCGGTGCTTTCTCTGTCGAAAGAGACACAACAGTACATAAAATTATTCAGAAGAGAACAGGAGCTTAAATTTAATCTCAAGTTCAGCTGAACTGAATTAGGTTTAAGGTCTCTCTCTCTCCCCTTTTTTATTTTTTAAATGTTATTATAAAGTACTGTATAAATGAAAACCAAGCCTCCTCTCTACTAACCTCTTGTATAACCCTAAGATGTTTTACTAGTTGAACCAACTAGCACCCACCAAATGTTTTGAACTCCTAAACTCCCTTATATGTGCATATTATGCAATATTTTAGTTATTTCATTTTTAAATCTTAACTCTTTAAGTATTTTATATTTTGAATGCCTTGAGTGCATGTGATCATATTTATAGGATCCTGAAACCAAGAAACCTCGTATTAAGATCTATGTTGATAAAGAGACGGGAAGGAAGAAGGGTGATGCACTTGTTACATATCTCAAGGTACTTTGTTTACTGTGTGTTCTTCGTTATGTAACCTTTTTCAGGTTCTTGTATCTGAGCATGCGTTTTGTATTTAATATATGTAAATACTAGGAACCCTCAGTTGCCCTGGCTATTCAAATTCTGGATGGTACTCCTTTTCGTCCTGGTGGAAAGATACCTATGTCAGTCACCGAAGCAAAGTTTGAGCAGAAAGGTATCACTATTTTTTGTTGATATCTATGTTAGGCTCTGATGGACTATCGCACGGGATGATTAATTATTGTTTGCTTCTTTCTTAGAATTTTGCGTCTTTCTTAGAATTAAACATCTCTCTACACTGTGTTGAATCCATAAATATTTATTGGTTTAGTAATTATAATAATAATTTTGCATAATGTTAAATGCAGGGGAGAGGTTCATAGCTAAACAAGTTGACAACAAGAAGAAAAAGAAACTGAAGAAAGTTGAAGACAAGATGCTTGGCTGGGGTAGGTTTCTCTCTTGTATTTCATTTTGTTGGCCACGGAGAGCGGAATTCCGTAGCTTCTCAAAAATTCATCAGTGACCTCCTCGAAGTAAAAAAAAAACTTAAAATTGAGACATGCTGCATTTTTAGTGGCTGTGTAGATACGAGGATTCTGGATTTTGACCTTATGGTAGTTTTGTGTAGTTCAGTTTTACTTTTAGTACTGTTTCCTGTTTAGCTGTGTTTTGCTATAAACAATATGCAGTAGCTTATTTTGGTTAATAATATCATTTTCTAGGTTATGATGTAGATAAGGTAGATATTTTTGTTTGGTATATATATCTTCTCCTTTGTAGATAAATTGGAACAGAAATTTTAGAGGTGTTGCATCTTTTCGTATTACGTGTGTTTATTTACATTTGAATAGCATCTGCTGTTTTCTGAGCCAAAAAATAGCATATGTGATGGAACCCCAAAATCCTCAAATCAATCACAAGAAATCACACCAAAAAACATAAGATAAAGTTGTATTTTAATTGATAAAAAACGAAACGGAAATACAAAGATAGTTGAAGGTGAAGCGATGTCACCAGCCCGTGCACAACTTGAGGTGTTGGCAACCTCCCTAGGGTTTCCCCTCCCCCATTCCCAATTCCAAATTCAACAAAATGATAGCATATCCCCAAATGAAACAAACATCCTAATTTATATGTAAACCCTAAATAACTAAAGTGACCCATCTACCCTTCCCTATTTCCTATTTTGCCTCTTGGGTCCTAACATTACTCCCCCCTTTGAAAAACACGTTGTCCTCAACGTGAGAGTGCGGATATGACGATTGCCTCGAAGGATATCCCAGGTTTGAACGACATTGTTCTGATGAAGTCCCAAGCTTCCGCCAGATAGCCAACAGATTCAGCAAATGGATAAGAGTACAGAATAATCCATTGCAACACTGATTCGAAGACAATAGAGCCATCAACAAAACCTAACAAATGCTCAACTAGCACCTCCAATTGCTTCGCTTGAGAAGCACGATCATCGTCCTCAATGACTACATATTCCACTATATCAACCTCTGTATTCTTCGTCTCATTACACTTTACTGTGATGCCCACTTCTTCATCCTCATCTTGCTGTTGTGGGTCCGAATATGCAATCACATCGAGAGTAGGATCATCCTCATTTGCGAACACTGGCTCTACGGCTTCAACTTCTTCACTCCACTTCCCATCAATCACTGTTCCATTCTTCCCAATGCCTACACCCTCTGGGATCGACCCTATGTCACCAATATGTTCAACTTTCTCACTAGAACACACATGATTTGGGTGGAATCTCTCCTCACAT
Organism: Zanthoxylum bungeanum; assembly: GCA_019454045.1. Lineage (NCBI taxonomy): Eukaryota > Viridiplantae > Streptophyta > Magnoliopsida > Sapindales > Rutaceae > Zanthoxylum > Zanthoxylum bungeanum. The sequence continues at coordinate 853,232 of SKCR01007834.1, read as the reverse complement.
CTGAAACATAGGCCTTTATCGCGCCGAAACTGAAAATCAACTGTAGAAAGTTGTCTGAATTTTCCCGATCGGCCGTTTGGAAGGTTCTCAAATGTTTTCTCATTGCTCTCCACCAGAGGTGTTGCCGGACCCGTACATGCCTCTTGAAGTGACGGAACGACATCAGTGTGAGTACTCGAGTTAGTCTTCGATCCTTTTATCTGCTCCTGCAATTTCTCCCACAATGAATCAAATTTTTTCCAAGGATTTTCCTCGACGCTATCCAATCTTATTACATCTGACTGATACACGAATCCCTTAACGGCTCGAGATCTTTCAGGCTTGCGTGAATTGATCCTTCTCTGTTTTCTGAATTTCGCCAATCTATCCAATTCCGCTAGTTTCTCTTCCGCCTTTAGGGCTATTTTTTTGACCCCTTCAAGATCAATCACCCTCAAGCACTGTAAACCATCTCGAACCTCAGATTGCAACTCATACCGCAATCCATTGATGAAAATGCCCGGTAAATGGTACTCAGATATGTAAGACATTGATCCCACCACACAGTCGAACCTATCAATATAGTCACAGATAGAACCATCTTGATGTATGTTATTCAATTCGTACGAACTCCCAACATTCCTCATTTTTTTCAACAAACAGTAGGCTCAGGGGCTAAAATGAAAGAACTTGAAATTTTCTGGTCCAAATCGCAAAAATCAGAAACTTTAGGGGTGAAAATGTAAATAACCTGCCGGTGGTCGGAAATGCCAAAGGGTGGTCGGATCTGATAGAGTAGAATGTGCTGAGCACGTTGGTGGTGTCGGCGTCGTCAGAATCTCGCCGTAGGCGGCGGATCGAAGAGAAGAAAGTGGCGACTGTTGGCGCTGTTTCTGGCGTTTTCCGGCGATACAGACGTCGACCGACGATGACAGAGGCCTGGATGAAGTCGCCGGCGTGAGAGGGTTGTGAAGGTGGCTTGATCGACGGCTGATTGGGCTGAGAAGCGGCGGCGAATCGCGAGACAATCTGCTCGTCGCGGCGGCTTGCGGCGGCTTTTGGTGACGGGAGTGGAGGGGTTTTGGTCGCCGGTATCTTCTGAGTCGGTTGGTGGTCACAATCGACGGCAAGGGTGGCTGCGGTGGTGGTTGGTGGATGGCGACAGACTAGGGTTAGGTTTCACTTTTTTTTTTTTTTTTTTTTTTTCTCAATCAACAGTAAACACCACAGATCCAAGGAACAACCGCTCTGATACCAATTGATGGAACCCCAAAATCCTCAAATCAATCACAAGAAATCACACCAAAAAACATAAGATAAAGTTGTATTTTAATTGATAAAAAACGAAACGGAAATACAAAGATAGTTGAAGGTGAAGCGATGTCACCAGCCCGTGCACAACTTGAGGTGTTGGCAACCTCCCTAGGGTTTCCCCTCCCCCATTCCCAATTCCAAATTCAACAAAATGATAGCATATCCCCAAATGAAACAAACATCCTAATTTATATGTAAACCCTAATAACTAAAGTGACCCATCTACCCTTCCCTATTTCCTATTTTAGTGGCTGTGTAGATACGAGGATTCTGGATTTTGACCTTATGGTAGTTTTGTGTAGTTCAGTTTTACTTTTAGTACTGTTTCCTGTTTAGCTGTGTTTTGCTATAAACAATATGCAGTAGCTTATTTTGGTTAATAATATCATTTTCTAGGTTATGATGTAGATAAGGTAGATATTTTTGTTTGGTATATATATCTTCTCCTTTGTAGATAAATTGGAACAGAAATTTTAGAGGTGTTGCATCTTTTCGTATTACGTGTGTTTATTTACATTTGAATAGCATCTGCTGTTTTCTGAGCCAAAAAATAGCATATGCTATTGGATATGTTGGTATATCTTGTTATTGTCCATCTTATATACTATATAGCCTTGTGTACAATTTTTGTTTGTTAATAATTTATGATAAATAAAACTTTTTAAAGTTGGCATTGATATGAATCTGCACTGTCTATATGCTCATCAGGCATAAAGTTTGCTAATGGTGTCATTGAGAATTGTATGGGCCTGAAACCTTGAAGAGATCATGCTAGACCATATACTCATTTTAACCTTCTTTTTTCAACACGTGTTTCCAAACTTTTAGCTTTTTTGACATTTTATTTAGCGACAAATTTCAGCATTTGTTGCTTTTTTATTATGCATTGTTGACATCACATTTTATCTAAATGGCACAGGTGGCCGAGATGATGCAAAGCTGACAATTCCAGCTACTGTTGTACTTCGTTTTATGTTCACTCCTGCCGAAATGAGGGTAAAGTTTAAAACTCTCTGATTTGTTTGCCAACTCACCACCATCAGTCTTTAACATGTATGTTCCCATTTTTGACATATTTAATGGATACCACCGGGCCACCTATATATGCTGTATAATTATCATGCAACTAAGCGTGATATATATCCTTGGTGATTGAATCAAATTTGAAGTGGTTATTTTTCCGTAGAATACTATTTTTCTTAATAATTCTTGTACTAGAAAACTCATTTATAGACAAATTTCTGTTTTCTTGGATTTAGGGAGACGGAGACAAAAATCATGTAACTAGTCCTGGTGGATTTGCCGAGTCAGCATTTAACTTGAATTACAGTATTTGTATATGTTTTCCCAAAATCAAAACTTTAAAAGTAAAGTATTATTGATCGGAAGTTTTCTAGGGATTTCTTGGTTGGGCTCCTGAATGGTTTTAGATCCCTTATTTTATGACACATTGCATTACGTTGATGAGGCCAATGTGGTAGAATTATATTAGTCAATGAACTAGTAGTCTAGTACATTTCGAGGCCATGTGATAATCAATTTATATTTTTAATCTGTTGATGTTCCAGCTTAGATTGTCACTCTTAAGAGTTGACATCCAAGTTCTCATGTAATTTGGTTGTTCACTTGTCGCGATGCAATATCAGCAGTGGGACTTTCAGATTCTTATTCCAACCCAGTGTAACCCTTGGTTTGACATTAACTTATGTTGATAGGCTGATGAAAATCTACGTCCAGAGTTGGAGGCAGATGTTAAAGAGGAATGTGTAAAGATTGGTCCAGTGGACTCCGTCAAGGTAATGCAATTATATATTGAAATAAATTGCATTGTCATTATTTTGTTTTAGAGGTTATGGGTCTCCCTCAAGTCATTTGTTAAAGTAGACATATGACTAAGAATTTCAAAAACTTATGTTGGGTTGTACTTTCCGCTTACAGATGTTGACACGGCTCATATATTGAAATGTTTCTTGGTTTTTCTGAGTATAATACGAGTCATTCAATGTGTTCATGGCCTTTAATTTTTCTTAAATTAATTCAGTTGACTATTTTTCGTCTCTTGTTGATTCTTCTAGTCAATGAATGCCATGTGCTGCTTTATCTCCTGAGCTGCATCTTCTTTAGGATTGCAACTAGAGTGGGTTATTCCATCCAGGCATAGTGCTGAATCACTTTAAAATCTGTATTTTCTTATTCAGACATTGCTGGACTCTTTCTCTCTTTTTCTTTATTTTTATTTTTATTAATGCTGAAGCAAAATTTTGATGTGCTTTTCCCAAACTTTTTTTGTTCCTTCTTCCTATATAAGAGGCTGCTTCTGATCCTTTACATTCTAAGAAATTTATTGGCATTTTTCTGATTATTTTGAAGAATTAATTGCTTCATATTTTTATTTTTTGGATGAAATTGTTGCATAGTTCACATGTGCTTGATTTTTCTTAGATTTCTCTTTTGTCTAGCTATGCTTTTAGCATTTTGAGTACCCAATTAGACTTTACACTCTAATTTCCTTGGAAGGTTGTATACAATATCTTTATTATTGAGGGTTCTGCTTGTGATAACTTGCAAACTCATTCATTCATCTTTTGGTTTTGCTTGCAGGTTTGCGAGAATCATCCACAGGGTGTTGTTTTAGTAAGATTTAAGGATAGGAAGGATGCTCAAAAGTGCATAGAGTTGATGAATGGACGATGGTAATACTTTAAATCTAATATTCGTGTTTTATATGTGAGAATATTAAGATATACAGCTAATATCGGATTATCGTGTAATGTAAGTTCCTTTATAGTCAGTTATATACTTGTCCTGATGATCCTTTTCTTGTGATTTATAAGTCTTAGATCCAGTAAAGAACGTTAGTAGTTTTGCAATAAAAGTCATATTTCTAGTGTTGGTAAATCACGACTTTGCACAAAGTACTTTTTGTTTAAATTTTGGTGCTCGTGTTTAGGAAACAAGTTTGGACTGATGCTATCTTCTTTAAAATTAAACACTTAAGGAATCTTCTGAGAAAACACATGGAAATGACTGTTCCTTATTGATTCCATAGACTTTCTGTGCGACTCATTTCACTGTTTAGTCTTTAAATACTTGAATGTTTTCTTTCAGGTTTGGCGGTAGACAGATTCATGCTAGTGAGGATGATGGATCAATTAACCATGCTACAATCCGGGATCTGGATGCAGATGCTGTGAGATTGGAGCAGTTTGGTGCTGAACTTGAAGCCGACTAAGTTAGGTCTAATAATAAACTATGTTAAAATGTATCATATCTGATGTCAAATTTGCATTGAGACCTTTGTTGAATTTGAAAGATTTAGAAATGATTGGAAAAAAGGTTTCTACGGAAATAAATTCCTTGTAAGCCCTGTAACTCGTTGATCTTGAGTTGTTTTACATTGCATATTGAAAATAATAATATCTGAGTTATGAAATTATAGCCACTGGGTTTTTTAGGGGCAATTTTCATAGATATTTGCCCAAGATCACATCGCAGAGGCTAATATCTAATCTAATATCTTTTTATCACAAGCTAAAATGTGAAATTTATTGGCTTAAGCTTCTCTGATGACGGCTCGATAAACCCAAAGGGCCTTTTTTCCTTACTGATGTATAATTGAAGCAATTAACAGAGGCCGGGTAAGGGGTAAGGGCAAAAGTGTAAAAAAGTGGGAACGGAATTGAAATGCGGTGGTAAGGATAACATCGTCTTTTCAATGATGAAGACTTGACTAATTTTGAGGATTTTGATTTTTTTTTTTTTTCGTATAAAAGGCTTTGAATGTGGAAATTTTAGCAATTATCTTCCTTTACTAAAGCCGCCAAAGGTTGTTCTTCCAAGGCGTGTGCACTCAGTCACAGCCGAGGTTTCTCGGAGACTTGACAGCCTGCAAAGAAAAAAATGGTTCAGTTGAATGCGTGCGACTTGATCCTCAATAACTACGGACCCGTCTCTGTCTCTTGCTCTAGGTATTTTCTAGTCTCTTTATCACTTTAGATTTTGAGCTTTTTGCGTTTTTGTTTAGTTTGTTTGTGTTTTTTATTCTTATTGCTTTTATCCGCGTGTATTTGGGTTATATGCATTTTCATTCTGTCCATATGCAAGACCAATTGAACGATAGATTAGGTTTTGAATGTTGGAATCAATACAGTTAACTTGAAGTTGCATTTTCTCATGATTTTTACATACTTAACATGTGACTGTTGTTTAGTATAGTAGCTAAAGATATTTCTTTTGTGTATGTCATGGTGTTATTTGGATTTAATAATTGATCGGGCGATGAGCTGGTTGTTCAAAGTGTGTAGTAGTACGAGGGGCGTTTTAGTGGCTTGCTAATGTCGTTTCTCTATTGCTTCAATGCAGGAAAAATTGGAAATGGACACCCCCTCAAGCAGCCATAATACCCAATTACCACCTTCCAATGCGTAGTTTTGAGGTTAAAAATAGGTAAGCCGTATTGCATGTTTCCAAATTGAGCTTGCCTGTGCGGTTTTTATCCTCTAAAGTAACTAACTTTTTTAGTTTACAATTTTACATATGTATCTATATTAGATTTTTTTTTCCTAATTTCTATATGCATCTCTAGGCGGTCTATGAAATGGTGCCATGTTTGATTCTATTTAATTTAACTATTATTCTGGAGTTGTGGTGCCCAAGACTCTGTATGTGTCAGGATACAAAACTTGCATAGTTGCATTTTGAACCAATTGCATCTGGGGTCGGGATTCGGGAATGGGGATGATTTTCCCGAAAAAAAATTCCGGTTGGGATTCAAACCGAAAAATCGTCCCAAATCTCAAATTTTAGCCTAAAATGTCCTAAATCCCGACGAGATTGGGATCCTGGACCATTCGTTTCTATACTGTGTATGGAGGTGCCTATGCATTAAACAAAAGAAAATATAATCAATCACTTGGTCTTGATGCATTAAATAGACCCGTGAAACCATTAAGCACTTGTTTTAATGTTGCATTCATCTGTATTTCCCATCTGAAATCAATTAAGTTCAATTGCAATAATTTAGTTTTTAGCAAGCAAAAAGAATAACACAGACTCATTGTGTAGAGCTTACACTATCTTGCAGATAATTATATTTCCAAAGAATTCAATGGAATTCATATTTTTGTTGATGGGGGCATTAGATGTTCGTTTTATATTTTCATGATAAAGTTTAACACAGTTTTTTTTTCTGGAATTATAAGTTGGTTGGATATAATTTTTTTTTATCAAATTGAATTCTTTCCATGTCTAGTTCACAAATTAGTTGCACCATTGAAAGTAAAGCTTTTTGGAAATGTGCATGTTCTGTTGATTCGTGCTAATGATGATCTTGCATTATGTTACTGTGATTTTAGGACATCGACCGAGGATATACAGTCACTTCGATTGATTACTGCCATCAAAACGCCATATCTACCAGATGGCAGATTTGATCTTGAAGCTTATGATGACCTGGTGAATATGCAGATCGTAAATGGCGCTGAAGCTATGATTGTTGGTGGCACAACTGGTGAAGGTCAGCTGATGAGCTGGGATGAACATATAATGCTTATTGGTCACACAGTGAACTGTTTTGGTGGATCAATAAAAGTAATTGGAAATACTGGAAGCAACTCCACCAGGGAAGCAATTCATGCTACAGAACAAGGTTTTGCAGTTGGTATGCATGCTGCTCTTCACATAAATCCTTACTATGGTAAAACTTCATTGGAGGGCATGTTATATCACTTTGATAGTGTGTTGTCAATGGGTCCCACCATTATATACAATGTGCCATCACGAACTGGACAAGATATCCCCCCACGTGTGATTCACACGATGGCACAGAGTCATAACCTGGCTGGTGTTAAGGAATGTGTTGGAAATGATCGGGTTCAACAGTACACAGACAATGGGATTGTGGTGTGGAGTGGGAATGATGACCAATGCCATGATGCTAGGTGGAACCATGGGGCTACTGGGGTGATATCTGTTACAAGCAACTTGGTTCCGGGGCTGATGCAAGAACTTATGTTTGGAGGAAAGAACCCTTCACTCGAATCAAAGCTCATGCCTCTGATGGAGTGGCTTTTTCAGGAGCCAAACCCCATTGCCTTGAACACAGCTCTTGCTCAACTTGGGGTTGTGAGGCCAGTTTTCAGATTACCATATGTACCTCTTCCTCTGGAAAAAAGGGTAGAATTTGTGAATCTGGTGAACCAAATTGGTAGGGAGAATTTTGTAGGGGAAAAGGATGTTCAGGTTCTTGATGATGATGACTTCATCTTGTTAGGTCGATACTAGTTAGGTTTTCTGATTAGGATTTTCTGCTTGCTGCTTCAAAGTTCTAGATAGTCTTTTATATCAAATAAATGTTATGGATACAGTTAAGCATGTTGCTGTTGGACATGTTTGGACTAATTATCTGGTAATGTCCCATTATGAATGGGTTCATACATGGTATTGCACCAAGTGATTGTTTTCTTGTGTATCTTGTAAATGGGTTCATATATGGTCGACACTATTGTTTTCATACATGGTATGTGGTCCCCTTTTTTCCCTCGAAATTAGGTTTCGATGCGATTGAGAAACGCATTCACAGCTAGTCGAGTTACATCTACTCATGTCTCTAAAAGGCGTAATTTGCTGGTGTAGGATTTATGATTTGTCCTCTAAGTCCTGGATTTGAATCTATATGGTGCGTTTCTTATAAGAGTCTAAGACTATCAAAGATTTGGTCTTGACGGTAAGATTTCCAACGTTCCAAAAAATAAAAGTAAAAGACTTACACCTATTCCACATGTAGTGATTATAATTATATGTGAATAAGATGTAAAATAGTAAAGTAGGCATAAAGCATTTGCAAACAGGGCCCGACTTAATATGCAACTTTTCAGTAGGTTTATAGATACTGGAAATTGAAAGATGACTGCTCAGTGCTCTATATTTTTGTTAGAGGGGAAATTATCATTTTCACACCTAAAGATTAATTTATGTACGGAAATATGTAATTTATGTATGAAAATATTCGAATTTTCTTAAATAAATTCAATTTTATATCTAAACTTTTGGTTAGTGTATTGATTTATATTTTTAGATTCAATTTTATATCTAAAATTTCAGTCATCGTATTAATTTATATTAAAATCGAAATTATTTAAAATTTTTGAATATTTTCATTCCTAAGCAATTTTTCGAGTGTAAAAAATGATAACTTTCCCTCGTGAGATGACCAACTAATTGTGGTTTTGATAAAATATAATTGTCTTTTGTATAGGAATAATAAAATTATAATAGTAATTATAAAAATGTAACTAATATGATCTTATTCATAGCATTGTATAACCTTCTGTAGTCACTAATATGTGAACTAACTTGACACATGGGATGATTATTGGGAATTTAAACAGTCCACAATAATTTTTTTTTTTTTTGAAATTTTGGAGTTGAAGTTTTTACTTCTAAAAAATATTCTTTAATACTATTTCAAAACAGTTAACTATACATTAAAATGAAAATAATATATATATAAAAATTACGTATCATCAAAATCAATGTTAGTCAGTACATTATCGGGCCTAATATCCCTCTCAGCTGACATCCTCCTCAGAAGTTCTAACGCCTCATATAATGATCATTCTATGTTGATTCTTCATTCTCTTCTGTTGATCATCGATCATCGCCTAACCCTCCTCTATCGCAATCATGCGGTCACGTAACAATATGACTAATAGATCACCTGCAGGATGAGAAGTGTGAGATAGGCCAGCGCTATCGGAGCCTACTGGAGGATCATCAGTAATAGGATCATCTTGTGACGGTTGGTTCTGCGTAGCACAGCGACCTACCAAATAGATAAATAAAAAGAATTATATATATATATTATATATATATATATACTAGTTTTTGCCTGTGCCTACGGCACGGTGTTACAGTATTTGGCACGTGTTACAGAATTAAATGATTTATTTTTAATTAAATGATTTTATTTTAACTTTCTATTTTTTAGTTTGAAATTTTTTGACCATTTCCATCAATCAATTCACTATATTTCCTCCAATTACCAATGAAATGATATGGCCGTCAATTAAGCCACATAAAGAGAGCCGTTGGATACACTCTCTTTCCTCCAACACCATTCTCCTTTATTATATAGATATAGATATATTATATAGATATAGATATATATATATATATTATATATATATATATATATATATTTTAAATCCTAGAACCCTATTCATGACATCTCTCTGATCAAGCCATAATTTGTATCGCTAGCCATCGTGGGGCCCAAACTGCATATCATGTACAATCGGACATCTTAATACCTCACATATCAAGTCCGAGGTAATATTCAACCTCCTCCCTAACAACCAAGTAGAAAACTGAAAAATAGTGCTCCTGAATCGTTTCCGGAATCAATACTATTGATGAATATCCGACATAATCGAGCATACATTGGGACTTCTAGAGTGTAAAGGCTATCCCATCTCATCTCGCGCATTAGATCGATATGTCTATAACTTGTAATATCTTCTATATCTAGTGCATATACCCCAATAATAGAGCGTGCAATCAAGATATTTTGGTATCGAGTGAAGACCTCATTATTTGGACAGTAATAAGGAACAATATCGGTCATAACTCTGGAAACAAGTTCAAATTTTGGACTAAGTTCGGAGACAACTTCGAAGAAAAGTTCTGATTTCCTAACTTTGATGGATAATCCGGTTTTATGTTCACTTCGGCTTCAGAGATCCGAAGTAACAATGTGGATTCTCCAAAGTATGATTCGGAGAATGTAATTATTTTGGCAAAACTCAAATAGTGTGGCTCATTTTGGAAATTATAGTTTTTTTTGGTTAGTTTTGTTAAATTCCCAATTTTATTTTATTAATTTATTTTATTCAGTTAATGCAAGACTTTGATGCAAAGTGAGAGCTGTAAAGCAGCCGTTGCATTCATTAAAAAGTGGGTCCCATTCATAAATCATATACCTCCCCAACGGTCATATTCTCCCCCAGTCAAATCCGACCGTTAGGCCCTCCCGATTAAACTCCACCCTCCTTATATAATTCTCTTCACACCAATCTCCTGAAAAATCAAAAATCTTCCCATTACTCAATTACCAAAACCATCTGAAAAACTAAAAGAAACAAAAAAAAAATCATCTCAAATGGGAATTTCTTTGAAATCCAACTCACAATCTATCAATGATTCACACTACCACACACAAAAAGTGTTCCTATTTTGCAACTACATTCTACTAGGTGCAGCTTCTAGTTGCATTTTCTTGACCCTTTCACTGAGGCTACTCCCTTCAATCTGTGGCTTCTTTTTCATCCTCCTCCACATCCTCACCATCGCCGGTGCCATTTCCGGTTGTGCAGCAGCCTCATCGGACTCCAGCCGGTGGTATGGAGCCCACATGGTTGCCACAGTACTATCCGCAATCTTTCAGGGATCGGTGTCCGTGTTGATCTTCACTAGAACTAGTAACTTTCTTGGTAACTTGAAGTCATATGTGAGAGAGGAGGATGGTGTGGTGATACTTAAGCTGGCTGGTGGGTTGTGTGTCTTGATCTTTTGCTTGGAGTGGGTGGCGCTTACACTTGCTTTCTTCTTGAAGTATTATGCTTATGTGGAAGGTGATAATGGAACCCCTGCTATGAAGAGAAGTGCCAAGGTTGCTCAAGAGGAGGATTTGAAGGATTGGCCATGGCCTTTCCAAGTTTAATTTTTGATCAACTTGGCCATGGCATTGCTTATAGTTTTTATTAATTGGCTTGATTCAATGTTGTATTTCTGCTCTGGGGTCTTAATTCGTTTATTTGTTTGTCTATGAATACAAATTGATATTAAAAATTTCATTTGCTTTTGGTTCTTGATACATGTATTTTGTATGGATAATGCTTTGGAAGCTCAAATAGTCTATGGTGCCAACTTAACCCCGCAAACAAAAGCAGATAATGAATGAATCAAGAGGCTGAAAAGAAAATACTAAAAATGATAATGGCAGAGAATTTTAGCCTTACACTTCTTCGCATACAGAAGACGTTTTGAAGAAACACAAACACCTTGTTGTCACCAACCAGAAATTATGTATTCTCTCACCATACAGCACGCCATACATAAAGTTGAAACTACCTTTTAAGCCAAACTTGATTGATTTAACAGTATGTCTTATTTCTGATATGACTTTACTTGCAGCACTTAAACTATTATTTCTCTGCGAAAAATCCAGCTGAATGGGACAAGGGATGGTTTCTTAGCCCGCCCTTGAGCTCTCTCCTCCAACCTTCTAATTCTTGGAGGCAAACCACAGACAAAATCTTGAGCTTTACGGCCCTCTCCGGAAAGACCTGTCAACTTTTCTATGTTCCATCTTCCCACCAGAAATTCCAAAATGTCAGCATAGTCCTTTGCGGTGTAGACTCCAAGTCGCTGGGCAACTGATGAAAAGTTATCAAAAAGGTTATCATCTTCGCCATCATACATCAAATGGGCAGGCATTGATATTTTCTTCTTCATCATGTCAGCTAACGCCATGACAGTGTCATCTGGATCAACCTCAAAGAGCTTCTCCACAATCTTGGTGTATGCGGTTTCATGGCGTTTCTCATCAGAGGCAATGATGCCACATATCTGTGCCAGTTTCAAGTCCCCATGCTCCTTGGCCAGTCTGGCTGTGTTCCCATGGGAGATGAATGTTGCCCTCTCTTGGAATGAAGTGTAGATGAAACCAAGGTAGGGGTTGTTTTCTGTTTTAGGATCCTGAAAAAACAACACTGATTATTATTGAAAAAACAAGAGCAATGCATGGACAATTGAAGAAGTTTGTATTCTTTTACAAACTTGAGTAGTAGGTGAGTATCTTACCATTCCTGAGCCTATCAGGTATTGAATTGTCTTCTCGATTTGCTTCATGTCTACTCGTCCAGATAGGTATAGATATTTGTTGAGAAGGTCACCGTGCCTGTTTTCTTCGGCAGTCCAAGCCCTAGTCCAAATAGCCCAAGAAGTGAGGCTTGCACCAGTCTCATCTCTAACCCCGTCTAGGGTGTTCAGCATTGTCTGGTAAGTTGGAAGGGCTTCTTCTGTGATCATATCTCCAACCAATACAACAAAATAATCATCGGGGAGTTCCTTGCATCTTTCTCTCAAATCCTTAACTTGCTCAAAGAATCCCTCTGATTCAGGTTCCGGCAGATAATCCATAGGTTGCCAACATTTCTCAACAGGCTTTAGGAGCCCCAAGATATTGTCCTCGGCCCAACCCTCCAAAGATTTGAATATCTCCATCTTTTGTGGTGGCATAGAGTGAGTTACTTGCACATGTACCTCCCGTGGAGGGCAATAGGGCTTCTTAAGATTCTCGACCTCTCTATGACCAACAGAGAAATTAAGCTTACAGAACTTTAAGTTGCACAACAAACCAAGCAACACATAAATAAAGTTTCGAATTGAAAAATTATAAAAAAATTTCACTGGGTTCAGTTTCAGCGGAGGCAAAGAAAAACCATAATCTGTACAAATAAAAAGGGAATAAATGCAGTTTAAATTTTTATTTATTTATTTATTTTCTTCAATGTCTTGCACAAAGAAAAAGCTCAGCAGCCATACAAAGGGATAATGAAACATAAAAGTAATATCTTATTGTTATTAGGAAAAAAAAATGCCAATTATTAAGTGTGTTATGAAAGAAGAAATAAAACCTTACTACACCAACTAATACCATATTGACAGCAAAGTCAAAGATTTAGTAACCAAATACTAGAAAACTCATATAAGCTAAACAGAGATGTTTCATAACCATATTTCAATTTTCAGAGACAAAGAGACCCCTGGCCATCTATCTATCAAGTTATGAAATTTTAATGCAATAAACCAAATATATGAAATTACATATGTACCACCTATATCACATGAAAAAGCCACTGATAATTTTCTATACACATGATGACAATTTGAAGTTTAGCAAATTGTAAGCAACAGAACAGAATTCCTTAGCTACTAAGGTAGCCAACAAAACTAAGTATTATCAATTTTACTTAACTGAGTGAACGATATAGAAAGAACAGCAAACAAATGAAAGGAAATAAGAAAATGAAAAATTAATTAAATGAAACAAGCATGTTTTTTTTTTTTTTTTTGGTTGAAGAATTGTTTATATTATTACATTATTTTTTTTTAATGAAAAGAAACAAGCATGCCTTTCCTACCAAGGAAGAAGAAAAACAATGGAACACTTGAATCTTGCAAATAAAAATATAAAACCAGTCACCAACACGACCTAGTTCCAAAAGAATAACTCACAAATTCACGCCTAACTCTGACTGAACTAAGAAAAATAAATTAATAAATGAACTAAAATAAAATGCATAAATATTCCCCAGAATAAAAAACATGCACCAAATGATATGAAATAGATACCCCTTGCAATATCAACAAATTTAAAATTAATCTAAAGTGCAACAAACAAGGAAAATAAATAAATAAATGGTGACAAAAGTACAGAAAAATGAATTTCAACATCAAGGAACAGTTAAGCAGAACCATTTGAAGCCACATGCAAAGATCAAATCCCATTTACAAAGCAAAAAAGAATTTAATTACCCTTTAATAAATCCAGGATAAGAAATGAATGAGACACAAAACAAACCTCAGTGAGTTTGCACAAAATACTAAAACCCAGATCAATCAAATCACTAAAAATGGTCAACAATACAACAAATGATACCCACCACCACAATACGAAAATTAAAATTTTTGAATAAAACAGAAATAACCCAGATCAGTAAAATGAGGAAAAAAATAATCTTTGATGATACCCATTAACACAAATGCGAATAAAATGCGAATGAGTAAATAAAAATACTGACTTGTTGATAGCAGTGGGAAGAGCGGACGCCATGAAGACTCTGGAAGATCTGTGTTTGTGGAGTGATGGTGATGATGAAGATGATGGGAAGCTGAATGTTGGATTCAGTTTCAAAGCCATTGCTGTAAATGTTTAGATGCAAAGATATTGTTTTTATCGAAGAAGCTGACGTTGTAGTGAAAAAGAAAATGACGCAGCAAAGCAATGAAGAAGAAGAAGAAGAAGAAATGTTTATAGCAAAAAAGGCGAGGTCGGCTGGCCGGGTTAAGAAATGACTTTCTTGTAAAATGCCACTGGTTTTATATTTAAATTACATAATTGCCATTCGTTCTTTTATGGTAGAATTACTTGGGCTATGGCATTTTGGGGAGAAAATCTTTGAAACAATAGTGGTACTACGTTATCCATGTAACAAGTCAATCATCAATTATCACGCGTGCTAAAAAATAATTAAAAAAATAGATATTAAATTAAACATATCATTTTTTAATTCACTGGTGGTATCGTCATTCATTCCACTGTTGCACTAAAGATTTACTCTATTTGGGGTAAACAAGGGAATTGATAAATTTGTTGATGCTGGGGTACCCACAGTGATGACAATATTCCACATGGATCCACTATTTGGTTTTTTGGCAATTAGTGGAAACTCTTTTTGTTTCCTTGTGCTTTTATACTTTACTTGTGGACTAATTGCCCTTACTTAGTCCTAATTTCACACCCCTGATTTTGTTGGGAATTTATATTTTTTATTATTTTTATTATTATTATTATTTTCAGAAAGCTAAGAATTTTTAAAAAATGTAAAAATCATTCGAACTCTTTAAATCAATAGCTTTAAAATGAATGTTGATACGTTTTGATAAAAATAATAAAAATGATGTTGACGGTGGATTTTGGTCTCAGGATAATATGAGAATATCACCTCCGAGATAATCCTCCCTCAATAGTGAATTTGTTTGGTTATGGGGGACCAAAAGCAAACTTAGCAAAAGACAGATAAATGCACCAATCAACAAGGAGATTTAACGTGGTTCGGCGGATCTTGGTCCGACCTACGTCCACGGGCACAAACAGGATGATACTTTTTATTACTGAAATACGCTTCTCGGATCTTTTTTGTGTTTACAAGTCAGAGCTTGATAATTCTGATCTCAACTTTTAACCTCCTACTTGTTACCCCTTTTACCTATGCTCTACCCTCCTATTTATAATAGTGTAGAAATCATATTCCTATTTGTACAAGAATTTCCTAGTTGAAACAATTCCGTTTCCCATAAGGATTCCTAGTCAAAACTGTTCCCTTTTCCCATAAGGATTCCTAATCAAAACTACATTTACTTCATTTATCCTATTAGGATATTAACTCACCAGTTTTCCTCATGAAAATAGGATAACTTGTCATCTTATCCACAAGGATAGGGTATTATCTTCAGGAGCACGCCTCGCTATATGGTCGGTCTTCATGAGGTCGGTCACAATAGTTTTTTGTACTGAGAGTCCTGCTGTCGACCTGATAATTGCCCGATCATCCAATCTTTAAGTGGTCGGGTTAACGATCTTAAGTGCTCGGCCCCTGACTCATGTGGTCGGGTCGGTATTTAATGATCCGGATCAATAAGGGAATTACCCTTTTACCACTGTCGTGCTGCTTAAATGACATAGTGCCCGGAAAACACCATCAACAAATGATATTTATATTTATAAATTATTGATATGTTATTTTTAAAAATTCATTTCCTTCATCCGTGTTTCAAATCATAGTCTATAAAATGTCATAAACAATTAATATTTATAAATACAACTTTCATTAAGGAATTTCTTTCAATAAAGAATTCAATTAGATCAAAAATAGCCCTAAAATTATTATGTCGAACATAATATAAATCTAAAAAATGTGACTATACTCACAACAAATGTGATTATCCTTATAAAAATGTAATTATTCTTATTAAAATATGTGATTGTTGTTAGAAAAAAGTGAATATCCTTATAAAAATATGTTTGTGTGTAAAAAAAAATATAATTATCCTTATAAAAATGTAATCGTCCTTATAAAAAGAAAAGTGAGTATATTTATAAAATATGACTTTCAAAAATGTAACTATTCTTATAAAAAAAAAGTGACGGTCTTTATAAAAAAAAAAAAAAAAAGTAATTGTCCGTCCTTACAAAAAATATTAGTCTTTATAAAATAAAATAAAAAAATCCAACCATCACAGAAAAAAAATGATTTTCACTGTTCATGCATGAACAGTATTTAAAAAATTGTGTTAAAAAATTAATTTTGTAATAAAAATGGGTAAAATAAGGATTTGAATATAAATAAAATCAACTTAGTTAATGTTTGGACTAACTCGGAAGAATATAAAAATATTAAGATTAATTAAAAAGCTAAATATTTATCTTAAATTGGAATAGTTCATGATAAAAATGATTTTTTAATAATTTTCTAAAATTATGTGTGTGTGTGTTAAAATACAAACAAAATACTACAATAAAATTTATGTTTTTTGTTTTTTTAATTAATCCTTTAACTTATAGATATCTATATTATAACATTTTTATATATATCTTTGCGGCTAAAAAATAAATACCTGCATCCTTTTTTAATTTGAACTACTACGATCAACGTGAAATATGATTTTTGTGTTTTTTTTTTTTTTTTTTTGCATCTAAAAAATAAATGAAAATACCGGACGAAAGAGAATTTAAGTGTCCATTCATTCTTAAAATATTAATGATCATACATTAGAGCTTTTGAGATCCCAATGTTATTTATTTATTTATTTATGTGTACACTTATTATGCCACCTATGAGATTTTACCAATTAAGTCAAACATTAGAAGCATATTACAAGTAAATTAGGTAGCTAATATTTGGCTGGCCTTAGCCTTATGTGTCAAAACAAAAAATGAAAAATAAATTAAATGAGAATTAATGCCAAACAAAACAACTTTAATGTTACCATGTGATATGAATGGTGCTGTCTCTTGGAATGATGTGTAGGTGAACCCATTCATTCTAGGGTTTTTTTTTTCCAAGTTTATGGTCCTATGTAAAAACCTAAGTCAATATTTGCAAACTATATGTTTAAAGGAAATTAATGTTAGTCTTAAAATACAATAATGATAGGAAATATTTTTTTTGTGATATTATAATGATATTTCTACTTCAAGCAATTATATATTCTAATCTCTCCCCAAAATGTACAACTATTTGAAACATAAATATCACTATAATGATATGAACTCGTATTGAATTCATGTTTTTTTGCAATTTCCTTAAAATAATTCTGTGAGATATGAATTATTTTTCATATTCTTTCACTTTCATAATTATATAATTGATATTCTTTCATATTCTCTCGTAAAGATATGGATTATATCCTTTCATGGGATGTAAAAAGATGGGACATGATTGAATTTTTATTCCAAAAATAATAATACTGGACATATATGATTTTTTTATTTCATTGTATAAACGAGACTACGTTGGGATTGACAAATCTTGTCTTCCCATTACCATTCTTAAATATTATATTCCATTCAAATTTATTGAATATTGAAATATACACACTTGTAATTTAACCCAAAAATCTTCCCAAAGTGATTGATTGTTTTCAATTTTAATTCAGCTTAAAATCAATAATAAGAAAAAAAAACATAAAGAATGACCGTCATTCTTTTTTATAATCAATTTTGATTATGATTCAAAACAACAGTAACAAAAACACAGTGTTTCAAATTGACACTTTTTTTTTTAAAAGAAAAAAAGAAAAAAAAAAGTGAAAGAGATGAATAAAATGAAAATACTTGCCATTGATTATAAAGAATTAACCAAGAGCTTCATAAATATCAACACAAGTCCAGAGATAATGAGTATGAGTTTTAGTATTCAAAGAGATGAGTATTGAATATAGTAGGTGAGCGGTTAAAGAGATAGACAAGTCATTAGAACATTAAATAAATTTAATTTTCACCCCTAAATTAAGGTGAGGAGATGAGTTATAAAAGATTTGAGATATGGGAAAATCAAGCATTAAATAAATATAATTTTCACCCCTAAATTAAGGAGAGACTCAAAACTCTTAAAATGAATGTGAGAGTTTTAAGTAACTCGGCTTTTATATATAATATTAGATTACCGTAATTTAAAACAGAAGCTGGATTTATATACTAACCAAAAGGATGTTTTAGGGAACCCCGTCTGATTCAACACCAGCATCTGAAACCAAAACTTGAGCAGTTTACATGGGGAATTTTCGGTACATAATATGAGATAGGTGCAAAAAAAGACTCAAGCACCAAAACGAGCGAGGCGGTTATAGATGATTATACGTGCAATCCTGCTGTCCATGGGCAGAAGACCCTGGCTTCAGTGATGATGGAGGAGAGGTTTCATTTGGGTTGAGACTTTTACTGTCTGGAGGAGGTAAGCACCTTTTCGAGAAAAATGTTGCGATACTTTTGGCCCTTCCTCCACTCTTATCTGCTAATCGAATAAGAAAAACAGATGTCAGATGATGAAATTACCTGATTAAGGAAAGAACAGAATGAGGTTCGAATACCTGGAGAAAAGCCTAGCTCGATCAAAAGTTCTTTCTTGACCTGCATCACAAGATAACTACCATTCAGCTTGGCCCTTCTCAATTAGTCAATAATAAGCTTACAGAAATAATGGACGGAAATTGGTAACTAACCTGCCAACAATTCTCTGTGAAATTGAAATCTGATACCTCCCGTACTTTATTTCTTAACTGGGATTTTGAAATAGATGGGAACTTTTGTTGTAAAGAATCTAGAACCTTATTCATACTAGTTGAGCTTGACTGTATAACAGATACCTAAAAAAGTCCACAAGACTATATTAGCTCCCAAGCATCACAGTGTCATGATAACTTCACAGCAAAAAAAGATGCCACAGAAGACATCACAGCTCCTTCAAACATATGATAGCATCACTAAAGTCCAAGTTCTAAATGGAAAGATATGCAAAAAGGTCCCTGTGACATTTTCCTATTATAAGAACCAATAATGCAACTTACAATTGCAGGCAAATCTGATTCTGATATAGCTGTCACATTTGAAATTGGAGTCGTACTTCCCTTGCCATTTGACAGGCAATCTTTATTCTCATCCTCCATGATATCGACAGTGATCTCTACACAAAATTCACCAGGGAATGGGCGAATGCTCAGAGCTTGCAAGCATGCCTGTTCCATTTTAGCAGTACCACTTAGATCTTCAGCCACTAAAAGTGGGACCTTTTCGTGCATTAAATTCAATATAATCAAGGGCTGATTTTTCCGAAGAGCGTGCTCTGTTACACTGTTTAGATACTTCCGTTGCCGAAGTAATGCACAGGATTCTTCACTCTCCAACTCTTGCTTACACCTAGGTGAACTTTTAGTCTCCTCAACAGAAAGATCAGTCTCCATCCTGTCAACTTCTACACCCTGCACAGAAAGACAAAGTTACATGAAAAATATTCTTTGCAGATGTTATTGCGTATAGGACAAATTTTTTTATTATTTTTCTTGGGTTGCACTCAAAATGGACAGGAGTCATCCAGTGACAAGACCCAAAGTTTAAAATATAACTGGATGCGAGTGCTTACTAGCTTTGGCTGGTTGGATCTCTTGTGGTTGTACAAGAGGTCTTGGGCACTCTCATCAAACTAGGGACTTGAGTAGGGGAGGGGTTAAAAATGAAACTATTAACTGGCGACTGGACTAGTTCGTCATATATGATACATCAGGTTGTGAGGTGGCTAAAATAACAATGTTTCAACTGTGTTTCTAGACATCAGATGAAATTTTTAAAAATTAATCACATGAAGAAAAAAATGAAATGAAGTAAATGTACAACAAGATGACCCTACCAAAACCGGGAGATTTGATTTCTCACCTCATCTTCTGAGAGATAACCATCAGGTACGAAAAAACCATCTTCAGATTCCTCTTCATCATCAGCTTTTGAACAACCTTCTTCATCATCAGCTTTATCACAATCAGAAAGGCTTTCTCCAGGGTCCTCCTGCACAGTGAAAATGGTATTTGGATATCACTGATAAAATTGTAATTATTTTATATAAAAATAGAGAAACTCTCAGTACCTCTTCCCATTCCTCATCACTATCAACATCATAATCCAAATCGGGGTCCTTAGTTAAAGGGTGGCGTGGTCCCACAACATGGCTGAAAATAAATCCTCTCAAATAAGAAAAAACAGGGGAAAATGGAAACACAAAACTATAATCAATTCTCATCTTCATAAGAAACTTAACCTAAATTCCATCTTTGCTCCACTTAAATGCTAATTTACAAGTACTTAAGCTAATCCAATCCACTACATATTAAGTGCATTTAAAATAAGACCAATTAAAACAGATGTTGCCAAAAAAGAGAAGACCAACCTAAACGATCAGATAATACAACACCTTAAATGATTCCCAGGGAATAATTTAAGCTGCCAACTGGAGGGAACTCTCAGATTTGCTCCATCCAGATGGTTATTTTGCTAAGCAAGGGTAATGCTAGGAAATGTTTTCACAGTTTCACTAATCCTTATACATAACAAAATAGAACTCATGCCAAAAAAGGAGTTATAGAGAGAGAGACATGTACGAGCAAATTATCCATGATGTTATTCATCATCATAAAAACATAGCATACCTTCACTAAACCGTCAAAGTAGACAAATCATAGAACATGATAATATTAGACATGCTTTATTGAAATGGAGACTATAGTAGCCTTGAGGAAAAAATAAAAATAAAATGGGTCATTAAGGAGCTTACCTTTTCTTGGGCCAAATACCATAAAATGCAGGTCTATGACTCTTGTCAAACTGCAATAATTGCTTCCTCCTTTTGCATTTGCTAAGAGCAAGAGAAATATCAGAACTAGTAATGCAAGATCTATCATCCAAGGTCTGTTCCTCACATCGATCTTCTAGCCTCTCCATGCTCAAATCATCATCACGGGCCAAACCTCTATTAGTAAGCTTAAGTTCCTTAAACAATGCAGTCTTAGGCTTCCTACGTATTCCCCAATGCTGATTTCGACTTGAACGAATGGAATGACCAACTTGGTGCCAGGAAGATAGGTGAGACCTGAGAGTACAAGAAATCTTAAAAATGGAAATACAAAACTAAATTTAATAGAAAAAGGCCAACAAATAAAGGTAGCAACCTACTTGCGAATATCATAAATACTGATCTCATTGTTTGATGAAAGTGCAGAGTCCATCAAATTAGTAACTGCTTCAGGCAACTTTTCACTGTTCTTACTCAATAAAACAGAAGTAATTGCTTTAGAAGAAGACTGGACATTCTGACATGATGTCGTAGTTCTACTTCTTTTGAGAAACCGTTCCATTATAGAGGCCTGCTTCTGTACGGCAAGTTTCTTTTTCAATTCAGTTTCTTCCTTCTCTCGACGCCGTTGATCTTTCTCAGCTTCCTCTTGCTGCTTTCTTAGTTGTTTCCTCATTTCAGCCTCTTCTTTTTCATGACGCTTTTCATCTCTTTCTGCTTCCTCTTGCAACCTTTTTAGCTCCTTTTCCTGAAAACATCACATAATACAAGTGTCGAGCAGAAAAATTTACCAAACGCATTGGGGACAACATGTTCCATTACATCAAATGGAAGTTTAGTATATCAACACGTTCAAAACATAGTTGCTGCAACCATTTAGATCTTTATGAGGGAATAAAATGAACCCAAGCAACATATTGTGTATCCACACAACATAACCAAGAGGCTGCAACTAAACACCCATAAAAGGATTGAAAATTTTTCACCTACACTTTGCAACTTTTCCTTCTGCTGTTCACGGTCCATTCTCTTTTTCTCCTTTTCAACTTCTCGTTTATTCTTTTCCAATTGTTTGATTAGAATTTTCTCCTCTCGCTTTGCATCCTTCTCCACCCTGCAAAAAGAGAAAACTTCAACAGGAGAAAATAAAATTAAACAAGAAACTGATAGAGACACTGTAAACACATACACGTCTGCACCATTTTTCTTTGACATGCCATCCACTAAAACACGTATATTTGCCTCACTTAACACTTTACCGAGCTTCTCCGATGCTTTCATCACATCATGTACAAAATTAGGATCACTCTCTGACTTTTGTAGCGAATTTATCATTGCTGAAATGAGCCAAAAACATTAGTAACCTGATTTGGAAGAATAAGAATGCACGACTTAAGAACATCATAAAAAATGGGTGTCCCTACTAAATGTTTGTAGTTAGGCAATACAAAACATTGGACAAAAACAAGAAATTGGCTTATCATTCCAAACAAAAACAAAAATAAACAAAGCCATCTAATACTACATAGTCAATCACATTTACAGAATACAAATGATCTGAGTTTTTAATTCTTCTATGTTTCAGCAGTAGCATAGGAGCATGCTAGAGGTGTTGACAAAACTGATATCATCAATAACAAGCATTGCCCAAAGGTTAAACACCTTATGTGATGATGATAAGCATCCCCAATTTGTACAATATTCTGCCTAATAGCAACACAAACACAATAGCATCACTGTAATTACACACAATGATCATTAGGTTGTTGACACTAGTCATAGAAGTAAACAGAAACTTAAACAAGCAATGAAGGCAGCCCATCTGCATGATTGTGATAAAATCCATCATAAATCAACAAGTAACCTCAAAACTGACAACATATTTTCCCTTTTAATCATGTTATAAACCCAAAAGAAGACTAGCATAAGCTTTACTAATAACAAAACATGGATTTACCAGAAACAGCTGTGATCCTCTCATGGATTTTCTTCCTACAAGTACGCCGATTTTTTAATGATACACGTACAGACTTCGGAAGCAACTTAACATCTCTTGTCTACAACAATTGCAAACAAAATCAATTAATTAATTTAAATGATTTACATACAATCAATTGAAGAATACCCAGCAATTAAAAACCCTTAAAAACAAAAATTTTTACCTCCCAGCACCAGAGAGAAGCATCAGAATGATCCTCCAAAACATCAGCATCGGCATTGGATACTCCATACATCACTCTCTGACCCACAAACAAAACCGCACTTTTCACAGCGGCTAAACTCACACCCAATTTCTCATTCCCACTCTCCTTCAATTTCACATGAATCTCATTCACCAATTTCGATAGCGGCGATTCGTTCTCCTCCATAAACACCGCCACCATCCCATTTAATGAGCCACCACATTCGCTCAAATCAATTTCCAATCTCTGATTCGTAATCATCTCCTTGTAGTACCCAAAAAGCCCTTTTATTTCTTCATTTAACTCTTTAATTTGACTCTCTTTATCTTCCCTAGTGAGTGACGACCATGCTCTCTTACGCTTCACCGTCTTCCTCGGCCGATCTTCAACGTTGCTCATTGTCGCCGTATCTGCCATTTCCGCAGAGTAAAACAAAAAGGCAACAAAAACGACAGCGTTTTCGGATCTAGGGTTTGAGGTTACAAAAATAAAAAGAAGAACACAGTCTAGTCAGATAAAAAGAGAGGGTTATTATTTCTTTTCTCTGATTTCAACCTTTCATTTTTGGTTTTTTCCCCAACGGATTCTTTTTTCTTGAAATACGGGAAGTGGGAACTATAGCGATAAGAAGTAAAAAAAATATATATTTAAAATTTGTGTAGAAATAACCTTTAATTTTTTAATTTATTTGTTGACAACTTTTTTTTTTCGTTTTTTTCCCGCCAATAACGTGATATATATAATTTATTGGCTCCAAAAACCAAAATGGTTTCCTAAATAAACCGCCGTTTGGCGCCACCAAGTTTTGGATTTATTTCAGTGCGGCAAGATCCAGCTACAACTTGTGATAGTTATATCAGTCACCGACACGTGCGCTTGTAAGCAGTGCTCTGTTTATATTGGGCTGCATTAAAAAACCCACAAAACTCGCCCACCGCTAATTTGGGCCTTAACGTGTTGTCCATAACTTCTTATTTTTTGAGAAAGTCCAGTACATTGTTTAAAACGTAATGATATTTTTAAAAAAAAAAATTACACCAAAACTTATACAAAAATTAAAATTCACTGATAAAAATATTTTTCACTACTAAATTTTTGTTGTCTTTAGTAATTTTATAGAAATTGTTGTACAAATTTATCATTTTTGTTGTTTAAATCCAAAACTAATTAGATGATTAATAAAGAATGATATATAGAAGTTTCAGTAATGACAGCAATTGGTAATTAAGCTGAATGAACAGAGCATAAACACCATGGATACAGTAAATATTTGTTCATATATTAATTTAAAAATAATTAAAACCTCGACCACCTATACAAAAGGATTAAAAAAGGGTTTCTTCCAAGCAACAATAATTAAAAAAAAAAAAAAACACTACATTCCTATACAACTTAATAAGTTTATTTGTAATATCCAAAGCCAAAAAGAGCCATGCATGCTTTCCATCTCTAAGCAGCAGATGGAGCGGTAATGAAGTGAACAACTCCAGCCTCTGAAAGCGCTGCCATGAATGGTTGCGGGTTCACAGCCTCATCCTCATCATGATGATTAGCTTCATTTGAAGCCACGTAGTTCTTGTAATCGAGAGACTCATCGTTGTATATATCCCACCATTTTTGAACAAGCATCTTGATGTCTTCTCTCTGCATGTTCTCTTCTTTGCCAGTGTACCTCCACGGCTTAGACCCCTGCAATTTAATTAACCACAGCCCCATAAGATTTTGTAATTTATGATATTGAATAAAATATGAACAACCAATTAAGTGATGTTATTGTTACTTACAGCAGCACAGTAATGAACAACTCTGACTTTGTCGACTTCAATGTTCTCTGGGTGGCGCCATAACAAGGCCAGGACAAGATTGTAAACAGGAGGGATTGGCTTGTAAATATCTCTAAAGAACATATTCAAAAAGTCCTGCTCAGCAAAAGGTGTGGGGGGAGTTATTTTGAGGGCTTCAAGGAGATCATGATAGATGGAGATACTTGGCTCATAAACAAACATGCCGGCGTTGAAGTAGAGATCAGGCTTAGGGCCAAGCTCAGCTGGCCACTTGACCTTGTCAGGACACTGTTGGCAGTAGCCAATCTTGTACTGTGGAGTGTGGCTCCATGTTTTTTCACAGAAACAGTCCATCACAGCATAGAAATACCCACCAGGCATGTCAAATAAGTGATCTATGTTCTCAAACACTTGTATGTCACCATCCAAATATATCATCTTGCTGTACTCCACGAACTGCAATGGAAATAAAATGTTTCAATTTCTTAACACAGACACAAAACAAGAAGCATGCAAAAACCGACGTAAAATCCACAGGACCACATGGAACCGCCAAACAAAACTGTCAAAAAGTAAGATACGTGTAACACATGCAAAATGAAAAAAAAAAGTGACATACCTCCCAAATGCGAAGCTTGGAGTAGTTGATGACATAATAAGCCATGGCAAATTGAGTCTGATTCTCAGGAGGATACACGGGCTCGATCTCCTTCACTATGCAACCTTGTTCAACGAGGATTTGTCTGTGTTCCTCTGGGACATCAGGCAGCATAGCAACCACCAAAGGGTACTTGCTTTTGGCTTTTCTCAAGCCCTTGGCCAAGCCAACGACTCCTTTCCAATAGTCACCGTTGCCGGCCAAGAAAGTGACGTATGCACACTTTCGCAGGCTTGGTGCTTTGGACAGGGAAGTGGTCTTGGTGATGGTGGTGGGGGTCATATCAGGTGCCATGCTGAAAAGGGTTTTGAAAAAAAGTGAAAAGTGTGTTTGAATTGAGAGTAAAAGAGGATGATTTTGAAGGATGTTTGTGTTGTTTTTAAGGTAATGTGTTTTGTGATGTGAGGATGAGGAGGAAGGTAATGGGGTGTATTTATAGGAATTTGGGGTTGGTGTAAATCTAGGAAAAAAAACTTAAATTTTGGTTAATTTAATTAATAAATTTTCTAGGTCTGGGAAGCTACTGGATAAATTATATTGTGCAATGTTATTAATATCAAAAAATGACTGATAATTGTGACAGTTGATCCAGAGTATTGAGACGTCACTTTATCCTCTTTTATGCTGAAACGCGACGTTTTAACGTTTGACTTGCTTCTGTATCAACTTGACTGCAACAGTTACTCAAAGCAAATTTATCTTCCCCCACGAAGGATCGGACTCTACATCTGGCAGAGAGTAGATCTGACGGTTACCAGAGAATTTTGGATTTGGACGGTGCACGAAAAAGGGCGAAAGTAATATATTTAATTATAATGTCCTCGAAGATCCTCCGTAAACCTTTTCCATTATACCCTAAACACCCTTTATTATTCTCTAATTTACAACTTGTCGTTATAATCCATCCAGACAAGTGTTGGGGGTAATGTTGTCTAGTGAAATAGATATATTTGTTTATTTAATAGAAATCTCATTTTAATAATAAAAAGGACAAAAGCGTGTTTTGGAAAATTAAACGATATTTACCAATTTATCTACCACCGCCAAAGCAACACAAAATCAAGGCCCTGTAATCACTCCACACGAAAATAACGCAGATTCTCGCCACGTATGCAATACCCCGCACGTGGCAGGCCCACATAGGACTATTTTTCTTTAAGAATTAATAACTCGCTGGGGTCCAGTCCTCAAACCTGCCACGCAGTCTTCTATTTTTATCCGTGGCGGGCCCACACACGTCGGTACGATATAGTAAACATAAGCTTATTTTTTGTGGGTCCCACAAATATTAATTTCGTGTCCATGAGGAGGGTTCCAGTTTGCACGAGCAGGTGACACGTTTCAGCATCTAATTTAGTGGACGGTGTGATGCCATGCTGGCACAATAGAAGCAGCTTCCTTGAACGTTAATATGGCGATTTTCCTAGTGATGTAGTTAAGTTAGTTGGGCCTGAAATGGGCCCTACTTTTTAAATTTATAGATAACGAAATAATTAATTTTTTAGGATAATGTTTCAACTTTAGACTAAACCGACAAAATTGAATGGATAATATTTTTATGAGGGTGTTGTGACTTTTTCTTGAGTTTTTGACTATGTTACATTGAATTAACATCTAGAAAAAGGAAAAGAAAAATTAATTAGATTTTGGAATTGTAAACTTTTTAGAATATTCTCCATGATTCTTGTTACATTTATGAAGTTACCAAAATTAAGGAATCGCAATCAATGAATGATTTATTTCCATTTTAATCTGGTTAATAATAACCTCCAACATTAAAGAAATAAGTTATGACCCAGCTTATGTTAATTACTGAAATAGATATGATCTAGATAAATGAAAAATGGATTATTAGACCCCCAATGATCCGATAGATGGATGTAAATTCTCTTAATACAAAATATATATAGAACTTAAATTGTTGGTCAATTCGGTTATTTAGATGAAATATTTTACTCCATAGTTTAATTGATTTATTTACCCCATCCAACTCTTGGGAAAAGAAAAAAAAAGAATTGACTTTGTTACACGATGACATTTATCACAATTTTATTTACTCATTTAATTATGTATATTAATATTACATAAAAATACGAATTATGGTTATTTATTTTTATGTTTTAATATAAAAAATATATATATGGCATGAGACGAGTCACCCATTGTTAGTTAGTTAATTTTATTTATATTTAAAATTTTAATTAGTAATTAAACTAAAATAAATTTAAAACTAACCATCAAAATTTGAAAAGGATTATTAATTTAATATACTAAATTATTATTATTATTATTGGATAAAGGTTTATATGTGAAGGTGGTGTAGAGAGTCGTGAGCTTTATCTGTTGTAATTATACATGGTACTATAATTTGGGTATCAATTGCAATATGAATTGTGTTTCATTGTGTCAATTGAATGATTGTCATTGCAAATATCAACGAACCCATATTGATTATAAATTCTTATCTCTCAATAATTTACAATAAATATTTATGCTTTTAATCAATGATCTAATTTTTCAACTGAACTCTCTTCCTATGGGATTTATGATATTTATATGGTGAACAATGTTGAGGTGTCGCTCATTGATTGACACTTGTCAATTTGCATAATGTGCACATATCATATGATATACTCAAATAGGAGGTGAAGTGTGTTAACACTTATAACTATACATATTAAATAATATTCTCATGTCAAAGTAAGTGAGTTGTCATTAAAGTCCACTATCTAACGAGGAATTTAATATTGGTATGGAGATTGGAACAGATTTGATGTGGTCATATGGAACCTGAAGTGATGTTTTCTTCGAGGTGGATACACACTTGAGGATTCTCCTTCCCGGAATAATAGGTATCCATTCCATAATTATTTTATACCTCAGAGGGATGGAAAGTGTCTCTTTGTGGTGGATTTCATCCGAATGGCTCGGACGCTGTAAGGTGTTCCGATTCCTCTTGTTTAGTAGCACAATTGTACGTTGACATATGTCGTTCCCTAATTGAACTAATCTCAACTTGCAGCAGACCCACTTATAGTAGCTTGCGGAGGAAGAATCATTTTTATCGTTGACACGTATCTTCAATGATAATGTAAAATTTAGACACCTACAGTATATATTATTTGAAATGTAAATGATTCCATGTATTTTAAAAAAGAATGTTGAGCTCCAAATGTCCCCTTGCAAATACTTTTATAATACGGGCATGTTGATAAAAGATTAATATTAGATCATTTTAATTATGTCATAAGAGCACAGTCCAAATTTCTAGGTCCATATTTTACATTTTAGTCAGTCTATATGTATTATTCTACATTACAAAATTACCAATATTTGCACTCACAGAGTTATTTAAACCTGCCTAAATCAATTTTATCATAATAAATTAAATATGTATTTAAATATTTGAAAAGAATTAATTAAGAATCCTTTGCACATATATGGGAAGAAAAGTAGGTGGTTGTGATGTCACCCACCCACAAGATGCAAAGTAAAAGCAGATGCAACCGCAGAACAAATGCATTAATGGATTGCACAAAGTAAAAGTGAGAGTGACATTTTTGTTACAGGTGTTAAGTCATAACAGGCAAAACATGTTCAAAATTTTAGCATTACGTGGCTCTAATTAACTACATAATCTTTTTCATTAAGTCTCCATGCATTAATTTATTAAATGGGATAAGAAAGTGACAAATGCAATATCCATTTTGCCTCTTAAAAAAAAAGTTGAAAATTGGGGATTTCAAACTATCATGGCTTGACTTCAAAGGATAATGTTCAAAGCTCAAACATTGGAAACCCTGTGTTGCTTCTGCTACAAGAAACATAACAGTCAAGAAAATGACTTGTATTGATTTATTAATTCTCATATAAGGTTTATGATACAAGTAGAAACAAAATGTTTGCTGCTGAAATTTGAAACCATAAACATTAGGAATCATAGGGGGAAAAACCCTTGAGAAATGAGATGAATGAACTAGGCCTGCAGAACGAGTTTCTTGCCAAGAATCATGTCATCTGTGGAGAAATCAGCCTCTTTCCTGAATGTACCTCTGCCAAAGTCTAGGTTGTAAGAGTCCGCGAGACCTTCCACTAGATCAAACTCGGGTTTCCATCCGAGCACATGCTTTGCCTTTTCAACCGATGCAAAGAAATGCTGCATTATGTTACAAAAAGGATTATGTTTCCATGAATTTTCCTTTGATTTTGACATAGTGATATAGAAGTGGACTTTATGCCAAAAATAAATTGCAAGTGTGGAAACAACTTTTCTCCATGATTTTTGGGTTAACTTTTGACAATTTTGATGAATGAGAAAAACATTACCACGAGAAGTTTCTAAGTTTCTACGTGCTGATCAACTTTCTTATTGATTGGAGCCTTATCCATTGAATATCATATTCAGAGAAGTATTGAATAATGCTACTTTTCCATTTTCCAATTCTTATGTATTACATGCAAATATAGAATGCCAATAACCATCTCTTAACCATTTCGACTGAAAATGCAGTTGTTAAGCTTGCAATTACCTGATCCCTGAATGGAAATGCCTTCTTTTTACCAAAGTCAAACTCTTTGGGGTTGTAGTGCACGAGTTCAGGCTCAGGAAACCCACCAGCCTAAGAAAAGATAAAAGATAAATGAAATAATCTTTCGGTCAGTTAATTTCAATCATCTGGGCACACTCAGTAATACAATTATCTGATACCTTAGCACACGCCCTTGCCAATCCATCAAAGGTGACATACTTTTCTCCTGAGATGTTGAACACCTGCTTGCTAGCTTTTTCATTACTAAGAACCTGGATAAAGGACCTAGCCAAGTCCTGCAATTGTATAATCACACCTCGTTATGATTTTTTTCCCTAAACGTAAGAAATAAAAATATTATAAAGCACTCCTGGACAAGTTTTTGCAGAAGATAATTGGATAAGAAATATGTACATTTGTATAGCAATTATCAAATAAGTTTAAACTGACTTGCAATAAATTTTTCTATTTAGTTATACTTACTCTAGAAAGGAGAAACAAAACAAATAATATATGAAAACTTTATTTAAAGTAATTCCTATAAGAGTTGCTTCGAAATACTCGAGCAAATAATATAATTATAGTTTGGCTAACCTTAACATGACCAAGTTGGGTTACTTGTATTCCTGAGCTTGGGATTGGAATTGGGCGACCTGCTTTCAAACGGTGAAAGAACCACTCTTCAACAGGGTTGTAGTTCAAGGGACCATATATGTAGACTGGCCTTAATGAAGTGTAGTTAACGCCTCTTGATTCCAGTAAGGACTCTGTATTAAGCTTTCCCTTGTGTCTGCTTTTTGGATCAACTGCATCGATCTAACAAACATGAGACAAATGATTAGAAGACATGTAAGGAAAAATTAGACTAAGAAAGAAACACCAATTATGAAAACACAGCAATAACCACACAAAAAAAAAAAAAAAAAAAAACAAGTTGGCGACAGTCCACCAATACTTCTCAATAATGGCACTACCAACCGGGGTAACGGGGCTGTCCAACAAAGAAGAGGGTATAAACTTTGAAAATGAAAGATGCTTTGATATATTAATGATGTTAAATGGTGACTACTGTCAAGATCTTCCCCAATACATTTGGACAAACTACAAATGATTTTGTCTGGAGAATTTCATTAAACCACCATGTTGCATCAAGATATTTGGTTTAATAGTTCTTCAACAACAGTATATCCATGGACCCACCTCACAGTGCGGTAAGAGGTCAGATTTGAGATAAACACCAGCTGAGGAGCAGTAGATGAACCTGGGAATCAGCAGAAAAATATTTAACTTTTACAGACCAGGAAAAACAAGGAAAGGTATACTAGTTAGCTTACATATAAACGCATAAAAGAAATATTCTCGAGATTTATGGCTAGAACATTTTTCTTGGAAATACTGATTATATATCCTGCTATTATCCATCATACATTTCGACCAATTTGCTGCCACCATTTATGCTAACATGATAGTGAAGGATTTTGGTCTCGAAACTGTCTTCACTTTAAGGAATGTAGTACCCTTAGACATTTCCCAACTAAATATATCCATGTCAATTGTCATTATTCACATGCCAATTCAACTTAGCTCGCAGCAACTATATCTCTTTTGGCACAGCATCAATCTTGATTTGCCTATCTGAACTGGGGATTTCTCATCTACTAAATTTGTTATATAACTATGCTCATTCCAATTTGATTGGTATCATTAATAGTATTAAAGGAACTTCATGTCAAATTCTGGAACTGGTCTCATGTTAAAGACTTCAAAAATGTTCAACGATTTACCCTATTAACGACCTGATAAGTTAAAATGAAATCTAAGCGTGCTTTTGTAGTGAAATGTCTTTTAAAGTAGCCATTTAACTCTATAAACTATCTTCAACAGTTTGTTCGGAGCATACTGTTCTAGGTTTGGCAGTCCATCCAATATGGGTTCAACTTCATCTGCCTCTCGTCCTGAAGATATGAAAAACAATAAATTTATTCAATATGTTGAGTAAAAGAGAGATTTACAGCGTGTTAGTGAGAATAGAGTGCACAAATGAGACTAGACATACCATTTATATCATAAACAACATCAAAGCCTTTGGCAGAGAGACTAGATTTCACAAATTCAAAGTCCTTTCTATCTCCTTTCAAATGCGAAATCTGGAAAAATCATAATTAATCAAACTTCACACATCCAAAATGTCTTAACACAATTTTCAAATGCATGTAATAATACCTTAGAAGAAAATTCAGCAAATTCCTGGTCTGATTCGCCGGGCAACTGTTGTGTGATTGGCGCCTTTCCCCTAGTAAACAATGTCACCTGCCAAAGAAACAATTCAATTGAGCATCAAAACTTACTCGATACAAAAAACAATGCTAAAAATGAAACACAAGAAATGACTAATACTCATATACCTGATGACCCTCTTTAACAAGGAGTCTTGACAAAAATACACCAATGAAACGAGTCCCTCCCATTATAAGAATGTTCTTTTCACTAGAAGCTGTAACTTTTAGGCCACCTTTTGGCTGCCATAACTTTCTCCTATACTGCAATATGCACATGTGACATTTAAACAATATTGTTACAATGATTCCCAAGTTGCCAAGAAACTCAAAACAGTAAGCATCAGCCAATGCCAATAGTTATTAACAACATATCAATGTGAAATTTATAAAGAGAGACCTGAATGTGGGAGTGGAGTCTGGTGCCATTGAAGTCAGAAAGAGAGGAAGTGATGGTGGAGATAGAAGGCTGTGCTTGGTGCTGCACAACCACAAAGCTTGCCATGGTTGCTGCTTAGCCTCTCTATTGGGGATTGGTGATTAATGAACTTCTGAAAGATTCTGGCTCTGCCCATTTCATCATTCTTTCTTTGGTTCTCTCTCATTCTTACAGTTAGATAAGACAATGACCCACTTCACTTTGGTTATATCCACAGCCTCTCATTCTATATTTCATCACCTCACCTCATCTATTTTTCTGTTTATGTGGTTGGCTAGTGTAATCAGGGTATTCATAGTGTCGGGTCAATCCGCGACCTGACCCGACCCAACCCTTACGGATCCAAAAAAAAAATTATAAATTTTCAATCCGACCTGAAATTTTTGGGTTGGGCAACAGGTTTGATACTAAAACCCAACCCGACTCTATATTATTTATATTATTTTTCTAAATTTTTTATTATTTTCTAAATTTTTTATTATTATTTTAAAGTTTTTGTTTATTATTTTTATTGTATTAAAACTTTATATTTATGATAATTTTTTAGACATAAAATAACAAATATTTATATTTCAAAATAAATAATTCATTTAAAAAAAATTTGTTTTTCTGCCGACCCGAACCCGGTCAGATTCCACCTTTCGCATGACCCGACCCGCGATCCGAACTTCTTATTACCCGACTAGATTGAATCTTATAAAATTTCAAAAAAATCCGATCCGACCCGTGAATACCAATAAGTGGAATAAATTGTCAGCATGGCTCTAAAATTACAAACCAAAATATTGAACCACATCCACATCTCCCACATTATTGGGCCATTTTATGCAACCTAACCCAACACATGAGATTGCCCAACTACCCACACATTGATTTGGGCCAAGATAGTTTTGTCCTTTTGTTACAAAACTTTCAGCCCAAAATAAAAATATGCCATATGCAAGCAATGTCAAAATCCAAAATAATTTTTACAAAAGATACATACATACAAGATGGAACCTTCATAAATCTCACACGCTTTTGGTTCTACGACGAACAAAAACATAACATAAAAAAAATTCCGAGAAATATTTCGCCCGAAAATTTATCGACTCAGAATTAAAACCCCAATAAGATCTAAAGTTTGTCAAATTGCGAAATAGATTATCGTAATGGATCTCAATCAGGTGAGTTACCTAATTATTACTTCATAGTTAGTTTGAGCTGCAATTGATTCCTTCTTTGATTCTTTTATGATATTTTTTTAAGTATGAATTTAGATCTGTGGTTTTTGTATGATTTAAATAATACCCATTTGTTTGTTTGCTGATGTAATGAGAAATTAGATAAAGAATCTGTTTGGTTCGGGGGAATCTGATAAAGGAATAGAAAATGCTTATACAGATTTTTGTGCTTTCTCGTATAAGTAGTCTAAAGATCATATAATTGTGAATTTTATATTGCTTCAATCTCATTGTCGTAGTGAACTTGTTGAGATTCAGCTGGATTTTGATTGGTTCCGGACAAACTGTATAGACTCTAAAATTTTAACTATTTGGTAGACCCGGAAAGGTTCCGGTTTGGAAAACCGGACGGTTCCAAAACCGAAACCGAACCGGAATCCATTTCGGTTCGGTTACAGTTCTGTGGCTGGAACTGTAACGTTAAGGTTCGAGAACTGGAACCGTTTTTCTTTTTTCTTTTTCTTTTCCCCAAAAATAAAGGCCTAAACCGGAAACGAACTGGTTTTTTCTGGTTCGGTTCCGGTTCAGGCCGGTTCTACGGTTCCAGCTTCCTGGAACCGTGAATCGGGGGCCAGGTCTACTATTTGGTTTGATTGATCGAGGAAAACTTTTCGCGGGAGAATTTTTTTTCCTGGTTCTTTGTGAATGTTAATGCTTTCATGGAGATTGGGTATTCGTTGACAATGACTGTCTTGGGCATGATTTTGTTATTAGTAAGGTAAGATTTTTTTATTTATTTTTCTTTATCTTAAAAGCTTGTGTTAGCCTGCGCCATTACTGCTATGAAATAGAAGAATTATTTGCCCAAGACCCAATGATTTCTATCTCGAGTGCTAGAATTATAGAATTTGTAGCTGTTTTTGAGTAAGTTCAACATTTTCTATCACGACAAAGTTACATCACTCTCTAAATATGAAGCCTTGAAGTGTTTTGTTCTTCAAATAAAAGCAGAACCTCTTATATAAATTTTTGGCATATGATTATAGTATTTAATGGTGGATTTTTATAGAAGCAAAGTTAATTTGCTTATTGGTTCTTATAATAAATATATTACTGGTCCAGAATCCTGATCTAATTTTAATCATGTGCAGCCTCCAGGTGAAAACTATGCCAACCCAAAGACATGCTTCTTTCATGTTTTCTTCAAGGTATAAATTATTATATCTGATATAGGTCATGTATCTTTGTTCTATAATCCTATTCCATAGTTTGATATTCCATTTCTCTTTTTGGCAGGGTGCAGCTTTGGCATTTTACATACTTTCTGCCCTCTTTTTCGACAGCTTTGTCATCATCTTTGTGGTGACTGTCCTTCTTGCCGCTCTTGATTTTTGGGTTGTCAAGAATGTTAGTGGGCGTATTTTAGTTGGTTTGAGGTGGTGGAATGAAATAAATGATCTGGGTGAGAGTGTATGGAAATTTGAGTGTCTTGACCACGAGGTTAGTACTTAGTAGTATTGCCTACTTTATGTACTTTCACTATTGATCACAATTTTTTAGAAATACCACTCAATTTCTTGATAATTTTTTCCTTTGATTATTGATACTTAAATCTCATGCATTGTTTTCCTTCTTGGTGTAGTCAATGGCTCGCATTAACAAGAAAGACTCCTGGCTATTCTGGTGGACCCTTTACCTTACAGTGAGTGTTACTGTTTGGCTTTAGCATGTTTCTAAGAGAGAGAAAAAATGTACTATCCATTCACATCTAGTGCAGATTTCAGAGAATCTATCTAATTCAAAGAAATAAGGGGAAAGAATGAATGGTATACTTTGCAGTAAAATGTTAGTGAGATTTTAGAATAGGAATTAAGTACATCGTATATGAAAACAATTATAGAACTTGGAAGGGAAGATATATGAATGATCTTGAAGTGCTGAGTTTTTCTTATATAGTAGGAATGCTGGGCCTGTCTGCCTTTCTTTTTCGTACTTCTAATGTTAATCTACATCTGAGGTTTTTTTTTTTAACATGTAGGCGGTTGCTTGGATTGTGCTTGGAATTTTCTCACTCATTAGGTTCCAAGCTGATTATGTCCTGGCTGTTGGAGTCTGTTTGACCCTC
Source organism: Zanthoxylum bungeanum (assembly GCA_019454045.1). Lineage (NCBI taxonomy): Eukaryota > Viridiplantae > Streptophyta > Magnoliopsida > Sapindales > Rutaceae > Zanthoxylum > Zanthoxylum bungeanum. Next base: position 817,100 of record SKCR01007834.1, on the reverse strand, counting down.
AGCATTGCAAACATTATTGGTTTTACCAAATGCCGAAAGGGTAAGCATCTGAATTTGTTCTATCTTGCTGCCACTAATAATTGTTTGCTTGAACATTATCTTTGTCATCACTCCTCTGTTTACCTCCCATCATTCTTGCAGCTAATCCTTAGTTTATTTTTTGAAACTCTTCTTCAAAGTTTGATTATATCAAAAATGGTGGGTGTTATTTTCAGATGCTAAAAAGCAGATTCAACAATTTGCCTCACAGACCATCGCATCCCGATTCACATCTACTCTCCAGACAGCATTCAGTGTTGTCTGATTCATTCATTCATTAGAGAAACTGGGAATAAGATGGAGTAAAATTGCTTGTAAAAGACCTGTTGAGAAAGAGGCGGTGGCCTGTACAAATTTGCCAAAATTGGATTGGCATAATTTTGAACTCTTACCGGAAAGCAAATTAATAGTTGTTTTGTATGACATTCTGGAGTTACTAGTGTTTGTATAATGGAATTATATGAAAAATTCATTGACAGAACAACTTCTTCTTTTTTTACATTAAAACAAAATTGTTTTTGTTGTTTTCAATCCTGGATAATCTTTTATGGTTATAATCAAAGTTGAGTTTCTTCTATAATTTAATAATCTTAAATGAAAGAGCACTGATATTAACATGTATATCTTTGAAGTTTCATAAAATGGGCAAATATATTTATTGTTTTCGAAATTGGACATATGCACCCCTAAATTTGATAAAATGATCTTACACCCCAAATATCCATTCAGTAACTAAAAAATCAATATAAATTATGTTCTCAAATTAAAATATTTTAATTATCAACACCTTCCCTCAATTCAAAAAAATTGTTATTTTTATAAAAATTTTGGGGTTTATCTATCAAACTTTGGGTTAAAATTTTAGGATGTATTTGTCTATTTTCAAAACTGAAAGATGTATTTGTCCATTATATAAAATTTTAGGGGTGTATATATATTATTTTCCCTGTAATTTAATAATCTTAAATGAAACAATTAAATGAGAATAAAATAAAGATAAATATGTGATTATTTTATCTCTATTTTAGCTTGGTTTATTCTTCTTAAAAAAATTTATAAGTGAAAAATGGAATCTGAAATTTATTTCATCCACAAACAATCTTATTATATCGACACCCCTTAAATAAGCTAACTATTTTTCAATTACCACAGATTTGAAAAATCTGTAAAAAAAGTCCGATTTATATAAATGCTCTCGCATCAATTTTAAATTCACTCTATCTTATTCCAGAAGCAATAGCGAAGTTGCGAGAAACAGAGATGTTGCAGTGTATATTTCTTCTCGCTGATAATGGGTAAGATTCATCACCAAAATTCTTCATTTCATATCAAATTTAGTTAATTTCTCATATGGGTTCTCAAAGTTTAGTCCTTTTTACAGTAAACAAATTGAACTAAACTTGAATGATTGAGTTTTGATTTTGGAATTGTAACAGAGAGGTAATGCTAGAGAAACAGCTAACTGGGCATCGCGTTGACCGATCTATTTGTGATTGGTTTTGGGATCACGTTATTTCTCAAGGTGATTCCTTCAAGGTACCTATGCCGTTACACGCTTCCATTATTATTATTATTATTTTGTGTTTAATCAAATTTTCGCTTTTATTGCAATTCAAGTTGTAATTATTTTTGGTTGATCATGCTTTGACAGTTGACTTCTAGTTACTTGCTTTTTTATACACATGCAGTTTTAGTCAAATTAAGCTGATTTATGTTTTTGATACTTACCCGGTTCATGTTCATCTATATTGAGCTCAATTTATGTGTTTTAGTTGTTTTTTGGTTTCTTTATGCAATTCAAGTCGATGCAGTTGCTTTGTGTCTTTGTTGATTTCTGCTATTCAAGTTGATTTAAATGCTCTCTGATTTTGCAGTCTCCTATTATACCTAATTGTTACTTCTTTGTTGATAGTCGATGCCGGTAATTGCTTCACCAACACATTACATATTCCAAATTGTTCGAGAGGGGATTACCTTTTTAACTTGCACCCAAGTTGAAATGCCTCCTTTGATGGGCATTGAGGTATTTAATATTCAATCTCTATGTGTTTTGAATTCAGAGTTTGATGATTTGTTGGTTGAGCAATGTTAACTCCTTGACTTTGATGTACTTGATATTTTAGTTTCTTTGTAGGGTTGCTGATATCCTCTCAGATTATCTTGGTGGGTTGAATGAAGATTTGATCAAGGATAACTTTATCATTGTTTACGAGGTATTTCATGTTTGTGCTAAGCATTATTTCTATTGCTATTCTTTCCCAACTTATTTTAAATACATTCAGAAGATATAGATGAGCAGGTTGCAAGAAATTTGTGTACTGCATGAATATGTTAATTTTATCATTGTTCAGTATTCATTGAATATGGTAGAAGACGGGAAAGTTCTCAGTTTACACTGTTCACACTTCCTTCAATTCTCTATATTATTTTTCCTTGTCGCTCTCTAGACTTTTTAATGATGGTTAATTATTGCTTGTATTTTCTTATGAGAAAAGTGTTGTTTGTATTGACTGACCAATATATTGTTTAAAACTGGCAGCTTCTGGATGAGATGATAGACAATGGCTTCCCTCTCACTACAGAACCAAACATCCTTAGAGAAATGATACCTCCACCGAATATTGTTAGCAAAATGTTGAGTGTTGTGACTGGCAACAGCTCTAATGTAAGTGACATTCTTCCAGGCGCAACAGCATCTTGTGTTCCATGGCGAACAACAGACGTGAAGTATGCTAACAATGAAGTTTATGTTGATCTTGTTGAAGAAATGGATGCAATTATAAACAGGTATATATCTATCCTCTCATTTTCCTCTGTTACACAGAACTCAGTAGTACATCAATGAGGGACTGATGAGCTTTGCTTATTCCAAAAATTATGGAATCTTTCACGTGGTTGGATTAATTGTCCAAGTTTCCCATTTTGTATGCTTCATTTTTTTATACTGCATTGTTTTTGTACTTCACCGCTTAGCAATTTTCTCTATTTTGCATGCACTGTTCAGGGATGGGGTTTTGGTGAAATGTGAGGTTTATGGTGAGGTCCAAGTGAAGTGCCTCCTTTCAGGTCTTCCCGATTTGACTCTTTCTTTTGCAAACCCATCTATCGTAGACGATGTGAGATTTCATCCTTGTGTTCGGTTTCGACCTTGGGAGTCTCATCAAATTCTGTCATTTGTGCCTCCTGATGGACAATTTAAGCTCATGAGTTACAGGTGTGTGACTTTGCGGAGAAATTCATGCTTATATGGGAATGCCTGATTCTTACTGGGGTATTGACCCTCCCTACTAAAGTTGTCACTAATAATGAAGCAGAAATAAAAATGTTTGATAGTTGTAATTTGGATTTTGATTTAGGCATGTATGAGCCTGCTTTTGCTACCTTCCTGACATTGAATATGATGCCTTATTTAACAAAGCGGTTGCCTCTATGCAGGGTTAGAAAGTTGAAAGGTACCCCAATATATGTAAAGCCACAGCTAACCTCCAATGCTGGAACATGTCGCATCAGTGTGATGGTTGGAATTCGAAATGATCCTGGAAAGACAATTGACTCCATAACACTGCAATTTCAACTACCTCCTTGCATTTTATCTGCTGATCTGACTTCAAATCATGGAACAGTGAACATACTTTCTAATAAGGTATTTACGTGGAATCATTTGGATACGTAGTCCTCAGCTACTGGTCTGGTGTAGCAGTTGTAAATTTGTTTTGGCATATACCTGGAGGATAGAGAACTTTATGCATGTTTTATCATCTGGATGATAACATTCCATGTCTATTGGATTTGATTGTCTATTGCTGTCGTTATTGTGCAGATGTGCACGTGGTCAATTGGACGAATTCCAAAAGATAAAGCCCCTTCATTGAGCGGAACAATGCTGCTTGAGACAGGATTGGAGTCCCTTCGAGTATTTCCCACATTTCAAGTCGGTTTTAGGGTTATGGGTGTTGCCCTCTCTGGCTTGCAAATTGACAAGCTGGATCTACAGATTGTCCCAAATCGTCTTTACAAGGGATTTCGAGCCCTCACACGAGCAGGCGAATACGAAGTGAGGGCATGATGCTATATTTTGTACAAGATGAGTTTTTATTTTTTGTGCTACTGGAAGCAAATTTTGTGTGTATTATTGTAATGCAGCCCGTTACAGCACTGCAGTAATTCATGAAATTTGACAATTGCTGTAATGCATTCAATGAAATTTAGTGGTTCTGAGGACAGTTCCACGGAAACATTTTCATCAATAACAGAAGGATCCCAGAAGAATATATATCTGCTCCTGCGTCTCGGACTCGAATCCAGTTCTGAGGGAACTTTGAATGTATAACTATCAAATGTATCTCTGTATTCCCGGTACCCAACATATTGTTGAGCCAATGCAGTATTGCAGGAGCCAAATCCTGAGAAAATATAACTTGACAAAATCAATGCCATTGCATTCTTCCCTGGAACTGCAAAAGCCTTAATCTTATTATGTAAAGAATCTCTGGTATATATCTACAGAAACTAACCTATTTCGTGATGAATTAAGCTTGGTTCTACTTCCATTTTGTTTATCTGATAATGGGATAAATGGCACTTCAATTCATGTTGAATCAAAATGATATTTGCAAGAAAACTCATTGCCCTCTCTGACAAGGAGTCTTGACAAAAATGCACCTGCCATTTGAGTTCCACCCATTACAACATTTTTCTTTTCACTTGAAGCTGTAACATTGAGTGATTCTTTTGGCTGTGGTGTCTGCTGCCACCACTGGATTTGGGAATGGAGTCTGGTGCCATTGAATTCAGAGAGTGAAGAAGTACGCATTGAGAAAGAAAGGTGTGTTTGATGCTGTATCATCACCAACCTTGCCATGCTGACTCTCTATTTGGTGTTGGTGCTTGGATTTTTGAGACTTTTTTTTCCTTTCCTAAAAGTGAGGATATGGCAATAACTCACTTCAACTTTTTTGGAGATTCAGCCAAGAGATGAGGTTATAGTTGTAGCTGGATTAAAATAAGATGATGTAATTTATAGTTGGCTTTAAATCTCTTGATGGTGCTCAAGTTATCACTCCGGTGATCATATTATTCGTTCTGGGCTACATAGTGGATTTAGGTGTCAAGTCTTACTTAGTCTGCACAATTTTATTCCATAAATACGAGAGGTCTTCTTGTAAGGTGCATGACTCGAACTTAAACACTTTGAGCCGTATAAGAATTTAGCGTACCATTGGGTCAATAAATTTCAAATGAAAGAATATGATGGAATTATCAACCGTCATTGTATTGTAAACAAAAGTTTACAACATTTCTGCACACTGCTTCAAGATACTGTTGTTAAAATTTGGATAAATTTAGCTACTCGAGATATGAACAAGCAAATTATAAACAATGTTTGATCGACAAAGAGTGATCTCCAAGTAAATTGTAGATAAGAACTAATATTTATGATTGATCTTGAAAATTTTCTTGTACTTTTCCACCTGGCAATGAAGGCTGTCTTGTACGGAAAGTAATTCTATGACAACTAGACATTGTTGTAATGAAATTAACATATCCAAAAGAGCAATAATATTTAATATCCGTATAAAAAATGGCAAAATAATCATTAAAATTAAGTTATTTTATTTTATTTTTAAAAAATTATTAATATTCAAAATTAAATGATTTTATAGATTATTTTGTCACGTTTTTAACATATGTCTTATCCAAAAACTCCATCAAAGTGATGAAACGTGGCAATATGTCAGTGGTGGAAATGAAATAAAGCTTTTTTAGAGAAACATTCTCAAAGAAAAAAAGAGAGAGAGAGAAACATTCAGAAAAAAAAAAAAAAAAGTCATGGATTCTCAAAAAACTTTGAACCACGATGGTATACAATCAAATTTCCCATTTATAGCATGACATAAAATCTTTTTAAAGAAATCTATCGAGTATAATTTAAAATTTTTCATTTCGAATATTTTAAGAGTCATAATAGTCAAAAGAACTCAATAATCGATCAGAAAGCTCAATGAGCGATTTCAACGATTAATTGGAAAAAATAAGGGATTAATTAAAAATTAATTGGTTATATAAATTAATCAGAAATGATAAAATTAACATTTTGTATGATTGAAGAGAAAAAAAAAAATCAAAACTTATCTTTCAAAATCCTACAAATAGCACTAAAAATAACTCATTCATGATTGACAAAAAACTAAATAATCTAAGAAGTTTTACTTAAATCAATACGATTTTAAATCATGTTGATACAAATAAGATTTTTTATCTTTATTTAGAAAAATATAATAAATTAAGGATTATAGTGTGATTATCCCGCTAACAATTTTTTTAAATCGAAACATATGATCATTTTTTCATCATTTCTCATAGAATCATTATCTTTTTGATACAAAATCATTCATCAAAACTCTAGATAAATATTTATTAAAAATAAAATCAGTTGACTTTTGGAAAATCGAAATTGACCGATTAATCGTTCAAATTCACCTAAAAATAAATATCGATTTAAAGTAGTCAAAATCAGCCAAATTGAATCGCTCAAATAACAATTTATGATAAATTATTGATTAATTGACGCTTAAAAACATAGCTCTAATTATAAATATTTAAATGATAGAATCAAAACCCTTAATTGAATTTCTTATATTTAGGATCATTGACTTGTGAATATGATTTCTCCGAAAGTTTAAAAGGAATTGAATGAACTTTGGTTCCATCACTCCTCAATTAAACTCTCTATCTATTTTTATCTTTAAACGTATTAATCTCTATCTCCATTGTATGAAAATATTTTACCAAATAGAAATTAGAATTGTATTAAAAAAATAGAAAATAGATTTTTTTTTTTTTTTAAAGACAAGTTAAAAAAATGGAGGAAAAAAAATTAATTTTGCACAAAAATAGGCCATTCTCCGCAGCCTAAATATGAAAGCAAGCTCATATCGTTGCAACTATCCTTCGCCTTCACCAACATTTTAGACACAATTTTCTCTCACCAAATCCGCATCTCTGAATCACAAATCATTCTCTCTCTTTCTATATTTGCAAGTTTTTAAATTTATCTTCTTAAAAGCTTTCATTATTAACCTACTTGTATTGTATTGTAAGCGTAAAGATTCAAAGTTTCTATTTTTATTTTTTATTTTTTATTTATACATGATTTACATAACTTGTTATTGTTGTTGAATCAAAATAATATTTTTGTTATGAATTCAATCAATCTTCTGGGCAATTCTACAATGAAGCTTTCTGGCAGGTTCATAATCCCTCGTCGATACGCTTCATTTTCTGCTTTCCCATCAATAAAACACCGCAATTATCTTACTTTATCGAGCAATTCATCAACTTTTGGCTCCAATTTTGATCAAAGCAGTCAAATCCAAGCATGCCCTTTTAAAGTTTCTGGCTTTCAACGCATTTTGAAAAATACCCAGAAATCTTTATGCGTTGTTGGCCATAGTTGTGGCCAAACCGGGGTTAATTCAAGGCCTTTTAGTGTTGTTTCAACAAAAAGTAGAGGGTTTTATGTTACAACTTCTACTGTTGCATCAAAAGTTTCAAACTTTTCAACTTCAGTTGAGACTCGTGTGAACGATGGCAACTTCGAGAGGATTTATGTTCAAAATGGTCTAAATGTTAAGCCTTTGGTTGTTGAAAGAATTGATAAAGATGAAAATATTGTGGGAGAGGAAGAATCATGTGTTGAAGTTAATACTGATGAGAAATTTGGTAAAGAGAATTTAGAGAGTGTTAGTGTTAGGAGAGAAGAGACTGATATAGAAAAGGAGGCATGGAGATTGTTGCAAGAAGCTGTTGTGACATATTGTGGGAGTCCTGTAGGGATTGTGGCTGCTAATGATCCTGGCGATAAGCAACCCTTGAATTATGATCAAGTTTTTATTCGCGATTTCGTGCCTTCAGCATTGGCTTTCTTGCTTAAAGGAGAAGGAGAGATTGTCAGGAATTTCCTTCTTCATACTTTGCAATTGCAGGTATTAATTAATTATTCAATTGATTGCTTTTTTTTTGGTTTCAATTTGTTATATTATGTTCTTTCTTGAGTTTTGACTGTATTATGACTTATGAATGTAGCTTACATTGAAGTTCTCATTTAATGCTAATTAAGTAAGGTATTGAATAATGCTTTTGTGTAACATTAAGTATTATATTTATTTAGGCTATGAAAAAAATACAATCTTAAGAGAATATATCATTTTCAGATGACAGTTTGATGATTTTGGTGAGGCTAATTGTTTAATGTAAAGCTGCTGAAGAGAGAAATTCAAGTCTGTTTTTATCTAGTATATAATTGCCTCATATGTGATTGATTTCTGTTGCCAAAGCTTTCATGGAAACCTGGTTCCAATTGATGATTGAGTATTCAATGGAGGATTCTTCCTTCCTTGTGATTCAAAATTTTTAGTGCAAATATTTAGGCGCACATTTGATGCGACTGCATGTTCACAGTCTTTATAATGTTTATTTGCAAGAAATTCTCTTTATTTCCAGCAGAAATGAAATATCATGAGTTTTTATGGCATCATGATTGGGGCTGTGTGTGGTAGTGAGTGGGGACAAGTGGTCACTAGTTTGTATACTCGTTCATTTTTTCTTCTTGGCAGGGGATGTGGAGGGTGTTGTTGTCACCATCATAACTGCTCCTATTATTAGTTTGCATGTTATTAACTTTCTTGCTTCTCTGCTCCATGGAGTTGATTATTTATTTACTATGTTGGTTATTCATTTGTATTGATCGCATGATACCAAACTGTAGCCATATAGTATCTGACGGATTTGAACTTACAATCCTTTTCTCATGGTAGAGTTGGGAGAAAACAGTAGACTGCTACAGCCCAGGGCAGGGGTTGATGCCTGCTAGTTTTAAAGTTAGGAGTGTGCCTCTCGATGGCAATAAGTTTGAAGAAGTTCTAGATCCAGATTTTGGTGAATCAGCAATTGGCCGTGTTGCGCCTGTGGATTCTGGTAAGTACATTTCAACTTTATGGTGATGCTGATAATACATAGTTTTTGTCTATTTTTATGTAAAGATGTCACACTATAGCCGTATAACGTCATCTGCCTTCTGCTTTTGTAAATTCTTCCTAAAGGTCTCGGTGACAGCATCAACTAACTCTCGAGTTTGTTGATCTTTGTACTTTTCTGACAGGTTTGTGGTGGATTATTCTGTTGAGGGCATATGGAAAGATCACTGGTGACTATGCTTTGCAAGAAAGGGTGGATGTTCAGACGGGCATAAAATTGATTATGAACTTGTGTTTAGCTGATGGGTTTGATATGTTTCCTTCTCTGCTAGTCACTGATGGCTCCTGCATGATAGACCGGCGGATGGGTATCCATGGTCACCCCCTTGAGATCCAAGTGAGTTTAAATTGCTTCTTTTCCTCTGTACTGCTTATTTAACTATGTTTGGGGATTCATGTTATTGATGAGTATTTGCTTGCACAGTGAAGTAATAGAAGAATACTGTCTTATTTATTGCTTCAATCACTTCTTGTGTCCTTTGATATGATATAATACCATTTTTTCCCTTTTAATTTTTTCTTTTATACATTACGGGAATTTAGAGCACATGGTATTTATCCTGCCAGGTCATTAATTTCTATTTTTTAGTATTTTATTATTATTATTTTTTACTTTTTATTTTATCTGGTATCTTGTGCTGAAAATTGCTGATACTATTTTATTTCTGTTTGACACAATTCATGCTTTTAGTCGACCTTACATATATAATTTTGCAGGCCTTGTTTTATACAGCCCTACGATGCTCCCGTGAAATGCTTACAGCTTGTGATGGATCGAATAATTTAGTTCGAGCTATCAATAATAGACTCAGTGCGCTGTCATTCCACATCAGAGAATATTATTGGGTGGACATGAAGAAGATCAATGAGATTTATCGATACAAAACTGAAGAGTACTCCACAGAGGCAACCAACAAATTCAATATATATCCCGAACAGATTCCTTCATGGCTAATGGATTGGATACCGGAGGACGGCGGTTATCTCATTGGCAATCTGCAACCAGCTCACATGGATTTTAGGTTCTTTACACTTGGAAACCTCTGGTCCATTGTTTCATCTTTAGGTACACCAAAACAAAATGGATCTATCTTAAATCTTATTGAAGCCAAATGGGATGATCTTGTTGGGCATATGCCTCTGAAGATATGCTACCCTGCTTTGGAGAATGAAGATTGGCGTATAATCACTGGCAGTGACCCAAAGAACACGTGAGTTCTCCAAAGTAGATATTCTGAGATGATAGCTTCTGCTAATGCTGTTAGCCTGTTATGGTCCATTTGAAAATTTTCATTGACACATTTTTTTTTTTTTTGGATGAATCCATGCAGCCCTTGGTCATATCATAATGGTGGATCTTGGCCGACACTTTTGTGGCAGGTAAGCTCAGATATTGTTACATGTATTGTTTTGGCTTTTGAGGAATACTCTTTAACACATAGATTTTATTATGAATTTGCTGTTATAATGCCTGTCCTTGTAGACTTAGTGGCCATAATGTTTATAAACAACTAATTTTCACAGATTCCACTTGTACTCTCCTCTTTTTACCCTCAATGCACCTTGCTTCCATTTGTATGGGAATTGCTCTGCCTAAAAGTTCCACTCACCTATCTCTTCTATTCCTTCCATGACATAATGGTATATCAAAAGTAGGTTACTAAGTACAATAAAGATAAGGAAGGATAATTGCTCTGATTGTATATACAATTTTGTATATCCTGGATTATTGGCATTGTATGTGATTGCAGTTTTCTTGAGCTCAAATCTTTTAACCGAGTTTTTCTTTCTAACATGATCTGTTTATTTTCAGTTCACTCTGGCATGCATAAAGATGGGAAGGCTAGAATTAGCTCAGAAAGCAGTTGCCTTGGCTGAGAAGAGGCTTCAAGCTGATCATTGGCCTGAATATTATGACACTCGAACAGGGAGGTTTATTGGAAAACAATCCCGACGTTTCCAGACATGGACTATTGCTGGGTTTCTGACATCCAAAATGCTCGTGGAGAATCCAGAAATGGCTTCCTTGTTATTCTGGGAAGAGGATTACGAGCTTCTTGAGATCTGTGTTTGTGCACTTAGCAAGAGTGGCCGGAAGAAATGCTCTCGTGGTGCTGCAAAGTCGCAGATTCTTGTTTAACAACAAGACCATTTTTTCATAATATTCCTCTGCATTGTACAGCCACACGTTTAGTGCAGAGTGACAATGCTTGGACCTCAAAATGCAACACGAACTTTTTTTGTTTTGTTTTGTTACTGAACCATAGTAATTTAGTTATTTTTATATTCATTCATCCCATGGATGAATCATTTGAAATGACAGTGTTGAGGGAATTCTGGGATATCATAATGGATATCCCATGTTCTTCTGTATGTATATATTTTATCAAACAGTGGTTATACTGGTATATTCATATCTGCCTCAAGGGCGTAGACGAGTTGGTTTTCAAGTATCGTAATAAAGTTTGTTATTCGAATTCGAGCCTTAGCGAATGTAAGAGATTAAAAATATATTTGGGTTTGTCTACACCTTTACATTAAATTATAATTATATATTCACATATGTTTTATATAATAAATTGTGGATTCTATATTTCTATTGTTGATTTGGTTTTTTGTTGGTTACTTGCTTCTCAATGGATTCAATTTACACCTGTCTTTTGAAAGATTTTCATATTCTTCTCTTTCAAAGATTTTCATTTTACAAAATTAAAGGATTCAACAAGAGAAACACTGCTCATCCATTTTATGAAAAATTATCCCATGTCACCTCATTACAGGAGCATTACTGCTTAATATAAAACAAATGTATTTTATTATTTTCTTTTGAAGCATTTATACAAAAGCTAGTTACAGAGGGATGGTAAATGAGTCCGGTTTGGAAAAATTCAGTTTCAATTCAAATGTTGTTTAATAATATTTTTAAGATTTTAGAAAAATTCAATTTCTTGAATTTTGAATTAATATTTTATCACACCCGAACTTAAATAAATAACACTTGGTTGGATTTTTTCAAAATTGGCCCATTTGCCAACCAATTGAAACCCAATTTCTTTTGAATTTGATTGCACTTTTTGTTTAAACTTGGCCTCTCTTCTCTTTATAGTTAGTTAATAGTCCCGCCAAAAACAGCATTCTATTCCATGAGAACTTCTCACTTCCATAAAATCCCACCCATCATAAAAGATTCTATTCAATCGGTCAAGAAAGCCTCTATCCAATTAGACCCACCATTAATACCAAAGGGGCACTCCATCTTGGCCACAAACGTTATCAAGTCGTATTTCGAAAGTCGCCTAATCAAAGAAGCACGTACATTGTTCGATGAAATGCCCCAGAGAGACTTGGTTACATGGACGGTCATGATTGCTGGGTACACGTCTTGTAATCATTACACTCAAGCTTGGGACATGTTCGTTGGAATGGTGAGAAATGAAGTAGACCCAAATGCGTTTACTTTATCAAGCGTGTTAAAAGCTTGTAAGGGCATGAAGTGCCTTTTGAATGGGGCTTTGGTTCATGGAATGGCTGTAAAGAAAGGCTTGGAAGGGTCTATTTATGTCGATAATTCACTTATGGACATGTATGCTGCATCTTGCGGTAGCATGCATAATGCGCGCGTGGTCTTTAACAATATTAAATGGAAGAATGAAGTATCATGGACTACCTTGATCACCGGTTACACACATAGTGGTGATGGCTATGGTGGACTTGGGGTCTTTAGAGAAATGCTACTGGTAAGTAATTGAAACAGTTAAAATAATGCTTTTTTTAAACATATTTTGAGATTTTAAGACAATAATGAATGCTATAGAAAAGGATATGATTGGTTAGTCTACAGAAAGATATTTCTCTAAATGGAGGAGAATTTTGCCTCAATTTATTTAATTTTTTAATGTATGCTGTAGATCTAGTGTGTGTGTCTAATGTTGTGTTTTATGGCAAACAGGAGGGAGTAGAAATGAACCCATATTGCTTTTCGATCGCAGTTAGAGCTTGTGCCTCGACTGGCTGGGTTATTTTTGGCAAGCTAATACATGCAGCAGTAACTAAACATGGTTTCACTTCCAATCTTCCCGTAATGAATTCTATACTAGATATGTACTGCAGGTTTGGCTGCTTATCTGATGCAAATCAATACTTTCATGAGATGACTGAAAAAGATCTGATAACATGGAACACATTAATAGCTGGATATGAAAGATCGGATTCTAGTGAGTCTCTCTGTATATTTTCCAAGTTAGAGTCAGAAGGATTTAGTCCAAATTGCTTCACGTTTACTAGTATTGTAGCTGCATGTGCAAATTTGGCAGTTTTGAGTTGTGGACAACAAGTTCATGCTCGAATTGTTCGCCGAGGCTTTAATACAAGCTTGGCATTGGTGAATGCCCTTATTGATATGTATGCCAAGTGTGGAAACATATCTGACTCCCAGAAAATTTTTAGTGAAATGTCTGATAAAGATTTGGTTACTTGGACTTCAATGATGATTGGATATGGAGCCCATGGATATGGAAAAGAAGCTGTTGAGTTGTTTGATGAGATGGTTAATTCTGGTGTCAGACCCGATAGGATTGTGTTTATGGCAGTTTTGATTGCTTGTAGCCATGCTGGACTTGTGGATGAAGGCTTGAGATATTTCAAATCAATGAATGATTACAATATCTATCTGGATAAGGAGATATATGGTTGTGTTGTGGATTTGCTAGGCCGTGCTGGGAGAGTTGACGAGGCATATGAACTGATAGAAAGTATGCCATTCAAACCTGATGAGTCCGTTTGGGGACCACTGCTCGGTGCTTGTAAAGCACATGGGCTTCCAAACTTGGGAAAATTGGCAGCACGGAGAGTATTGGATTTGAGACCCAACATGATGGGCACTTATGTAATGCTGTCAAATATTTATGCGGCTGAAGGTAAATGGGGGGAGTTTGCACAATTAAGGAAGATTATGAGAGGAACGGGGAGAAAGAAAGAGGCAGGGAGGAGTTGGATTGGGGTAAGGGGCAAGGTTTGTAGTTTTATTGCTCGTGACAAAATGGGCTCTCATACACAGTATGTGTATGGGGTTCTGGAAATGTTGATCAGACATATGAAGGATACAGGCTACATGCCTGACATAGATTGCTTGATATATGAGTTTGAAGGTGGAACTTGAAAAGAAACGGAAGCTGAAGAACTGAGAAGACCTTAATTATGATTGCGGATGGAAGTGGAAGAATTCCAGAACATCATTTATCATCCGCAATAACTGTATGTTGGCTAACAAAATAACATGAAAGATAACTTGTGTTAGAGAGTTGGAATCTCTGAAGAAGAGGTTCGTGTGTTCCAGCCAATAAAAGAAGATATGGTGTATGATGGAGAAGGCATCTGGGAACATTGACAAAAGGCATATTTTGTGCATCTAAAATATTCTTTCTGAATAATACATCGAGATCTTTGTATTTGATCGATATTTCTAACATTCCCTTTTGAAGGTTTTTCTAAATTTATACATTAATGAATGTGATTCATCTTGTAGCATGAGAATAAGAAATGTATATCAGCTCAATATATATTCTTATCAACTTTCTATTTTTTATGCCCTGTTTTGTTAGTTGAAAGTGCATGTTATAGCATTTTTTTTTTTTATTATTGAAGTACATCCAGAATTCTACGTCTACTGGAGACGAAACATCAACTCCCACTCAAATATGAAGAGAATTCTACTCCAACCAAGAGGAGAATATTCAACTCTCAAATTGAGAGAGATTTTTTTTGACTCCCTGCCATTGCAGGAAGTCGAACTTGTCACTGGGCCAAGAGCCGAGTGGCGCATGTTACATCATTGATGAAAGTATAAATATATATAAGATTCCAGTTTAAAGAGACTCAACAAGCATGAATGCTGCAATGTCATCATTACATTGAACAGTAGCAAATTCTACATATCATTACAATAATTAGGAGTTACGTTAAAACATCTAAAATCCAAATATTTATATATTGTAGGATGAACACTGATGGGAAGAACAAGGACTTACAAGCCATTGAATAAACAAATAAAACATGTACAAACAGAAGTGTCATTGAATTAGCAACAGTAAATAGGCAAAAACAATGAAAGAGGCTAAATAAATGTGCTTTCAAGGATCATTTTAACTGTCTTACCAAGTCTTCCATGAAACCTCCTCATTTGTGCCCTTGTTTTTCCAATAACTTGTGTCTATGCTCACCAGTTTAAATACTCAGTACCAGTTCCAGTATATCAAAATGACAGCAATTTAAATTCAATCAGTAATATACATTTAAACATTTGCTGTGGTGGAAATTGCTAACATATCTGGATTGATGGATTCTAAGCATCTTCTGAATCAGTGCCATGCAAAAATGTGTTAACCACATGCTTGATGTCCATTGCAGACATGACTTGATTGACAAATGGACTCTTCGTAAAATTCGATCAGTAGTCAGTTTTCATCAATATAATCCACATTTGATGGTCTTGGCTCCCAAATTCCTTTCATTATGGCACTACTGTATTAACTACCTTCACTTCTAAGAGTAAGTGGCTGTCCTTATATTCCAAGTGAGTTATTCATCGCCACCATAAAGCTTTGCTGGAAGAAAAGATAAGCATCAATCCCATGGCAGGGAGACCTATTGCATGACCTAACGGAATTCATATTTGGTACTGGTAGAGCTGGAGATGTTCTTGTGATTCGACCTTGTCACAAAGTAATAGTAAAACCAGTCTGTCTGAACATAAATGCACGATCATCTACTACCAATAATCCATGCACGAACAAGAACCTTGCTTAAAGTGGTGAAAACGATGACGATCCCTCACCACAATTTCGCGATCAAAAGCTCTGGAAATGAACTTTGCTGCAGTGTGACAATCATTACATATTCTCAGATTCTTAATTATCCTTATGGGGGTTGGTGGACTTATAGTGATAAGCCCAAAGGCAATTGCAAGCTTCTCACTGTGTGTAAATAAAGTAGTTTCCTTCTCTTCTTCATCAATGTCAAATGCAACTTCATGTGTGTCTGGTGCATAACCTTCAATCTTCAATTTTTTAACCATTTCATCTAACATATCCTCAATCTCATTTATCTGCGGATGAGTTCTATCTCCTGCCAGGAACTCGTGAACTCTTCCATTTGCTTCAATCATGCTACAGCCAGGGATCTTTACCAGCCCACGCCGCACCATCATCCCCCTAACCTTGAGAACATCATCCCATTTACCTTTTGAAGCATGTATATTGGACAGCAATACATGGAACCCATCATGATCTGGCTGAAGCTCAACAAGCTTTCTTCCTACTCTCTCCCCCATTTCATGGTCTCCATGTTTTTTACAGGCCGCAAGCAAGGCACCCCAAGTAGCAACATCTGGTGACATAGGCATGCTTTCAATGAGTTTCTCTGCTTCTTTAAGCATACCTGCACGCCCAAGAAGATCAACCATGCATCCATAATGCTTAATATTGGGTTCTATTTTGTGCTCTCCAATCATAGAATTAAAATGACGGTGTCCTTCATCTACTAAGCCCATGTGTCGACAAGCCCCAAGAACCCCGACAAAGGTTATCTCATTAGGCACTACACCAGATTTCTTCATCTCTGAGAACATGTCAAGTGACTTGTCCACCAACCCATTCATTGCGAAGCCAATAATGAGAGCATTCCAAGAAGAAACTCCCTTTTCCTCCATGCCATGAAAGACCTCCAATGCATTGTCTACACAACCAAGTTTCATATACATGTCTACAAGGGTTGTACCAAGAATGATATTCATCTTTAGTCCATTCTTCCTTATATATGCATGAATCCACTTGCCTTGGTCAAGAGCAGCCAAGTGGGTGCAAGCTGAGATGACACTCACCAAAGTGGTCTCATCGGGCCTAATGCCATGAAGCTGCATCTCCATGAACAATGACAAGGTCTCCGAAAATTGGTCATGTTGAGCATACCCCGTTATCATTGTACTCCAAGACACAACATCCTTCTCAGCCATGACATCAAATAAAGCCCTGGCCTTTTC
This sequence comes from Zanthoxylum bungeanum, assembly GCA_019454045.1. Classification (NCBI taxonomy): domain Eukaryota; kingdom Viridiplantae; phylum Streptophyta; class Magnoliopsida; order Sapindales; family Rutaceae; genus Zanthoxylum; species Zanthoxylum bungeanum. The sequence goes on along the minus strand of SKCR01007834.1, from coordinate 799,991 downwards.
AATTGGTCCACATTTCAAGTATCCCGATATCATAGAGTTCCAAGATATCAAGTCCAAGCTGTAACCTGCCTCGAATAGTTTTTCAGCTGATATTATTTCCCCACAGCTGGAGTACACGTGAATTAACGCATTTTGAAGATTAACATAAGATTCAATTCCGATCTTCACAGCTAAACCATGGATCAATTTCCCTGTCGTAACGACTGTCAAATGTGCACAAGCGGAAAGAACACTAACCACCACAACTTCGTCCACCATAACTCTATGGTCAATCAATTTCATGAACAGAACCAAAGCCTCCTCGTACATCTCATTCTGCTCATAACAAGAAATCAGCGCACTCCATGAAACCAAATCTTTCTTAGGCATTTCATTGAATAATCTACAGGCCTCAGCCACAATACGTTTCCTACCAAACAATACAATCATGGAATTCGAAGCAATTATATTCCTTTCCGGCATTTTATTATAAATAAACTTTGCCTCCTCTACATTTCCTGCATTAACATAGCCAGCCAGGATTGAATTCCATGAAACCATGTCCAAAACAGGACTTTCATCAAATAGTTTACGTGCATCACTCAAAGTCCCACAAACAGCATACATATTTATCAACGTATTATTCACATACACATCTGAATCAAAACCCACTTTAAAAACATGATCATGAATCATTTTCCCTTCAAAAACTGATAAACGCGATGCACTAGCTTGAGCTAGAAGAGGGTAAGTGTAATTATCAACACCCACATTGTCATTTAACATCAATTTATACAAATACATAGCTTTTTGTGGAACATTTCTCTGAATATAAGCTCTCATCATAGTGTTAAAGATGAACCCATTTGGGTTTTCAAGGAAATCAAAGATTTTATAAGAGTAATTGATGTCAATAAAGGGTAATAACTCAGTGGAGAACTTGATAAGTCTACTTGCAGCAAAGGTGTCTGTGATAAAGCCTGTGAGAATCATTTGAGAAAGTATTTGAGTGAACTGTTTGAAGTTTTGGCATTTGTGCAAAAGGGTCTCTAAAATTGAGAGGTTTATGGTTGGTTTGAAGATGGGTTTTGCATTTACAGAAGATTTGATAGTAGAAGATAGATGGGTCAATTTTGTTGGCAGAATCATAGAGTAAAATGGACAAAAATGAAGCTTACAAGCAGAGGATTCTGCACTTCGCTTATCTTGAAAGAGTATCAGTAAAAAGTGATCGCATGAACTACGAGAAATGGACCTTTGGAGCATGTCAAAATCTGGTTTGAAGGGGGAAAAATTCTCTGACTTACAAAAAATTGTATTTTAAAGTTATTTATATTTTTAATATTAATAAACAACTGTTTTATTTATTATATGCGCATTGATGATATAAAGCTGATGTTGAGAATTTCTCTTCCATTGTGAGTAACGCTCCCAGTTTCCCTCTCCCGCCAAAATCTAAAACCCTAACCAGACAAAAAATGCCTCGAAAAAACCCAAATCCAAACCGAAACCGAGTCCTAAACCCGCATCCGACACTTTCGACACGCCCTTCAATGCTGGCTGACTGGTTGATATCTCCTCAAACGACGTCGGATTTCACGGGCACCGTAATTCGCCGGCCATCCTCAAGAAATCCTACAAAGTACTAGGTCCAATACACCCACATGTTCGAAAACGAAGCCGGGACCAAACCCTTGAAGGAAATGGTGGATTTGGAGCAACTGAGGCCGTTGGCTCCGAAAGAAAAGGAGAGGGAGTATAAGCTTGGGGATGAAGTGGATGCGTTTTATAATGATGAGTGGCGGGAAGGAGTTATAGCTGAGGTTGATGGTGGGAAATTTGCAGTGTATTTTAGGAACTCTAAGGAGCAGATTAAGATTGGTGTGGAGGATTTGAGGTTGCATAGAGAGTAGATTAAGGGGGAGTGGAAACCTGCTTTAGAAGATGAGACTGGGAGTGAGGTAAGATTCTTTTTGCTTTGATTGCTTTAGAAATTTGGAATTGATGGTATAGTGTGTTTTGCTATGCATGTTGGATTCTTGAGTTTGGGGAAGTATTTTGGAAGTAGTCACTAGAAGAATGGACTGATTCCCTGTGTGTTGTGAATTCGCCTGGCTTGCATCATTACTGAATGAGACCAGGTTAACATAGGTTAGTGAAAGGAGAACGTGGTCGGTAACCCTTGGATTCTAGAAAATTAATGGTATGCAAAAGTTGGATAGATAAGGGGGGAAACATGTTTGGTCAACATTTGTTGTTAATTTAACTATGAAAAGATGATTAGGTGTTTGAATGGAAAATTTATATGCAATTTATCAAGTGTGATATGTTTAAGACTTAAAGTGTCTGTATCTGATTTTACATAAAATGTATTATTTAATGAAGATTCTGAAGCTTAATGTAGTTTTCTTAGCAATATAGTTAACTGCTTTTTTTATGCATAAATGCTCAAAACAGAGGAGTTATCTATGGTTTTTTTTTTTTTTTGGGGTGATACTTGTGATGATTAGAGTAATGAGAGTATAAATGCAATGGGTAGATAAGATTTTTCAAGAAACATCACTTTTATAATCACATGCCATTCTCTCTCTATTTTTTATATGTTTGGGTGTCTTAAAAAGTTTATATACTCAGCTTTTCAAATCTCGAACTGCAGAAGGTGCCAACTAGTTCTAAACTAGAAGAGGTGCCTGACAAAGTCACAATTGAAGAGCTATATATCTAGGGGACATTAGTTGAGGTTAGCAGCGATGAAGATGGTTTTCAAGGTGCTTGGTTTGCTGCAACTATTGTTGAACCAGCAGGGAAGGACAAGTATCTCATTGAGTATCAGAGCTTGAGAGCAGACAATGATAAAGAATTTCTGAAAGAAGAGATTGATACTATGCACATAAGACCTTCTCCGCCAGAAACTCCAATGGTTGATCGTTGGAGTTTCTTGGGTACATCAGGACTGGATTAATGGCAAATGGGTAGCAGCTTCTTGGGTATGACTTTTATACTCTTGTCAGTTATTTCGTGACATTCGTTATATATTATGATGCTCTATAAGATTGGTTCGGTAATTTATGAAACCTGGTCAACCATGTGCAAGGTTTCTTTATTTGCCAACTGTCAACCATTTGGTAACTCGAATACACCTATATAAAATTGTAGATAAATTTCAAGCGATTGCCGCAAATTTGATGAAATTTTTTTCTAATAGTTAACCTTGCTAATAGTTTGAGTTTGAGGTAAGTATTTGGACATGCTATCGTATTTACTTGTCAATCTGATTTATAAATATCTATTAAAGATCTGCCATAATTCGTCCATCATATGAGCAGAGAAAAATAAAAATAATATATTTTAAATTAATTAAAAGAGGGAAATCTGGTTGCAAATTTGCTAGAATTTTTCATTCTTGAAGGCTTTGCCAAGAAGGCATGTGGAAAGGCTTTATTTCTAATGATGACATGTTACCGGTGTTTAAAAAAACGGCCAGAGGCGCCGCGTCGCCGCCTCGCGATGTTGGCACGTCGAGGCTTCCGCCTCTGGCAATTTTGTGTTTTAACTCGCTTCGTCGGTGTGAGGCGGCCATGCGCTGACGCAAGGTGAGATGGCGAGAGGCGGTCACCTCACGCCGATGAAGAGGTGACATAAAAAAAAAACAAGTCTTAATCAACAGAAATGAAGAAGCAGATGATGAAGAAATCACGCCATCGTCATCCCATAAATGAAGATGTGAGTGTGAGGTTTTGTGATGAAGAAAAAAATGATTATGTGATGGAGAAATGAAGAAAAAGAAATGACGAGGAAGAAAAAAATGAAGAGGCGTTACCAAAAACACCTTAAATGCCGACCGCCATGCTCTTTATTTATTTTTTAATTAAAAAATTAATAATTTTTTAAATGAATGGTGTATGCTAGAAGTCAATTTTTTAATAATCTTTTGCATTTTTTTGTAGGAAGTCAATTTTTGTTGCTGGATTTTGTGATTTTGTTAATTTTTGTAGGAAGTCATGTATCAATTGTATTATAAAAATAATGAAAGTATTATTACTATAATCATATATATGCAAATTTTTTTTATAAATGATTAATATCATTAATCAACATTAACTATGATCTCCAAAAAAAATTAATTGTGGATGGTATCAAATAAATTTATATTAACCATAAAATTATTTATTATTTAAATAAAAAAATAAGTTACACAAATTACTAAATATTTATAATAAATTTATTATTAATCAAGAATCATCGTTTCATCAACTTACAAAAATTATTAATTTTTTTTGTTAGTATTGAGGTGTCTGTCTCGCCGCCTCAATGCGGTCCACCTTGTCTCGCCGCAAAGGCTGATCGCCTCGAGACGTTTTAAACATTGCATGTTACTAACATGCCCGCTTCTTGGGTGACGGTTTTCAACTTTTTATCTTTGCCCTTTTCTTCTTTGAACGATCAATTTCTGACTTTGATGCTAATAAATTGCATCAGTAATCTTTTTCTCCTTGTTTTAAATGTGATCAAAACTTCTTATCGATGGTTTGGCTGTTTGTGAAATTTGTTTGAAGGGTTGAAGTCTTGATTGCTGGAGAGGGAAATAGATAAACAGTGTCATATTCCATCTCTAAACCTTGGCTATGGTAAATAGGATGCGTCAAATTTCCCCAGCATTGCTGCTTAACAAGTTTCAGCACTTTTTGTCTGGTGGTTGAGTTGATTTTCCAATTTAGGCACTTCAATAGATGTGAATAAATCATTACTTCTAACTCATTACAGCTGATGATGTAAATCCTACTGTCTCTGGAAAGTTTAGAATGATGGAAAATCTCTCGTTGGTTGGATCCACTGTTTGCATTTCACTTTCTGGTTTCACCATGTGATAATGTCTCCTCTGCTGTTGCTTTTACATTCAGTGGTTTGTGTAATTAGAGTCAATTGTGTAGTTGCATGCATTGAAATGAAGGGACTTGTCATCCCATTTCCTGTGGCTACCATTAACTGATAAAGACACTCAAGAAAAGAGTCTTTTATTTTCAAGCAGGTTCTGGCTAAAAATAAAAAAAAGATTTACAGTTAGGTTTAGTACAGCTTGCTTATGGCCTCAGTATCTAGATGTTGAACTTTTGATGCCCCAAAAAGAAGAAAAAAGAGTTCTCATTGTTAATTAAATCAAGGAAACACATGATCTCTGTCTTCTTGGCCTTCAATTGGAGTATATCTTTCGAGATTTAAGAAACCAAATAGCAAAATCTAGATGCCATACTTTGGACTAGTAGTGATTGCAAAATCAGTATGCTTTCTTGAATTTTTGTATAACCATATAACAAAATTTTAAGAACTCTAGTAACCAACACAGATCAAAAAACACAAGAGATATGAAAATTTTAAGTTGTTCATTTTATTAATATTATCAGTGACACTAGAAAATGACAGCAAGTACATGATAATGATGGATATAAAGAAAGAAACTAGAGAGACTCATAAAGCCTCAAAAGTTATACATCCTAGACACCCACAGCCACAGCTGATCATTATTGTCCTTGGAATCCTAAGTTTCCTCTTAAATCTGAAAAGCAGAGACAGGAAAAGACCTAGATAGCCCTGCAGGAGTCTGGAAAGTGATCTTACCAGAAGTAGGTGGATCATCAAGATAAATATCACTCAATGAAATCCAAATCAAAAGCTCTTTGGTCTTGACCCCAGTGAGTTTCTTGATCTTGTTAGGGCCAACAACAGCAGTGACCTCAGTTGCATAACTCACAAGCTTGCCAATCTTTTCAAACTTATGGGTTATGCTCTTCTTTTGCTTCAGCCACACAAATCCAGTCTCTTTCACATACCCACATTCTTCAATATCATGCAATGGCAATAACCCATTTGGCAATCCCATTTCCTTTAGCAAAAACTTTGACTTCTCTTGACATATCTCATCTCCACGGTACACTTCTGCCTTGCCTCTGATCTCTTCTGTCACTGACATTTTTTTTGCTTTCTGGCTTCTGATGTGATGAGGGTGTGTGTGTGTGTGACAGTTCAGAGAGTTTCAAGGAATATATATACCAATGATGTTACAAATTTGCCCTCGATATCTTTAACAATAACTACAAGATGTAAATTAGTTAGTTAAACAAGAGGAAGGGTATCAAAGTGGGCATTGAGATGCAGTTGGAGATTTATGGCAGAATTAAAGGGAAAACGTGTGGGTTGGAAAGAGTAACCAATCAGAGACAAACACGTGGTGGTGTTGTTGGGATTTAAGATCCTTATTTATTGCGTTGTTGATGACGTGTATACTATTGTGATCATCCCCATGGATGTTTTTTTCTTTTTTTTACAATATTGGGTTTGATTTTTTAATTTCAATCAGTGTTTTTGTTAAGACGTGTTAATTATTTTTTTATAATTTTTGGCACACATATAAAAATAGTAATGATATGTTAAAATTATCTAAATTTTTCATTGAAAAAATACTGTTTAAGTTGTTAATCTAGGTGTAGAACATAAAAGCAAATAAGCAATGATTAGACATATCACCTATAACATACAACCAAAAATTTAATGACCTAGTTTTGAGTTTTAGTTTAAGTCCGAAAGAAGTGGTTTGACGACAGAATTTCCAATGATTCTAAAAAAATAAAAATACAACCAAAAATTTATTAAGATATGATCTTTATATAACATGATTCGCTTAAAATGAAACTATATGAATTTCATATTCTCATGTTATATCACATACCAGGTTTGCGAAAACAAGTAGCTTTTGCATTTTTGTTTTATTGAACAAGAATCGGAAAATTTAATAATCATATTATAAAATATAATCCCAAGCTAAATATTCTATTTTAATTATGAAAGATAATCTTAAAATAATTGGCATGCTACACATTCACAGAAAGGTTTAAAGATCCAAATTCAATTCCAGTTTGGTTTCAGGCTTTCCTGTAAGTGGTCATGCAGCAATGGCCGACCAAACCTACTTTATGGTCTTGAACCAGACCAATGACAAAAAGTAGATGACCTATAAAAAATTTGCTGAGCCTTTTTTTACATAGATCTGTCCTAGTGATTGGATCCAACTTACACTGATGATTGTAACTTGAAGTGTAAGCAAATAAATAAACACAACCTAAAGGTAAAATAACCAGTAGTCCATGTGTTACCATTCATCTCCAGCATTTATTTTGCTATTATAGGAACGAATTGGAAAGACAAAATTTAGAAGCATACCACACAATGTAATCCCAGATGTATAATAATTGTGTGGCAGGGCAAAATAATGCCTCAAAATGAAACCAATCTAATAGGATAGATGCTTTGGAAGTCATTTCCTGTACCGATAAGCTGCTGTTTTGGCTTCTCAACTTGAAATTTCAAGTCAATCTTCAACTGGTTGCAGCTTTTGCATTATTGTGGCTCTCTGTTCCCGTTCCGGAGATGAAATTGTTTAGCAGGGTTTCGATGTGTTTGATTTCTTTTGGCATGGAGCCTGTAAGGACCTGTTTCAACAACCAGTAAAGGTGCTCAAAATAGAGGAATGTTAGAAACAACACAACTGTCAGTTCATTATTTTTGGTTTTACGCCTTTGTGCTACGAAGAACATAAGATGACTCGCATTGATGATGTACCAATTAACTATTACAACAACCAAGATGTGAAAGAAGATATATCAACGTGTTTCAAATGAACTTCAAAAGGGTGAAGAACGGTAGATGTTATATTAAAATTAACTGCAAAACAGTGGAGAATGGTATAAAACTTATGGTTGGTACCAACAGTTCCTAGTGCATCACTGTAAAAACATGATCACATGACCAAAAGAAACATTCCACAGTAATATCATTTAAAAAAGGAAAAAAATCAAGAGAATTGGAATAGCCATCTAACTGCCTTAAATTAATAATACCAAATGCAAACTAGGTCAAATTGGATACCTCGTAACCTGTTTCTGTAATGAGAACTTCATCCTCGATCCTAATCCCAATTCCTCGAAACCTGCAGCATATTTCTTTATTTCATGACTGACATCAAGGATCTATATAGCATCTCACTTAAGCACAAGGATAGCATGTTAACAAGTTCAAGATTCATGAATTATAAGATATCAGGAAAAATTAGGAGTCATAGTATAACCACAAACAAGTGACTAATTTTAAACCTATTAAAACAGCAGCATGTAAATCACTTTTCAAGTATTTGATGATGAATTTGTTAAACAGATAAAACTATAAGACAAACAGGTTTAATTAATGCACTAAACTAACAATCGACCTGCTTTGTTACACAACCGACATATGATGATTTAACCAAGGATCACTGTCACAGCTCTGTAAAAACTAACCTACATACCAGCAATGTAGCTAGCAGTGACTTTACTAAATAAAACATTAGGACATGGCAGGATGACTTCACACAAACTAAGAAAACCAACATAAGGTGAGTGACCGACTGCAGAACTCTTGTGACTAGAGGAGGATTCAATGTACCAGTATAAAGTTTGGTTTCAACTTCAATTCATGAGATTTTGAAGTCAAGGTGGAACGAACTATATACAGAATAAACTAAAAAGTACCTCTCTGTACCGGAGAAAGAACGTGGGATGTAGATTCCTGGCTCAATTGTTATCACCTGTACAAACTTTTATCAAAATCCTCATAAAGAAAGCATATGGATTATGCTGATGCAAACAAACATGCAGGTTCGCTATGCCTGGCAAGAGTCTGCCAATGTGGAGATTTTTTATTTACAAAAAGGTAGGGGGTGGACAAAGCTTGATCTCCCTTCCTCCCCCAAAATTTGAACTTGGCAATCGGCCAAGTCCCTATGGACACCAATGTGGAGAAAGTTGGCTACCTTTGCATGCCCTCTATAAGAAAATTTATTGCCACTAAAATCATATCACTCTCTCGCTTTGTAAATGCCACTAAATAGAACTAGAAAAGGATAAAACCACATAAGGGGGACAACTTACAACACCTGGCTCCAAAGGACGTTCATAGGTAATCATGGAACTATCATGGACATCCATTCCTAGATAGTGACCTGAACATCAAAATAAAGAAACAAATTTACACATTTGTCACTTACATTAATAATTGTAACATTAGAAACTAACTTGTCTTCGATACTTTGGAGAGAGTATTGAACAGTGTGAATATATTTTTCCATGCATTACATATAGAGAAAAGGATAAGCTGATATGTATGAGGAGTGAAGCTTGGACAAACCTATGGAAGTTGGGTTCAGCTCATTGTAGGGATCAGTCCCATCCCTATTCACAATTCCAATTTCCTTCAGTCCTTTCCGTAGCATTCCAACCTATGCAAGCACAAGCCTACAGGATTATAACATTGCTTTACCGCTAAATGTTTGTTTGAGGCATCAAGCAGCTTAAACTTAACAAAACCGTAAATATGCTCAATAAGATGATACTTTATATAAATGAGGGTATATCAATACCTAGTCATAAATAAGCCAATCAGGTAAAGAGAACTGGATGCAAAGGAATAACGAAGTATCTATGATGTTAAGTTCTTAGGATCATACTGAATAGTGGTGTATTTGTAGGAGGCTAGCACCAGGCTTGCAGAGCTTCAGACATTCCTTGTTAGTTTGAAGTATGAGATCATAAAGTTCTTCCTGGAAAATAGACATCTGCACTGTAAGACTTGTTCATTGTGGCTTAAAGCACTAAAAAAATATTTATTTGGAAGAAAAAAAATTAAGTAAAAAAAGTCGTTAGAACTACAACTAAGGAACCAACAAAGGAAAGGATTTTAAGTGTCAAATACAGTTCCTTTGTCTTGCCCCTTTGGTTGTCAATTCCTTCGTAGTTTATTGTAGCATATTTTAGCTATTTCAAAGCTTTCAACCTGGGGATGAAAGATTATTGTCCCTACCTATATTCGATGCATGAAGTGTCATTATATTTATTATGTTTTAGAAATATATGAAATATTTGCATGGAACAGACTTTTGCAACTGCAATTTCAGACGTTCTGAAATTCAATGCACATGATTGAAGATTGTGCATATAAAAACCATTTTAGCTTTTATCAACGATTAGAAAGTGAGAGAACACAAAGCAGTGCGTACTTCTAATGAAGAAAAGCTACCACATAGGGGCCAGGTACGTGTTAGATCACTGACATAACCATGAAATTCACATCCAACATCCATTAAAACAAGATCCCCATCATTGATCTGCAAAATACGTTTTAAAGATAGTTACAGTTAGATATTTTGAGAGAATGACATCCAGGTACCAATTTTTGATAAGTGAACTTACTTTCTGATCATTCCGAGAATAATGTATAACAGCAGCATTAAGGCCACCACCTACAACAGGATTAAATCTGGCAAAAAAGGAATAACATTCATCAATCATCTGAAAATTTTACAGGAAACAATATGCTTCAGGTTTAACTTCATAATAATCGTATATCTCGTCATCATAATAGCACACATAAAGTGAGGAAGAAAAAAATGTATATTAAATAACTTCTTTGGTTCCAACCATTTGAAAGGAAAATACTTACGCCATTCTTTGGGCACCTCTCATTTTGCATTCATATTCAAACTTTGCTGCTAACAAACCCTCATAAGGATGTGTCTTTGAATGCAGCATTGTCTGCAAAAGGGCCTGTCCAAAAAGAAAATAACTATAATCTATCAATATCAAACAGGGATTTCCCATTAACAATCATAAATATCCATCAGAAAAACACAGCAGTAACAGCACTATTCGGAAGCCCAATAAAAAAATTATTAATTAATTTTAAAAAAAAAAAAAGAAAAGAAAAACATCTACATGAGATAATGCCATTCATCATAATAGATTTCTCGAAATCTAAGAACTGGTCTAATGGGAATTAAGTTCCAATTTTATCTATATTATGGTACAAGAGGAACTGAAAAGAAGGTAGTTAGCTACAATGCACACTTGGAAGTACCTGGCAAGCAATTGATGCAGATTCTCTCATTAACTTGAGCTCAGCGGGAGATTTTACCCACCTCAATTCATGGGTAAGCCTAGAAAGACTTCTCACTGTGCCATAGAAATCTGCCTTTTGGAAGGCCTCCAAGTTTGTGTATGTTTGTACAGCTGTCTCTCTGTTATGGAACAATTTGGAAGACTTCGCTATCATATCTGGAAGGATCTGCAGCCATATTAGAATAAGAATCATAAATAGTTGTGAATAAGAAAGGCATGTGAATAGTTGTTGGGTTACTGTTACCGACTGGAATTCAAATACATCTCTCCATGCAGTTAATATACACCAAACCCCGCCCAAAGGGGTCCATAAGAACCATAGTCAAAATTTCCAGTTTGCTAGTTATAGGGGTACATGTAGCTAATACAACAAAATATACTATACCAATACATCCTGTAAACCAGAGTATTCAACTCACCTCCTGTATTTTGCTCATTGGATATGCTTTATCAGCCTTGAATGTTTCTACCGCTGCATCGACTCCTGCAATTTGTCCCTTCCAGATAACATCCTAAAAATAAACAATTTAATAAAAACTCATATCAAAACTTTATCCATATAAAATTTTGCAGAGATTTTCATGTAACTAGCCTTAACTAAACTTATGGTCATCTCATCCATGTAAGTAAATAGTATTGATGCCAGACATGCATATATAAGTGTAACTTCAAGCAGAATTCATTCAATTATTTTATTTTCTAAAGAAGAGATGACGTCATGTTTTCTTAGAAATTTAGTTTCATGAACCGAACTGCATACGTACATAATAAAAAAATACAGCATATCCAAGTCATTTGTGCAAACAATCATGTTAACGTGAAAAATAGAGCATCGAGAAAATTCTATCATGCAAATAGTTGTCATACATGACCTGACGCTTCTGGCATGAACATGCACAAAATATGAACATTAACAGTCAGTTGTGCAAAATAATCATGTTAATGTGAAAAATAGAGCATCGAGAAAATTCTATCATGCGAATAGTCGTCATACATGAGCTGATGCTTCTGGCATGAACATGCATAAACCACACTCATGACTTAAAGTTGCCACACCACCAGGTTGTTGACAGCCTGTGAAATATAAGTAATCAGCATCTTGCCGGTACGGGTAAGGCACAACATTGGTCATCAATTTTTCAGGGGCAGCTGCAAGGATGGCAACGCTATTTTCCGGGAGAATCTCTAACAACCTTTTCCTTCTTGAGATGTATTCATCAGCACTTATTCCAGGTGTGATCTCCCCTTCCTTCATTAACTACAAAGCCACATCTAAATTTGGTTACTAGCTAAACTAATTTAAAAATAGTACAAAAATTTGTTCATCTTTCAAGAATTTCACTTTATGTTTCCCTTTAAATGCCAAAAAAACTCAAATAAAACCTATTCTTTAGCGGATACATATGTCTTAATAAATATCTGGTAGTTACTTCTAAACCAGGTTCCAAAGAGATCCAAATCCAATTAGAATACACAAAGACACAAATATTGAGAAGACAAACCTGAGGATGGGATGCTGAAGTTGGTTGTCCAACATCAACAAAATTCTTCGAAGAATATGCACGCCTCCCATTGACCTATAAACCCATTTCATCGAGCACCGAAATGTGAATTAGTTCTAAACCAAATAAGTATTATACAGGAACCGTTCATAAATTCCATCAATAGAGAAACTAAGGACCTTGAATGCTAATGCAAATTAGACCACCATCAAGAAATAATCCTACTCATTCTTCAGCAGCAATCATTAGGTATTACACATATAAACACCAAAAACATACATTTGGTTATATAGCTTCTGCCATGAAATTCCTGATGAAAATTCCCCACAAACTTAACCCCAAATTACATCTTCATTCAAAATAAAAGCTTCAGCTCAAGATTAACATGACCATTATTTAATCACTGAACTATCTGCTAATTGCCCATTTCATCATTCAGCCCAAAAAAAAATAAATTAAAAAAAAAAAAAAAAAAAAAAAAAAAAAAAAAAACCCTTATGGGAGGCGTTTAAAGAGGACATACTTGTTTACATGAGATTCTATGAAGTAGTTTCCGTAGAAGAATCTGCATTTTGTTAGCCTGTGCTCTTCTTCAACTGACTTCGAAAGATGGGTTGTGTACTTACTGTTTGTAAAGTCTAAACCTTGTATGAAATTCGTTAATAAGTCCAGTTCCGTGTTCAGGGTTCCACTTTTAATATTTAACGAGTTTATATACTAATTTCTCATACCAGTTTTCCAGTCGTTTTAATTTCGCAAAAATGTCTAATTAAGCACATAAAAATTTAAATATTTTTTTAAAAAAAACATATTATTTGGACTTATAATGTTGGGCCATCCCAATATTTAAATCTCATTTGAGTGGCATTCACCGATTCACTCAAATTCAGTAGTAAGTAATTTTATGGGATTTTCAAAATATATATATATATATATAGCTATATGGGATGCCTAATATTTTTAAATTTTGGTAAAATAACCAAATTATTCATTAGTCAAGTTCCCATATACATTGTAGAGGTTAATCAATTTTTCATTATTTAAAAATAAATTCTAATTATAAGTCTCATTGTTTTGCTATGTACATAAAAAGAATTTATAAATAAATAAGTAAACGTCTCAATATTTTGAGCATAAAGAATCAAAATTCACAAATTCTGGTGCAAGCCAGCATGCTATCAGTTGTTGGAGTAAGGGTTCCTTGTGTTGTCTTTGCTACAAAAATGAACTAAATGATTCCTCCAACCAAACGTACCATTTTTAGTAGCATGCTAAAGTAAACTACTAAATATGTAGTAACACAGCAAGTGCAGATCATGAATCTGGAAGATTCTAACATGATGCAACAGAAGTTAGATTTCATCAGAGAAATCGCTGAAGAAAGCTCTTGATCTCATCTATATAAGGAGAACGAGTAGGGATTATATGGCCAGCGTCATGTTCAATACTGACCGAGCAACCCTCTTCGAATCTCTTAGCAAGGTCTTTGCTGTCTTGATTTGCTATCTGCCTGTCGTTACCTAGGTCACTGCCGAATATATGAAGTGAAGGGCAATTGATGGATCCATGTTCAAACTCTGCTGGATTAAGGGCAAACCCTGAGCACAAAATCGCAAATCTGAAATCAATTTCACCCTTAAATCTCTCCCGTTGAGCACAAACTGAAGCAGCCATAGCTGCTCCCTGCGAAAAGCCCAAGATCCCATCGAATGGCCCTTCCTGTGAAAATATTGTTTTCAAGTAAGCTAATGATACATCAAGCCCACCAGTTTGCTGCTGGTATTGGTGAGGATCAAAGGGGACATCTGCCATTCTCCAATCGGTTTCACTCCTTCCACTAAAATCAGGTGCTACGAACCATGCAAACTTCTTCTTGCAATTCTCTGATGGTGGGGGAGGACAATTCTGTAATGAAGAGGACTCATCGCTGGGTTGGTAAATAAATGGCAATTCATGTGGTGCATCAACGAACACAAGTTCTGCAATGTTTTTAAGCTTCTTGGCTAACGATGCAGTTCTTCCTTTAAAACTGGAGGCATTCTGCCGAAACCCGTGCAAGCATAAGATTCTTAGTTTTCTGGGACACACAGTGCCTGCAGCATAAAATTAATAAGATATTAGGGACAGAGACGGAAGTTTGTGATAAACTCTCACCACTCAACTTTAACGTGTCCAGAAGATCACGGGATTGGAATTCAGCACTCAAAGAAGCATTTGTAGATAAAACTATTGATGAAATTCTTAAACTGTGCATTGAATTCTCTCCTAGGATGGCCCAACACACTATGGGCTATGGGGAGGATTCAATATGTACGCAGCCTTACCCTTGCTTTTTTTGCAAAGAGTCTGTTTCAAAATGGGGAGGATTCAATATGTGCATTGAATTCTCTCCTACCGTTATTAATTTTTGGTCGGTCAAAATGGATAAATATCAGATATGCAGAACTAATGTAAAACAATCAATAATTGACAAGTCTGGGAGTAGCGGTTGTAGCAAGTACAACCAACAAAAATTAAGCAGAGCCTTAGTACTTCTTGGTCCATCTAAAAGTCAAGTTTATTTAGTCATACAGTGAGAATACGGACCTTACCATGTCTCCAAGGCATTTGAGGTGAGAGAAAGGAATCTGAGGAAACATTTTTAAGCTCGATTTGTGACGCTGTAACTTCTGTTTTACTATCTTCAGTGGATGGAATTGAACTGACACCCTTACCATGTTTCTGGCATAGCTCACAAACATACTGGGCTCCCTCTGTCTGCAGGCCCATAAAAAAAAAATTAGGAATGCAGATACAAATAGCAAAAGGTGGCAGAAGAAGCAATTGATTGATTGTTGGGAAATTAAACAGTACTAATATTTTATCTCACTTCTCTCCTTTATCAATTTAGAGCCTAAAAAATTGCTAAGAGAAATGTTCATAAAGACCAAACTAACTAGGATATATGCAATAGTAGAAGGATAATAATTAACACATACCCAGCAACTACCACAGACCAAAACAAGCATTCTACAATGAGTGCATCGGCAACGTGATGAATAATCATCGAAGGAAAAGCCACAAAGAAGGCAGCTACCCAGAATATCTGCACCTGAGCTCCCAACTGAAATTCTACAACCAACAGTAACAAAAGATCAACATCCATGTCATATTCACAAAAGATTAATATATGACTTATTTAATGAGTATTGAGAGAGATCATACCGGTGATCAAAAACAAAATTCTTTCCTTTGAAAAAACCGCCATCTGGAAATTGTTCCAAGTAACGCTGAATTCCTCCAAATAACTGCAATAAAGACAATATTTTCCAAGATAGCATCATCATTTTTATCCCTCACAAGAAATATGAACATTACTTCCTCAACACCATATAACGAGGGCAACTTCCTCTGTAATTAAGAATCAGATAAAAGGATGGTTTCCAACAAGGAATGAGCAGCTCACCTGGAAAACATTCTCAAAACCAGCACCTTTTGACCTAACATAGGCTGATGCCATCTCACACCGGATTCCTCCAGTGCAGTACCTATAAAAATAATCTAACAAGTTATAATTCAAAGCAAAACTCTGATTGACAAGTAATACTGATTAGATATTTCATTCATAAGATATGATGCTCAAACAAGAATAAAGATACACCAGAATTCACAAGTAGGAAAATATCCAGAGACAAGGATAGAGACTTTCCGAGGTAGAGGTACACTTACATAAGGACATGTTTCCCTCGCAATTGATCAGCATTGTTATCTATCCATGTGGGCAGATCACTATACTGCCTGATTCCTGGGTCTAATGTTTCCACACTTGGAGTGTGGAACTTCCCAATTCTAGTCTCATATAAGTTCCTTGCATCCAACAGAACAAGTTTCTTACCATCCCTTGAACTTTCTTCGTCCATAACTTGCCCTGGATTACCACAAACAGAATCAATCAGCAGATAAACCCCATTACAACATTAAATCATTTCCTCTCAATATCCAACTATCTAATTAACAGATGCAAAACAGTACTTACCAGCACTCTGAAGAATAGAATGGAACTCAACAGCAGACAAATGCCTCCCAGCATTCAAAACATCAGGCGGGTTCAACAAAGGATGAGAACTAAAGGTAACCAATTCCTGTAAACACACACAGAATCATCCCATCAGTTGCCATACCAAAAACATCTTAGCTAGCTATTGTACTTTCAAAATCAAGCAAGAGTATGATACAACAGCTACAAACATATCCTTAAACTTGTCAAAACTATTAAGAAATAAATAAAGAAAGAAAAGGCGGTAACCTTGACAATGCGAATGGATAGAGAAGTGAAGCCACATTCATGAGCAACCTTGTCATTCAAAGGATAATGAGAAGAAGCAAGCTTGAAGTCAGTTCCTTCAAACAAACGATTGGACTTGACAGCATCTATGTGAGATTCCAAAGATAACAACTTCCCACCAACCTGAACAAAACCCAGAAATCAAAACACAACCCTCATGCAAAACAATAAAGCAAGACCATTTTTTTTTATGGAAAAACAATGAAATGGTGAAAAGGGTAATGTGTACAGTGACGTTGACGCCGTGAGGAGCGAGCCGAACTCGGCCGAGGAGACCCAGGGATTTGCAGTTGGACTCATAGAAGGCGAAGAGTGAGCTGAGATCGGGAATCGTTGTGTACTTGTAGTAAAGTAAAACACCGTATTGGTCTTGGCTCTGGTTATCATCAGACATTGTTCTAGTTTAGTTTACAGAGATTGAATTTTTTAAGCTTCTAAGCGCTATGTAAGCCCTGGCTTGTGTCCCCTGTCTAAGCTAAAACAAGAGGCCTTCAGGCTTAAATTTTATTTTTATTTTTATTTTCCAAAATTTTAGGGTTTTGTAATTTTGTTTCCATTCAGCTTATTAAAAAAAGAAAAAAAAAAACTACAAATTTTCTGGGTTTTATTATTATTTATTTTAGTGAGCAAACTGAATCTAAAATACCATTTTAACCAATTTTTCACTAGCATATGCCTTCAATTCCATAAATTACTTTGCTAAAAAATCTGAAACCACCTATATTTTGAGGTTTTTGTTGCTATTATAACGAAGCACAAAATTCAGGCAAGAGTGAGTAACCAAGAAGAAAGCTCATCATCTAAGACTCCACCACAGCATTATATAATAATAATAAGTATAATATAGCAATTGCCAAATTACACATCAAGACAAATCACAATTTAAAAATTTTTCCTATGAATCTGGGAAATACAAATCAAGTACAAAACTGCAAGTTGAAGCCTTTGAAAAGATTTTAACATATTCCATAGGTCAAAAGAAAAGGCCTACATGCCAGAGCAAAAATCTTGACCCTTGGCGGCAAGACCAGATAGAAAATAAAAATAAAAAATTCATTGCAATGGGGGAGTAACAATGCCTATGAAGCTAGTATAGATATCCTCAAACTACTACTTCAACCGAATTTGAAGCCACCTGGTGGAATGTTGGGCTGGTTGGTTGCAAAACCGAAAGCCTGCTGCTGATTTGCGAGATCTTGGATATTCTGCTCTGCCTCCTCTTCCTCAGCCCAATATCTCTCCAAAATCTTCACAGCCTTCTCATAAATCTCATTGTTGTCGTGGGTCTGCAGATTCTCAATCTTATCCAATCCATCACACTCATCAATCATTTGGGCATAAAGATTAACCCCGTTACTCATTCCCAGTTCCTTGTCAGCCTCACCCACCTTCAAAATGTTCTCGAGACCCTCTAGACACACTGTCACAATCCTTGGGTCCGGACAAACCAGAAGATCACAGAGAGGTTTGATGCAACCTTGGCTCACCAGGAATCTGCAAGAACATGGTAATATAAGAGATTCTGTCACGTGAACAACATTAAATAAATGAAAAAAAAAACATACTGAATCTGTTCATGAGATCCGCCAGAGGTGGCATTTGAGATAACCCATGCAGCCTCCTTCTTGATTTCAAACTCCGCATGTTGAAGAAGATGCACAAGAGGAAAGATGATATTGGCCTCGATAACAGCCTGTTGAACAAAATTTGATAAATTATAATAATGCGTATTTTAAGTAACATTTCCAAAGCATTTGACAGATTTGAGGAAATCATTTTCAAATAGTAAAAAAGACGGACAACCAATTGTATTACATGCTATTGGGACCATAGATATTCTCCCAAAATCTCTTCACCCCTTATCTGCATGCTAGCAAATAGCAATAAAGGAAAACAAACATACCCAGCAGCCAATATCTTTAATTCCCATGTATTTTTTTCTCAAGCAACATTGTCCGAGCCAAATTAACAATACTTCACTTAACCAACAAAAGGGGTAACACATGGATTGTATTACAAAAATGTTATCAACATTTTAAAAATTATTTCAAACAGAAAAAGAAAATAGGGGTGGTCACTGATCAAATAGGCTACATTGTCAGAGACGGTAAGCGGGGCAAGGCGTTTGGTAGTTCAACCTGCACAAGCATCGGCCTTGACCAATCAAAGAGCGGATTGACTAATCAAACATTCATGATTATATCTATTATATAAAGAGTCGTAACTTAAATACCTAGGCACCGCCCAAGCGGCCATTTGAAAAACATGCCCAAGTGCCGCTTAGGCGGCTGCCTTTAACAACATAACACATAGGTTCAGATAGCAGATATGATGCATGGGCGGCACTATCAAGCAATGGAGCAATTTATTAAGACAAACCTTTAACATCAAATTAAGGACAATGAAACAAACGTGATCAAGTTGTGGACTTAAAGAAGAGGACCAGATTGCTCGATAAGACAATTTACCTACCATAACATTCAATGGGAATTTACTGTGAAGCATTAACCAAACAAACAAAGCCTTTTCCCATTAGGTGGGGCCGGCTACATGGATCTTTAGATGGCATTATGCTCTATCTAAGATCATTGTTTCATTAACCTCCATAAAACCTAGGTCTCTTTTTATGGTTTCTTTCCATGTCAACTTAGGTCTTCTCCTATCTCGCTTGACATAGACAACATTATTTGTTTTCCTTTTTCTACCATGAAGCACTAAATGGGAAAATAGCTAGTAATAAATATACATGTTATATTTAGTTGAAGTCCACCAATAAATCACAACCGTCTTTTTTAGATCAGTAATAGTGATAAAACATCAGACATGCAACCAAAACAGATGATTCTATAATACCATCTTTATGGGCATCAAACATATAGTTGACATAAAGCACATCTACGAAGAGTTGGAATGAATCATATACCTGTATCTGAGCTTTATTCCCAGCTGTAATATTTGAGATCGTCCAACAAGCTTCTTTCTTGATGCTTTTTTTGTGATTTTGTGTAAAAAATTGATATAGACAAGGGAGCACTCCATTATCAATTACAAACTGAAACACAAATCTAAGTTATTCGCTGCTATGAAATAGGAAAGAAATATAATTTTATTTAAATAGACATGAGAGAGATTTGAGGTAACTGTTTGATCTATAAACTCCATAAAATTTGACTTCCTAACTCCGATCCATAACAATCATTACTGTTTCCTAAATAGGTTAAATTGAAAAAAGAGTCAACTGCAGTAAACTTAATCAAGACAAACTTGTATGCAGCGAAAAACTACCATGGACATCTAATAAATAATACATATACTGGAAGTACCTGAGTCTGAGCATCATCTCCAGTAACGATATTTCCCACTGTTCGAAGGGCAGGTATGAGAACTGTAGCAGATGGATGCCTGGCAGAAACATATTTTAAATTAGTAGCAGCCGCTTAACAGATTGCTGCACAAAACACTAAAGGAAATGCAAAAGTCGTGTATTTACAATTAATAATTATTAATTACTATAATTGCAGGTAGAGTCTCAACTCAAGATTTGATAAAGTTTGTGGAGAACAAAATAACTCACATCAAAAGCTCCACAAGTCGTGGAAAGACACCTGCTTCAATCACAGCCTGAATTTTGTCATTCGGGCCATCTGAAAGATAAGAGAGAGCCCAGCAGGCATCTGCAAGAACTTCCTCGTCATTCAAGTGGATGAGTTTCTGGAGAATTGGCAGAGCAGGTTTCACCTGACAGAAACCAAGGATAACATCTTCGTCTTTTAAGACATCTTGAACTAAGTTCACAGAGTAAGAATATATGACAGACTTCTCCCTAGACTGCCCACCTGTTCAAATGGTGTTGGGGGTTTCCCACGACAGAAGTTTGATAAAGTCCATGTAGCATTCCTCAGCATGGATAGTTTTGAATGTTCATTTAACTGAGCTAGTAATGGCATGAGAGCACCATTAGAAAGAACAAGATCTCTACAACTAGGGGAGTCACCAGCAACATTACCCAAAGCCCATACCGCCTAATGAAGACCAACAAAGCAAAGTTGGAAAGATGTTAATTGCCACCATTCAATACAAAAATTGTCTACAAAAAAGAAGAATATAAATGCCAACAGGGAAAGGTTTGATTCAATGGGGCAAAGGCACTGTGATAGATACAATATGCATATACCGCTATGTCAACCAAATTTTTAAATGCCAACAGGGAAAGGTTGCTATAAATGCAGCATATGATTCAGAAAATCAGATTTTTAAGAAAATATTTATAAACAAAGGAGGTAAGCATCAACCTGCTCTCTGACATCATCACTGCCAGAGCTAAGGAGCTGCACGAACATGGGGACAGCACCGTGTTCCATCACCACTCGGGTATGCTCTGATGTCCCTGATGCAACATTGGTCAAAGCCCATGCAGCCTCAAACTGCTCATAATGGAAAAGTTGGTCATGATGGTGAAAAATATATCTTCAAACACATTGCTTTAAAAATCAAAATTATGAAACGAGAAAAGTCAGAAACAGTTCCTACTTGTAGTTGGGGCACATCATTCCTTCCTAGAAACTCCACAAAGCGAGGGACAACACCAGCTTTAATTACTTCATCAATTGGAGGGCTGCGTTCTACAAAACAATAAAGGCCAAATAGTCAACGGCATATAGAGGTATGTTCCTCGAAAAAGAATACATTGGCAGTGGAATCTGTTATTACCAATTGATAACAGCTTTCTAAACTGCGTAGTTGCTTCCAACTGTGATGCAGGATCCTCAGACCACACTCCTTGTACCATTGAAGGAATACTTTCCAACTGTTAGACAACAGCAATATCACAAGTAAAACATGAAAAATATAATTAATTAAAGACAGAGAATTTTACTTTGGGCAATACATCTCATAACAGACATTTTTGCTACATGAAAAGGACGAAGGGCCAATTTCATGTGAACCAAAAAATGAGACTTAAATAGTGGGGAGCTGGAGACCCAAGATCATTGGAAAGGCGAAACAAGGATTCGTTTTTCCCAAAAATCAGTAACCAATCCAATATGTTCAAGTGTCAAGGGAAAACATACAAATTACATTTTGAGAGCGTGAAAGTACTTTGAATCCTATATCAAGAATCACTCCATAAGTGCATTTCCAGATTAAGATTCCAAGTAAATTAACAACCAGTTTTACTTAAATCCATTTTCCACTAAAAAATATACAAATTCAATTCCTTACTGATCATAAACAATAACTCATCAATCAAAAACCAATAACTGCATCTAAACTCATTTCATCAAGCCTCCTAATCACACCAACTATCCATTACACACAAATATCTAATGATAAAGTTCACGACTATATCAAGAGCCCACAAAAATCCATCAACCAAACACCAATGCAATGAAAACCTACAAGTGAAAACTCAAAAGTTTCACGAGAACAGCAAGATATAGTTCATTTTCAATTTGGTTTTACCTTCTTTTCAATGGCGTTTTGCGAGGCATCGAGGTATTGTTGCTGAGACTGAAGCACGAAACCTTCGCGTCGTTTCTTCAACAAATTATCTTCCCTTTTGTTCTTTCTGATCTCCACCAGATTGTCCTCTCTCCGCCGCCGCGCCTCCTCCGCGTCGACTCCCGTTTTGTACCCCTTCTTCCTCACCTCCACTCGCGTGCTCGGCCTCAACGACATGTCGTTTCTCTGGGCTTTTTCCGCGTTTCACAAAAACTTGAATTTTGAACAGAGAGAGTGAGGGAAGAAGGGATCGGGTCAAAATGTTCTTCAAAGTGAATCAATTTTTTTTGGATCGTAATTATCTTTAACTCGTTTGTTTATTTGTTGTTTTAAATAATTAATAATTTGAAATAACGACTCCAAAAAGTAAAAAACGATTTATCTAATTATTTGGGTGCTATAATTTTGATTTATTGGGCCTGTCTTACTTCCAATTTCCAAGCCCAACTCAAATTTGAACGGGCTTCTCCCTCACCCATCGGCCCAATAAAAAAGTTGCCAGTATGGCCAATAGCAAAGCCTAACTTTCAAGGCAAAGGGGCAAATTTGATGTTCCCAAAGAATTTGATTTTTTTCCACTCTTTTTTTTTCACTAAATTTTGGATATTATATACTCATTTACTGTGATTTCAAGTGTTTTATTGAAAGTTAGCAGGGCTAAATCAAAATTTTATTGGGGGTAAATAAAAATTTAATAGAATTGAGCGATAATTGTTTGCAAAAATTAGATTGAGCATGGACAATTATCGTTCATGTTAGGAAAGTTATTGCATTGTTCACAGGAGATTAAAAAAATGGCTAGTAGTACAAGAATAATACCAAATACCATTGAAGCTAAAGATTCAAAGGATTTCAGGTGTGTGTAGTTTATTCTCATTTTCAGATATATCAGTGCATTCATCTCTTCATTTCACCCTTCCTTATATTGATAAAGCAAGATGATTCATTAATATTCTCAGTCTTCAATCTCTACAATCTCTAAACTTCTCGTCTTAATTCTTATTTGATTTTCTTATTCGTGTTTAAATTTCCTATTCAATTTTGGAGTTTATCGTATTGATGGCGCTGCGAAAGTTCTAAATTTTCATATTGATTTTGGAGGGCTCTAGAGAGAATGGTAGAAATTAGACAAGTGGCTTACGGTGACGATTCCCACAAGATAGTATATCATATGCCGGGTGTACATGTCATCTCTCTCACAGCAGGCGGGCCCCACACAATTGTGGGGCCCGCATACTGTGAGAGAGATAAACATATACACCCGATACATAATATAATTTTCGCGATTCCCACAATGAATGATGCTATTGTAAGCGCCAAGAAAATTCACATTTAATGTTCAATTAATCCATCTCATCATGAAACTAAAAATCAAGTTATTGCTCATCTTTTCCGTATACTCAATAATTTATATATTTATAATTATATATTTTTTAATACACCCACAATTCATGTTAAACATTTTAATATTTTATTGTCTAATATTATTTTCTGTAAATTATTCTATTTATCTCACGTCTTTCTTATAAATTTTTTCTTAAAACATTAAGGTTTGTCTGAAAAACTTTTTTTTTAATTTTTTTATTTTTAATTACAGCAGACGATCAGTTAAATTAGTCAACATGACAATCGGAAAAAGTAATAAATCAATAGATGTCAAAGATATGATATTATTGTTAGTTTATATGTAATTAATATTGATAAATATGATATTAATGTTAGTTGTTAGTTGTTATATAATTAATGTTAGTTGTTAGTTGTTAATTGTCATGTAATTAATGTTAGTTGTTATGTAATTAATATTTGTTCATTTGTAATGCCTATATAAAGGCAATTTATAATTCATATTGAAATCAATAAAACTAATATGTTTTTCTTCAAGCTCTCTTATTTCGGTTTCTTACATTTACATGGTATCAAACGCTTAAGTTCTAATCTCTAGATATTTCATTGTCACTGTCTCCATACAAGTTTTTTCTCCTTGTCCATATTTACAAACAGGTCTTATCTCAATGTCTCTGTCTTTAAGCATATATTCTCTCATTGTCCATGTCTTCAAATTAACAGGTCTTATCTCATTGTCACTGTCTCAAAACAGGTCTTATTTCCCTTTCACCGTCTCAGAACAGGTATATCTACGCTCCGATGATCAAATACCTGATAACTTCACCAAGTTTTTTTCCTGACCGTTACATAAACCTCGTTTCCAAACTCAATCTGATTTCCTCACTACCATCTTGTAAGGGGATGTCAAATATATGATATTGTTGTTAGTTGATATGTAATTAATATTAATAAATATGATATTAATGTTAGTTGTTAGTTGTCATGTAATTAATATGAGTTGTTATGTAATTAATATTGGTTCCTTTGTAATGCCTATATAAAGGTAATTTATAATTCATTTTGAAATCAAGAAAATTAGTATGTTTTTCTTCAAGTTCTATTTCGGTTTTTAATTATAGAATAGTTACTCTAAGAAGTAAATTTTACATTAAATAAATTAGCACCTACTTGCACTCTTTTAATTAAAAAAAAAAAGGACAGTGTATTTTGTAAACTTTCAACATGTTTGGAAACTTTTAATTAGTATGTTTTTGCACCTACAAAGGTTGATATTGAAAAGTTCACCAGTGAGGGTGACTTCACTCTTTGGAAGTTGAAGATGCGGGCACTAATGGTTTATCAAGGATTGGAGTACGCTCTTGATGAAACAAGGGATGATCCGAAGGCACCTATGAGTTCCCTCACTGAAGCACAGAAACATGAGATCCTCAAGAAAGCACATAGTGCTTTGACCTTGAGCCTTGGTGATGAGGTGTTGAGGGAAGTCTCTGGAGAAAAGACTGATGGGGGTATTTGGAGGAAACTCGAGGCGTTATACATGACAAAATCATTGGCAAACAAATTGTATCTAAGAAGAAACTGTATACGTTTGCAATGACTGAAGGTATGTCCATCAAAGAACACATGGATAGCTTTAACAAGATTATATTGGATCTTGAAAACATTGAGGTGAAGATTGATGATGAAAATAAAGCTATTATCAGAGTGCAGATTTGTTGATTTCCACGAATGATAATACAGAAGGTCGGAGGGTACTTGATTCAGGTTGTTCTTTTCATATGTGCCATCATAGATTATTTTTTTCATCATTATCAACCCATAGATGGTGGTAAGGTGCTTATGGAAAATAATGGTGAATGTAAAATAGTTGGTATTGGGTCTGTCAACATTAAGATGTTTGATGGGATCACAAGAACTTTACCTAATGTGAGACATGTGTCTGAGTTAAAGAGAAATCTAATCTCTTTGGGCATGTTGGATGCCTCACAACACTTCTTTAAGTCAGATAAATGAGCAATAGTAGTGATGAATGATGGGATGATTGTTATGAGGG
Organism: Zanthoxylum bungeanum; assembly: GCA_019454045.1. Taxonomy (NCBI): domain Eukaryota; kingdom Viridiplantae; phylum Streptophyta; class Magnoliopsida; order Sapindales; family Rutaceae; genus Zanthoxylum; species Zanthoxylum bungeanum. The sequence continues at coordinate 774,305 of SKCR01007834.1, read as the reverse complement.
GTGAAAAGAGGAATGGGCTGTATGTACTAACTTGTTCATCCATATCAGTAAATGCTGCAATGACAGCAACTTCAGAATTGGATAAAACCAAGTTATGGCACTTGAGGCTAGGCCATATGAGTCTGAAGGGTATGCAAGAGTTGAGTAAACAATGACTCTTGTGTGGAGATAAGTTGATGCACTAGAGTTATGTGAAGACTGTATTTTTGGTAAAGCACATAGAAGTAAATTCCCAAAGGGTGTGCACAAGTCAAAAGGAGTATTAGACTATGTGCATTCTGATCTTTGGGGGCCTGCTCAAGTGCTTTCTCTCAGTGGAAGAAAATATTTTCTGTCTCTAATTGATGATTTCTCCAGAAAGGTTTGGGTTTATGTACTCAAATCCAAAGAATAAGTGTTTGAAAAATTTAAGATGAGGGTTTAGGCCCAAAGTGGACAATATCATACCAATGTGGAGATATGTGGTGTCCAAAGTTCCTTACAAGTGGTATCAGAGCCATGCCCCAGAGTTAGTCATGTGGATGAATCCTCGGAATACCGAACAAAAAGATGGTGAGCCCCGATCGTGATCCGTGAATATGCTTGATTAGATAGGCGGTGTGCTCCGGTCTTCATGGACATGTCCTAATCCCAACACGGTGAAGAAGAGTTGGCCTGGGCTAGAGTGGACGGATGGATGATCGTTTGAGGGGAGACTCGGTGGTCCTTTGTTCGAGGGAAGAATTGTTGAGTGTGCAAATAAAGTCTCAAAGTCTCACATTGGTTAGAAATGAGGAAGATCATGGGCATATAAGGATGAACATATATCTTCATTGGTATCAAGCCTTTTGGATATAGCCCAATAGCAAATCCATGAGAGCTTAGGCCCAAAGTGGACAATATTATACTAATGTGGAGATAAATTGTGTCTTAGGTTCCTTACAAAATTAATATGTTGTCACGCAATTAACAAAGTGATGAATAGACCAGTAGGTAACTAAGCATTTTTAATCACGTTGCTAATTAGGAGTGGCCCTGGGAACAAACAGTCTCAAAATTAGGAATCCAAAAATTAATATTCATTGTAATAAGTGAGTAAAAAAAACAACAAATTTTAGAAATTCGTTTAAGATCATCGAAAACTTACGGCCGCTTATGTTGTTAATATTTCATTTTCGCCTTCTGCTTTCTGATCAGCAGAAGTTTAAAACACCTAATCCTGGTAAGATTGATTAAGGGAGCTAAGCATGTAAAATACCGTTTTAAAATAGATTTGGAGAATTTCCATTGCATCAAGTTGTTAATTATAAGCACCAAACCAATGTAAGCAACTTTGATATCTTTTTTTTAATTTTTTTTTGTAAGAGGCAAAAATCATTACGTACTCTGCTAAATTTATTTGTTTCATCACTTTTTTATTCCACTAAAGTTAATAAGTTATGGAATTGTAAATGCTCTTTAGTCCACAGAGTTTAAGCTTTTTTTTTTTTTTTTTTGGAATATCGGGAAATTCCACGTAATTCAATTGATGCATGGGTAAATCGGTGTTGTCCCAAGCTCTTATAAGGATGCTACCCAGGAATTTGAATATGGGACCTTATAAGGTCCCAAACTCAAACCGCTGAGCTACGCCTTTTGGGGACGAGTTTAAGCTAATTACTCAAATATAAACTCATTATTTAAAATTATTTGACAAGCTAAAATATGTAGGCTGTGTATTTATATAATTACTTCTATTAAAATTTATTTCATTATTCTATATTTTTCGACTGTTGCGTATTAATTGGACTTTTATAATTTGAAGTTATTTAAAACTGTTTTTTTATTTTTATAAATTATGATTAATAATTATTGGATAATAATTTAATATAATTGAATTATAATTATTCATTATTATTAAAACGAGGGTGATATAATTATGAAAAATATAACATAACTCAATTCAATACTAGATTCTAATTCAATATTGTTATAACCAACGTGATAGATAATTTTATTGGTAGGATGAAAGTGTTATTATACCAACCAAAACAGAAACCCTGGAATGTAAAAGTCTATGAGCTATTTCCGATGTATGAAGACTGAAGTTACTAATTTTATAAAACAAGCCCTGTATTAATTTATTTATTATAAATTAACCATTAATCAAAGTCAAATTTAACTGTTTTTCTCTCATTCCCTAATTAAATATCCTTGAAATTTATGAATCTAAATAAACTCAAAAGTTAATTTGAGAATTGAAGATTATCTTATATTTGTAAGATATTTTTTTAATACTTTCTCATATGTGTAAGTTGGTCTTTTACTTGATATGTGTAAGCAGTAAAGTAATGTGGGCCCACTTAAAACTAACTAGTTCGAGAGTTAACTTATGTTTTTATTCATAAATCAAGATTTAGTGGCGGAGCCATAAAATTAATTAAATATAGAAAATTTTGATTTTCATAAAAAGTGATAGAAACCTTTCATTTTAATGGGCAAACTAAACACTGATTTATATAATACACTTTAACAATTTTTTTGATTGAGTGAGAACAACTGTCTACATTTATTTATATTTATATGTGTCTCCGCCAATGTCAAGATAACTTTTATGCTGATATAGGATATATTCCTCCCCAAATATCTCCACAAATTTATCTTTTATTTTTTTATTTATTTTTTTTATAAATACTCTTTTAATATAAACTGTTTTAAGTCAATTATTCTGTTAGTCCATATATTAAAAAATTACCAAAAACACTTTTGTAGCTGTTGAATCTAGCTCTCTCTCATTTATCTAACTTTCAATTAAATTTGATATGCAACAAAATGAAAAGTAAAGAATGAATTTCGCCAACATATATTGTTGGGTATGCAAATAAAGTCCCAAAGTCCCACATTGGTTAAGGGTCTGTGTAAGAAAACAACTCCCTGCACTGCTGATCAAGATCCAGGCACTGAGTTGCCAAATCAATTACAGACTGTTTAAGGGTCTGTGTAATTTGGGTGATTGGGGCTCTGTTGAAATTTGAGAAATTGATTTTGGGTGTGTAATTGCCGAGGGTGAAGCCAAGTGTGCTTGGGCAGATTGGGTGTGTTTTGCCGAATTGTGTTTGGGCTGAGTTGGGAGTAATTGCCGAGAGTGATTGCGGAATTTTCATCGGGTGATTACTGTAAAAGAAAATAGAAATGTCGACCATGAGACTCGACATCGGCATATTTGACGAAAAGGGAGATTTCACCACATGAGAAGAAAATGAGGTTCTGCTTTCCCACCATAAGGTGACTTTGGCACTGGAACCGGATCCAGAAAAGTGGCCAAAGATGGAAAAGGAAGCGAAGGACGAAATCCTGAAAGAGGCTTACAATTTGATCTTCCTCCACTTGGGAGATTCGGTCATCAGGAAGGTTGATGGAATGGACACTGTCATTCAACTCTGGGGTAAACTCGAATCTCTTTATTCTGTTATTTCTGCACCAAATTAGTGTTCTTAAATGAAATTTGTTTAATTATAAGATGGATACTAGTAATCGATTGATGATAATTTGGATGAATTCACGAAAATGACTCAAATCCTTAAAGGAACTGACCAAGCCCTAGGAGACTCTAGCAAATCTATGATCCTTTTAAATGCATTACCTGAAGAATATAGTGTCGTTAAGTACTCTATAGAGTACACATGAGTTGTACCTAGGCTAGACTTGGTGATATCTGGTATAAGGGCTAGGGAGCTAGAACTTAGAACCAGTAGGAGAGGAGGAGCGAACTTATTCATGAAAGGTAAAAATGAAAGGAAATTCAATGGTCCGAAAAATCATCAGACTAATAACCAAGAACCTAAATGGAAGAAAAAGAACAAACATGATAAGAATAAAGATAGTGACAATAAGTGCTATCATTGGTGGGAAGATGGGACACCTTAAAAGGAATTGTTATAAATTCATTAGGGAACAGGAAAATGAAGGCAGCGCCACTGTGGCTGCCGAAAAGGGGTCGATGTGCCTATCTGAGGCATTGACTGTGTCTAGTGATCACATTAGTAGAGAATGGATTCTGGACTCTGGGTGTTCCTTTCACATGAGTCCGTATAGGGACTGGTTTGTCAACTTTAGAAATTCTGACCAATGCACTGTGTATATGGGTAATGACAATACTTGTAGGATACATGGAGTTGGGGACATGACACTTAAACTTCATGATGGTAAAGTTAGGATTCTTACTGACGTTAGATATGTACCTGACCTGAAACGGAACCTGATATCATTAGGAACACTAGATGAGTTAGGTTTTACATATAAAGCCCACAATGGGAACATGCACATATCTAAGGGTAAGAAACTGATCCTAACTGGTATAAAGAGAAATGGATTGTATGTTCTAAATGGCCAACATGTATTCTTGGATAAACTCATTTCTGCTTTAACTTCTAATGTTGATATGACTAATATATGGCACTTGAGACTTGGCCATATAGGCCAGAAAGGAATGCAGGTACTCAGCAAGCAGGGACAATTTGGAAAGGACCAGTTGAAGCCACTTGAGTTTTGTGAGATCTGTGTGTTGGGCAAACAGCACATACAGAGCTTCCCAACTGGAGTTCACTTGTCAAAGGCGAGTCTGGAGTATCTACATTGAGATCTATGGGGACCAGCAAAGGTCCAGACTCATGGGGGTAAGAAATATTTCCTCTCTAATGTTGATGACTACAGTATGAAGGTATGGACATTCTTACTAAAATCAAAGGATGAAACTTTGACAAAATTAAAGAATGGAAAGTATTGGTAGAGAATCAAACTAGTAACAAAGTAAAAGTCTTGAGAACTGATAATGGCTTAGAATTTTGTAATACTGAGTTTGATCAATACTGTACTAGTGAGGGTATCCTAAGACATAGGACTGTTAGAAACACCCCTCAACAGAATGGAGTTGCGGAAAGAATGAATAGAATCCTATTAGAAAAGATCAGATGCCTTTTATTTTCTTCCGAACTTCCGAGGGCCTTTTGGGGTGAAGCCCTCAATACTGCTACTCATTTGATTAACCTTAGCCCTAATAGTTCCGTTCAGTTTAAGAGCCCTACTCATTTGACAGTTAATTTTGATCATCCATAACATAATGCAGCATCTGAGGTTCCTTTGAAATATCTAAGGATCCTCTTAACAGTATTACAATGCTCTCTATCAGGATTCGCCATAAAACGACTAACCGCTCCCACTTCTTGTGCAATGTCTGGTCTTGTACAAATCATGGCGTACATTAAGCTTCCCATTGCTAATGCATACGGTACTCGAGACATCTCCTTCCTCTCAGCTTCATTGCTAAGACACATAAAAGATGATAACTTGAAATTAACAGGAAGTGGGGTAGAAATTGGCTTACAATCTTCCATTTCGAACCGCCGCAAGATTTTCTTCAAGTAATTTTTCTAAGAAAGCCAAATCTTCATGTTAATTCTGTCTCGGTGTATTTGCATCTCTAGAATCTTGTTTGCCGGTCCCAGATCCTTCATATCAAACTTCCTAGCTAATTGTGCCTTTAATTCTTGGACTCGATCTTTGTTAGGGCCTGCTACTAACATGTCGTCCACATACAACAACAAAATAATGAAGTCATTATTTCCAAACCTCTTGTAATATGTACAATGGTCTGAACTGAGTCTGTTGTATCCAAGGCAAATAATGAAGGAATCAAATCTCTTATACAACCATCTCGGCGCCTGTTTGAGGCCATATAGAGATTTGTTCAACCTGCAAACCAAGATCTCATTGCCTATTTCAGCAAAACCTTCTGGTTGGAGCATATAAATTTCTTCTTCAAGTTCTCCATTAAGAAATACAGTTTTCACATCCAACTGTTTCAGATGTAGGTCAAATGTAGCACACATAGCCATGACTACTCTGACTGTTGTAAGTCGAACCACCGGAGAAAATATCTCGTTGAAATCAATTCATTCTTTCTGAGCATATCCTTTCACCACCAATCGTGCACGATACCGCTCCATTTGATCATTGATATCTCGCTTGATCTTGTAGACCCATTTATTACCAATAGCTTTTCTTCCACGTGGTAATAGTACTAGATCCCATGTATTGTTTCTGTGCAAAACTTCTATTTCTTCTTGCATTGCTGTCATCCACAAAGGTGCATTTATGTCTTTTGTAGCTTCATAGAAAGTTGATGGCTCTCCATCCTCTGTTAGAAGACAGTATGCAATGTTACTCTCTGTAACATACTCTAAGTGCCAACCTGGAGGTCTTCTCTCTCGAGTTGATCGACGAACTTCAGAAGCTTCAAACACTACTGGTTCTTGTACCTCGTGATCTGGTGCTGCTTCAGAAGAATCTAAATATTCTTGTTCTGGATTATTTTCCACCAGTACTGTTGTAGTCTTTGTACTTTCTTTTGAAGTGCTATCATTTCATTCTTTCTGCAGTTGATCTTCTACAAATATCATATATATGTTGATGATGATCTTGTGGGTAGTAGGATCCCACAAGCGATACCCCTTTACACCATCAGCATAACCCAAGAAAATACATTTTCTAGATTTGGATATAGATTTGTTCTTTCTTGAGCGTTGTACATCACATACACATGATAACCAAAAATGTGAAGAGATGAGTAATCAGTTGGTTTTCCGCTCCACATCTCCATCAGTGTCTTCAAATCATTGGCAGTTGATGGAGATCTATTTACAACATAATATGCTGTATGAACTGCTTCTGCCCAAAAGTACTTTGGTAGACCAGCTGTTCTGAGTATAGCTCTTACTCTTTCCAGCATCGTTCTATTCATCCTTTCTGCCACCTCATTTTGTTGAGTAGTGTAAGGTGTAGTAGTCTGTCTTTTGATGTCTTCTTGCTGACAATATACATCAAAATCCTTACAACAATATTCTCATCCATTATCTGTCCTTAAACACTTGATTCTCCTTCCATTTTCAACTTCAATTTGTGCTTTGAAGTTTCTGAAAACTGGCATCACATCTGACTTGTTCTTGATCGGGTACACCCAATATCTTCTAGAAAATTCGTCAATAAATGATAAAAAATATTTTGCTTTCCCCAGAGATTGAACTGGTGCTTCCCAAACATCAGAGTGAATCAACTCTAAAATGATTTTACTCTGGGCACTTGACTTGCTGAATTTTAATCTGTTTTTCTTACTTGTAACACAATGCTCATAAAACGGTAAACTAACCGCTTTCAAGCCTGAGAGTAGCTTTTGATTGACGAGAATATTCATTCATTGTTCTGACATATGGCACAGTTTCCGATGCCACAACATAGAAGCTTCCTTTCCAGAATCCATTGATGTCACTGATGTCGTTGCTTCCTCAATCGAGTCTCCCAAGAGCATATACAAGTTTGCTGAGATCTTTTCATCTTTCAAGACAGTAAATACTCATTTCACCATTTTTAATACCCTGTTTTCAACAACGGTCTTGTATCCGAGGTCATCTAACTATCCAACTGACAGAAGATTTTTCTTCATTCCCACAACATGTCGAATATCTTGTACAGTGCGAATAATACCATTGTACATCTTTATTTTGATGGCTCCAATCCCAACAATTTTCAAGGCATGATCATTACCTAGAAAAACCGATCCTCCAGAGACATGTTCATAATGACAAAACCATTCTCTCCTAGAGGTCATGTGCCATGTTGCTGCAGAATCAACCAACCATGCATCACTCAGCTATTTTCTGCTATCATTGGACACCATTGCTACTTCACTGTAAAGTGTGCCACCTTCTTCAGAAGTACTTGCAACACATCCCTGAGATTTTATTGCAACATAAGCTTTTTCTCCACCATTCTTCAGATTCCAACAATCTTTCTTGACGTGCCCTTTCTTGCCACAATTGTAGCTTTAATATTCTTCTTACTTTGATTTTGATCTGCCATGGTTTTGACTTCCACTTGAGCCACGTTTGGTTGATCTCCCAATAGCAAATCCATGAGAGCTTAGGCCCAAAGTGGACAATATTATACTAATGTGGAGATAAATTGTGTCTTAGTTCCTTACAAAATTAATATGTTGTCACGCAATTAACAAAGTGATGAATAGACCAGTAGGTAACTAAGCATTTTTAATCACGTTGCTAATTAGGAGTGGCCCTGGGAACAAACAGTCTCAAAATTAGGAATCCAAAAATTAATATTCATTGTAATAAGTGAGTAAAAAAAACAACAAATTTTAGAAATTCGTTTAACATCATCGAAAACTTAGGGCCGCTTATGTTGTTAATATTTCATTTTCGCCTTCTGCTTTCTGATCAGCATGAAGTTTAAAACACCTAATCCTGGTAAGATTGATTAAGGGAGCTAAGCATGTAAAATACCGTTTTAAATAAAGATTTGGAGAATTTCCATTGCATCAAGTTGTTAATTATAAGCACCAAACCAATGTAAGCAACTTTGATATCTTTTTTTAAATTTTTTTTGTAAGAGGCAAAAATCATTACGTACTCTGCTAAATTTATTTGTTTCATCACTTTTTTATTCCACTAAGTTAATAAGTTATGGAATTGTAAATGCTCTTTAGTCCACAGAGTTTAAGCTTTTTTTTTTTTTTTTTTTTTTTAATATCGGAAAATCTCACGTAATTCAATTGATGCATGGTAAATTGGTGTTGTCCCGAGCTCTTACAGTGATGCTACCCGGAATTTGAATATGGGACCTTATAAGGTCCCAAACTCAAATCGCTGGGCTGCGCCTTTTGGGGACGAGTTTAAGCTAATTACTCAAATATAAACTCATTATTTAAAATTATTTGACAAGCTAAAATATGTAGGTTGTGTATTTATATAATTACTTCTATTAAAATTTATTTCATTATTCTATATTTTTCGACTGTTGCGTATTAATTGGACTTTTATAATTTGAAGTTATTTAAAACTGTTTTTTTTTTTTTTTTATAAATTATGATTAAAAATTATTGGATAATAATTTAAATATAATTGAATTATAATTATTCATTATTATTAAAACGAGCGTGATATAATTATGAAAAATATAACATAACTCAATTCAATACTAGATTCTAATTCAATATTTTTATAACCAACGTGATAAATAATTTTATTGGTAGGATGAAAGTGTTATTATACCAACCAAAACAGAAACCGTGGAATGTAAAAGTCTATGAGCTATTTCCGATGTATGAAGACTGAAGTTACTAATTTTATAAAACAAGCCCTGTATTAATTTATTTATTATAAATTAACCATTAATCAAAGTCAAATTTTACTGTTTTTCTCTCATTCCCTAATTAAATATCCTTGAAATTTATGAATCTAAATAAACTCAAAAGTTAATTTGAGAATTGAAGATTATCTTATATTTGTAAGATATTTTTTTAATACTTTCTAATATGTGTAAGTTGGTCTTTTACTTAATACGTGTCAGGAGTAAAGTAATGTGGGCCCACTTATGCATGAAATTATTTATGATACTATTTTAAAATTCATGCATTTAACTCGACCCAAAAACTAACTAGTTCGAGAGTTAACTTATGCTTTTATTCATAAATCAAGATTTAGTGGCAGAGCCATAAAATTAATTAAATATAGAAAATTTTGATTTTCATAAAAAGTGATAGAAACCTTTTATTTTAATGGGCAAACTAAACACTGATTTATATAATACACTTTAATAAATTTTTTGATTGAGTGAGAACAACTGTCTATATTTATTTATATTTATATGTGTCTCCGCCAATGTCAATATAACTTTTATGGTGATATAGGATATTTTCCTCCCCAAATATCTCCCCGAATTTATCTTTTCTTTATTTTTCTTTTTATAAATACTCTTTTAATATAAACTGTTTTAAGTCAATTATTCTGTTAGTCCATATATTAAAAAATTACCAAAAACGCTTTTGTAGCTGTTGAATCTAGCTCTCTCTCATTTATCTAACTTTCAATTAAATTTGATATGCAACAAAATGAAAAGTAAAGAATGAATTTCGCCAACATATATAAAATTAGAAAAAGACTTATGTAGGGCTATACATGGTAAAAAAGCCCGGGCCCGGCCCGAGGTGAAAAAAACCCAGGCCGGGCTTCAAAATGAAGGTCCGACTCGGGCCCGGGCCCGGCTTAACCCAAAAAACCGGGCCCGGGCTTAAAATAAATAATTTTTTTTATATTTATAAAATATATATATATTTATATAATAAATTTTTATATTATAATTTTTTATAATAAAAATCGGGACAGGGCCAAAAATTTTTTGGCCGGGCTCGGGGGCGGGCTGGATAATATGGTATGCCCACCAATAATTATTTTGAAACATATAAATATATATTAAATTCGAATAGAGAAAATTATTAATTAACATATATCATATATTCCCATTAGCGGTATATATCAGTCTGCCCCATATAAGTTTATTTTCGGAATAATTCTAAAAAATAAAGGGACTAAGAACTAAAAAACTATTTACCCTTAATCTGTTTTTTTGTATTTAACCATTCGTTCATTGGCTTCATCAGTCACTAACATTGATATGTATCACTAGTGATTGTTTGTTAAACAAATTAGTCAGAAATATCATGAAGATTAAAAATGCCATCGTATTTTACCTTAAAGCCTTGACCCTTTTGTTAGCCGGCACCGAAAGTCTAAATCGGAGTAGCTTTCCAGAAGGGTTTCTATTCGGAGCAGGATCGAGTGCTTACCAGGTAATTAATTACCAATAATTAAACTTACAATTTCTTAATTAAACTAACATATGCATGCATGCATATGCATGGTAGCTCTTACATGCATGTCTATATATAATTCTGTGTTATGTTTAAAGTATGAAGGAGCAGCAAATGTTGATGGCAGGAGATGGAGCATCTGGGATACATTTGTTGTTAAATGTCCAGGTATATATGTATTTACCTTTTATTCGCATAATTTTCATAATACTCCGTTACTTTTCCTGAAGGATCCAGCTGGATGCATGGTGGCATGCATTGCCAACCACCATTGCAAGCTTCCGAGATACTTTCGGTGGATACTATTCATTTGTTGAAATTGTGAGCCTAAGTTTTTGCTATAAATACATAGAGCTTTATATATCATAACAATTAAATTTCATGTAAAGAAAATGTAGAGAGAAAACAAGTGAGTTTTTTTTGTAGAGTTTAAACACTTGTAAATTCTGTTTTTGTAATAATAGAATTCGATTTTTCTTTATAAACGCTCTTCAGTGATCAGAGAATTATTACAACATTTCTCACGTAAAAAAAATAAAAATGTTGGGGTTGGGACTTGAGAGTCGGCATCAGGATTATTATTTATAGAGAGAGTATTACGAAAACTATAAGGAGTAAGCGGTAAAATTCAAAAATTATGAAAGAAAATGTGTGGTGTAAACTTTTTACAATGTGAATAAATTTTCATGTGTATTGATTGAGACATGACATTTCCTACACATTGATGGCAGAAAAAATATTGGATCATAGCACTGGAAATGTAGCAGAAGAATTTTATTATTTATATAAGGTAAAGAAACCAGCTTTCATATTGCCTTATTTTTGTATTTTCCATGAAATACAAAAATAATAATAATACATGTAAATATGTCAATGGAGGAGGACATTGCCCTGCTCAAGGAAATCGGTTTGGATACATTCAGATTCTCCATTTCATGGCCAAGAGTGTTACCTCGTAAGTTTTAAAATAATATTTTGGTCCCTCTTATTAATATTTTTTTATAATAATTCTTGCATTTATAGTGTTTAAAAAAAGGTTGAAGAGTAAATGTGATGTTGTAATAATTTTTTTTTAGACATTTGATAATTAATTTCTATGTGCCAACATGGGTCTAGTCTCAGTGGTAACTAGGTTCATTTTAAGAGTGAGAAAAGAGAATTTGTGTGTGAAAATATTACATTTATCCTTCATTGATGCGTTTTTCCATTATTGTTTAATATCATGGATGCAATAAGATAATAAAAAAAATTCAAGAACCAAAAAGATAAATATTAATTTTAAAAAAGATGTCGGACTTGGACATATGCGATCATATTCGATTCCTGCTTAATATTCGATACATCCCAAGATCTTGTAATGCTATTGCTCGACTCTCCAGCGAACATCTTACTCTTGTTTCAAAATTTTGGTGAATGAGTGATTATTTCAGTTTCAAAAAAAAAAAAACTTAAAAAAAGATGAAAATGTCACTCCTTAAAATCAATGTATAAATAAATTAAAATACTAAAATGATGGTGTTGATCTATCTTTTTTTCTTCCCCTTTTTTCTAAAGAAGGAAAGCTCAGTGGTGGAGTGAACTGGAAAGGTGTCAACTTCTACAATTCTCTCATCAATGATCTCCTATTAAATGGTTGGTTGAGTGTGTTTATGGTCTTTCTCACCCCAAAAATTATTCATTTTTTTAATGTGTCTTCTATCACCTAACACTTTGCTTGTTGAGTAGATATACAACCCTTTGTCACACTATTCCATTGGGATCTTCCACAAGCTCTGGAAGATGACTATGGTGGATTTTCAAGCCCAAATATTGTGTAAGTTACACATGAACATAAATCAATACGTCTTCATTCCCGCAGATGTCCGCACTTTTTAAAAATATCGATTTAAGTACTACACTGTATGTAGGAATGATTATCGCGATTATGCGGATTTCTGTTTCGAACAATTTGGTGATAGAGTAAAGTATTGGATCACTTTGAATGAACCGAATTGGTTTACTGAGTGCGGTTATGCACGAGGAACCTATGCACCAGGTCGATGTTCGAACTATATTGGAAATTGCAGTGAAGGCAACTCTGCAACAGAGCCCTATCTGGTGATACACCAAATGATTCTTTCTCATGCCTTTGCTGTCAAGTTATATAGGGACAAGTATCAGGTTAGTCTGTCTTCACAAGAAAAATGAAATTCCTGTCCGATTTTGTTTTCGAATAGGTAAAAATTTTACGGCGTAACACAATTTTTGATTAGGAATGAAATCGGGCGTATGCGTTACGAAGAATTAATAGCATTTTTGATAAAATCAAATTGGATTTGATTCATTTGTCATATGTTTGAAGGCAACTCAAAAGGGAGTAATTGGGATATCAATGAACTCTGTGTGGCAAGTACCCAAATATCAAACAGTTTCAAGCAGAAAGGCTGCCTTTAGATATCTTGATTTTCAGTTTGGTTGGTGAGCATTGAATCTTTTGATCCATCAAGTTTTAATTACATATTTGATAGATTGTTTTATTTATTTTTATTTATTCACTGCTTAATAATTAGGATTGTTGATCCAATGACTTATGGTGACTACCCAAAATCTATGAGAAATCTTGTTGGAAATCGATTGCCTAATTTTACAGAAGAGCAATCCATTTTGGTTAAAGGATCCCTAGATTTTGTGGGTGTGAATTACTACACATCAAGATATGCAGAAGACTCTAACTTCAGCAGCACGCTATTAAGTTACACAACAGATAGTCATGTTAATGAAACCGGTAAGCTCAAAATCTTACTAATTAATTCTGTTAAGATTATTTTATATAATAATCACAAATAACCAAAAACTTTTGTTGGTGCAGTGGAGAAAAATGGGATTCTTATAGGCAAATTGGTATTGCTTTCTCTTGTTAAATGTCTGTGTTTTAATTATTATTATTTTTTTTTAATTTTTTTTTGAATCGTTGGAAATCTCGCCGCCAAACCACCCATTCCGGGCTTAAGCGAAGCATGTAAAACTCCCGGTTGTTCCAGTGTTTTAATTATATATTGATGGAAATATGATTTTGATTTAACTAATAATATTATGTTACATTATTTTGTAGGTAGGAAGTGACTGGGTTTACTTGTACCCAAAAGGAATTCGAGAAATTGTATTGTATATAAAGAATAAATACAATCTTCCCATTTATGTCACTGAGAATGGTAAAATCTTATGAATTTTTACCTTAATTATCTTGTGATATCCAATAATTGCTTACATACTTTTTTTTTTCAGGCGTGTCTGATGCAAATAACAGTTCATTATCAGTTGAAGAAGCCCTAAATGATAGCATGAGGATCACATACCATCATCTTCATTTATCATTTCTCTTACAAGCTATCGAGTGAGTAAAACTATTAAAGTTGTTGGTTTGAATTTAATTTCTTTCTCTGTCTTCTAATGTCTCAAGTGAGATCGGGAAAAAACTAAGTTTATGGAAATAAATCACAAAGAGAGACATATATGTTGAGTTTGATAGAGAGTATTGCATTGATAGTATAAGATAATGTAGAAAAATAATCTCGTGTTGTGAGATTATAATTTTTTGATGGTATAAGATGACGTTAACTATGTATTTGGTATAACGTTAAAACGCTCGCTTATAAGCTCGTCAAATTTTCCACCAAACGGTGTCATAGCCTACTGAACTTAATGAGATAATGATTCCGAATAAAACGTGTTTTTTAAAGGATCTATGTAACCGACTCCTGCCTAATAAAAAACGTTTTTATTTTGGCAGGAAAGGAGCTGACGTGAGGGGATACTCAGTCTGGTCATTTCTTGATGATTTCGAATGGGTATATGGTTATACAGTCCGTTTTGGATTCACTTATGTGGATTACAAAAATGGGTTGAAAAGATATCTAAAAAATTCTGCTTTTTGGTTCAAAGATTTTCTTCAAAAGGAAAATGTAACCAGCTGCCAATCCTTTTCTTGTTCTTTGAGTAGCTGAATATTTTTCCTAATATTTCCACTAAGGTAGCAGAAGCAGAAGCAGAAGTGATCATGATAAAATTTTTACTCACTCTTAATTGAGTATATATAAATGGTGTTCGAGCGTTGTCTTGCTAATAACTAAGTATTTTCTATCGAGTTCAAAGGGTGAGTTTTTTTTTATTCAGTTCAATTTTTTGTCAAATTAAATTAAATCGAACCGAAACATACATACTAACAGACACATATATTTTAATTTTTATTTGATGTGATTGGATCAACAGCTCATTCGATTCGATTCGATTCAATAATTTTCTGCGCATCCTCTAGAATTCTCTCCCCTACTCCCATAGTCATTTAATTTTACCATTTTTGTTGTTGTTGTTGGTCTTATTAATAAAATTTCCTCTTATTTGCCAACGTTTGCTTATTAAAAAGAAAAAAGAAAAAAAAAAAAAAAAGTCACCCATTTATTGAAAATATTAATTTTGAGAGGTCTCTCAAACTAATAATCGAATTGAATTGAACTCCGTAGATCGATAAACACAATTTCAATAAATTCAAATACTAAACAGAATTATTCAATTATCCAGAATACATGTTTTGATAATTATCAGTAACAACAAACTTTATAAGCAATAACGTCTAAAGCTCTTTAACTTAATTCGTTGGCTTCAATTAGACGTTTGGTTGTTCTCACCATGTATAAGGTGAAGCTTAATAAATAAATTTCCATTTATGTTAAAGTTCATATTTTCCCGTTATTGATAAAAAATGGATTGATATATTATATTTTCCCGTTTTTTATAGTAACGTATTTAGAATTTTGATTCAGTAAAAATAAAATTTGATTTTCTCAAAAAGTGATAGAAATCCTTCATTTTAGTGGGAGCATAACAAAATTATTTCAATAACAAATTGAGTTTTTCATTAATTTATACGAGTCATTTTAATAAAATATTAAAATGAATAGAATAAATTACCCCACACTCCTATTTATGTGGCTCCGTTATTGCCTCTTTAAAAATCATGACATGACATCTCAAGATTTTGTTCTTAATATGAGATTAAATACACCTCTTAAAGGAGGTTAAGACTTAAGATGATTGTCTCAAGAATTATCTTTTTGGGATTAAATATGAACATCACCTGTCTGTATATAGATAGAATTAACGTGTGTAAATGGAGAGCCCTTTAATTTTGTTATAATTAATGACGCCATTAGATATCTAAAAATGACCTCCATTAATTTCATGAGAAATTGAAGACTAATCAAAATTACTTATGTTAGAGCTTTATACATTCCTTTAGTCTTAAGAACTTGAGACAACCTATAACATTAAATAATTTTTTTTTTTTTTTTGCAACATCAGAAATTCGGTAGGTAAATCACCCGATTTGGGGTTAAGCAGAGTCAATAAAATTCGTAATTATCTCATATTCTTATAAAAGATATATTCTCGAACTCGAAGTCAAAATCTGACAATCAAATCTTAAATCATTTAATATGAAACCATTTTTTTTTTTTTATGACAACAAGATGCATATATAGGAATCAAAAAAGAATTGTTAAGAAGCATCCGTACAATAGGCCTTGTCCGAATTAAGAAGTGAAAATGGTTTGGGGGTGAATTGAATCCATCATCAAGACATCAACTCCACACAAAGAGAAAAAGCCAAAGGTGTCATGTCATAATCACAGCCACCATGTATCCACGTGTGGCAAATACACATTGTGGTCCCAAACCCAACAAATTTTCATTTTTCTTAATAATTTACTAATAAAATAATAATACATTTGAAAGGGTCAACAAATTTGTCACAAGACAAGGAATCATAAATGAAAATGAAAATGAAAATGAAGATGCCCCCTATCATGTGTGCGCTAATAGTAAGTGCCACGATAGTCGATTCTCAAACGACGTGATTTGATGATGTAAGATTTAGAATCTCATTTTGAAATTCGGGGTTTGAATCCAGTTAGTATTTTTCTTGTAAGAGTTTAGAGAAATCAGAGATTTTATCTGCTCCGTTTAAATCCAAAATGAGTGATTTAACGTCGGGATTTTCAACGATTCAAAAAAAAATTATTGAAGACATTTAAACAAACAAGTAGTGGGCAAGGGGCAAGGGGCAAGCAAAAGATCAAAGTGCCCAACAAACAAATAACATGTTATATAATTTATTATTATTTGCACATTTTGTCGTCTTCCCACAACTCTCATTTTCTATTTCAAATCTGTCCAGTTTTATATGGGGGAGCTGGCTTTGGAGGTTGCACTTTTGACAACTCAAAAGTGGATTCTTTTCCTCTGTCGTTTTGCTATGGCCCTAATCATATAATTAAATTAGTTAATTGTTCATTAAGTAATGATCAAGGCTTATTTAGTGTAGAGGCCAAGTGGCCAACCTTAAACACACCGATGATTAAGGTTCTATTAGAGGATTTAGTATTAAAGTTGGAAAAAAAAATAATAACCTGCCCTATACATCCTTAGTTGAATTTGTTAAACCTAAAGGTTTTGTTCAATTTTGAACCAAACAAATGTATAGACTATAGATACAAGGAACTTTGCTAATGAACTCGCCATACCAAGAGTATTAAAGTTGAGATTTAGACCATTAAACTTGAAACATTTGTCGTCAAACTTAAATTTTCTACTATTGAACTTGATATGTTTCAAATTCAATATACATGCTTCAAATTCAATGATCATTATTTTAATTTTAATATCCTCAGTATTGAGTCCCCAAAGTGCGTGATTTGATGGTTTAGACTTTAGAGTTCATGATTTCACATTGAGGTCCTGTATTTGAATTTAGGGAGTGCGTTTATTGTAAGAGTCTGAGACAGTTATAGATTTTACCTACTACGCTGAAGCCCGAAATGGATGATTTGACGGTATAATTTCCAACGATTAAAAAAAAAAAGTCCTCAGTAAGTATTGATGATAACGGGGTACTGTAAATGTATCCATTTAAGAAAAATTGCAATGTCTATGTACTATTACTCAAATGTTTGAAATACTAGAATTTGAATATCTATCAATTAGTCTTCGTTGGTTGAAATCAGAAGGACGAGATACACTTACAAAGTTACAATTTCATTGTGGGATAAAGTTATAATTATGGATTGAAAAATTATAATCATTCAGTTAGTGATTGTGATATTATGCATGGAATGGAATAATTATTCTGAATATGAACATATTTTGATGAAGAAAAATGAGAATAATGCTGCAGAACAGACAGTTGATGAATCGATAATAACATGTAATTTGGATTTGGATGTTTAGTATTTCACATTCAGGTCATGGGTTCAAATTCAGGAAATGTGTTTCTTATAAAAATATGGGATAGTTGAGAATTTTACATGGTAGGATTTTAACGATTTAAAAAAAAAAAAAAAGTAATTTGGATGCAAGTGAGGAGGGCAAATAACTAAATAAGTGACACTGGTAGCTTTGAGTCAGAATCAGGCACCACTAAGAAAGCAAATATGTGGTATATTTGGCTCGAACACGTGTTAATATTTTACAGCAAATGCCGACAAACTTTGATAGCCAAGTTTCAATGGAGGCTAAGCTAATTAGCAAGCAGCCACTTGCCATCTTTCTTGGGATTCACTAGAAACCCTAAAATTGAATGATACAAATTGTGTTACCCTTTCAAATTTATGCAAGTTAAGTGAGGTCACCATCATGTGTGTGTACCACAATCACAAATTGTTTTGGCTCAAATATTAACCTATTATGGTAAAAAAGAAAAAAAGAAAAAGGAAAAAATCTATGGTCCCATTTACTCAAAAGTCAAGGTTTCATAGTTTCATCCCAATTTTCTACAAAATTGAAGGTGAGTTGAGCCTCTAAGTTATTAGACTCATTACAAATTCATTTATAGGGTCAAAATTGTACATAAAGGGTGATTTGGTTAGCTAATCAAACAGATTAATAGGACTAACAAGTGGTGTTTGGGTAAATTGGCCAAAAAAGGAAAAGCAAAAGATGGCTTCTTAAGTGAAGGGCACATGCAAGCATGTGAAAATATCAAAATACATGGGGGGGTGTGTGTGGAGCAAAAGCAATGCATGAATTTTGAAATGAAAGCACACAAAATAAAGCTGGGTGGGGGTAAATCAACAAAAGAACAATTATATGTGGTCCTTAATTCAACCAATACCCATCATCATGACCTATATGTATTTCGGCCAATAATATTAGTTGCACTTTTTCTAAGTATCCAATTTTTTTTTTTATCTTTTTGTTCTAAATAATAAAAATAAAAAAAGAAACGAGGATACCAAATCATCCGTGCAACAATTCAATAATCTGTAGCGAAGAATGAGATGGCAGTTAATTTGACAGCTAGGTATTAGCAGAAGCACACGTGTTGGGCTTTTAATAGTAAAACAAAAGGGAGGGGGAATGAGTGGGGTTGGGCTAAAACTTGTCTTTAGACCATAATGGTTTGATCTTAAAAATAGCATGTGCAATACAACAAGTAGTAACCTTTGGTTTTTGTGTGAGGCATTTACACAAACAGTTGATGATCACATGGAAGCCATTTAAACAGAGAGTAGTCGGTGGTCATTTATTTTTTATATGTAGTAGTAGTAGGGCCATCAAAGCACATGTTATGAGGCTGTTTTGTTCATAGCACCAATTTGGAATTGGCTCCATTCAATTTCACATTCTTAGCCTTGTGGGGTTGTGCTTCCAGGCTTCCCCCACTGTTTCCTCATTATTCGCGATTTCGTATCTCACAAATATCCATTTCTGTCAGAGGATCTCTTTTCTTTATTATTGTAGCCATGGGTCTAGAGATGATTTATATGTATGCCTATGAGTTCGGATTTTTCCTTCTAAATCCATTTTTTCATTTTTCTTAAATATGATTCATATCTTTTTTTATAAAAAAAATCAAAAAAAAAAAACACCCAGACTCGATCTAAAAAAAATGGGTTTCAATTTTACAACATATTAGATTCTATATAAGTCTCGACACAATCTCAATCACTACTAGAAATTATATATTCATATATGATAGGTTATTTGGGATTTAGAAGTTGCAATATAATATCACCTTGTAATCGCTAATTATGTATTTAATGTAAAAAAAAAAATTTATTCAATTGTTGAGTCCATGCTATTACACAAGTTATAAATCCATGTAGATTAGTTCCCGTTATGCTATCAATGAGGGGATGGCATCTGTTTTAACAACATACAATATACAAAATTATTGCAAACGTACGGTAAATTATCACATGTCAACTCGAAAATTATCTAATGTTAAAAAAAAAACTTAATTTTGAAAAAATATCATCTAAGCACTCAAAATTATTAAAATGATCAATTATCACCCAAAATTTTAGAAGTTTTATAATCTATCCACTCGAAATTTAACGGATATTTGAAAAAAAAATTGATTTTTAGGTGGTAAATATTTTTTTAAAAGAATTTTGGATGTACATATGTCATCTTTTCTTTCAAAACTGTATGTTTTATCAAATATCAAATAAATTTTAGATGGACAGATGATAATTCCCCAAACGATAATAATATGAAACGTTTAAATACTATAAATATGATGACATTACATTAGTTGAAAATTAATGACAAGTTTATTTTTCATATTTTTTCCATTGTTCTGTAATTAATTTTATAACGTCTAAATATAAATATTTGCCGTCACTATTAAAAAATACAGACGTTTGAACAGAACAAAAATGATATGTTAATTAGACTAACAATTATTGTTGATTTTGCAACCAGAAATTAGTTGGCATTTCCGAATTATTAA
Source organism: Zanthoxylum bungeanum (assembly GCA_019454045.1). Lineage (NCBI taxonomy): Eukaryota > Viridiplantae > Streptophyta > Magnoliopsida > Sapindales > Rutaceae > Zanthoxylum > Zanthoxylum bungeanum. The sequence goes on along the minus strand of SKCR01007834.1, from coordinate 753,864 downwards.
TTAATAATAAATAAATCTTAATATAAAAAGGCCAACCAATATTAAGATTAAATAAATATTTAAAAACATAAATAGTAGAGCAAGAAGAAGATAAAAAGGAAGAGGCATCTGTATACAATAAAATACACGAAAATAAAAATCTCATAAAAAATAAAAACAAAGTTTGAGAACAAAAAAAAAAAAACTAACGCCACCTGGCATAACAAGCCACGGCCTTCTACGGGTTGACGTTGAAGCCAAGCCGATCAGCGCCGGCGAGAATAGCGGTGAGAGCAGTCATTGCTCGGACCTGCATCTCCAAGGCGGAGATGTAATCGGTCGCTTCTTCTAGAAGATTCAATGATGAAACCTTCCGGCAACCGGGAATCAACCGGCTAAGTACACGCAATTTATTCTGAACCGGAGGCAACTTCATCTTCTTCATCCTCATCAAATCCCCCGGCTTCCTCCGCAACCGGCTACATCCTGTGACTTTCAGTTTAACCTGGCGTTTCCTGAGCCTGACACTGAGCGGACTCGAGAGAATCGCGCGGCTCCACCGAGTGGCGCCTTTAGCGGAGACGGCCAACACTCTGTCAGCAGTTTGGCGGATTTCTTTGCCGGTTTTAGCCGACGAGCTCCGACATCGCACGTGTCGAATCGCCTGAAGAAGCTTGGACGAGTAGATCTGTTGCTCCCTCTCCGTTCTCCACCGTTTCGTAACCTGATTGTACGCTGCGTTTCGAGAATCATCCTCATTGCGCAGATGATGTTGATGATGATTCAACTCATCTCCTCCTCCTCCTCCTCCTCCATCGACGTCGTTTTGTATTCTTCGCCTCTTCCGCTTCGGCTCGGTGTCGCGTGCCGTGTCGCAATTCGATTCGTTGAACGATTCCATATCGAAACTGTTTTTTTTGTTTGATTGTTTGTTATATTTTGATTCAATCAATATATGTGTGCCGTGTGCGAGTGGCGTTGATGAAAACGAATTCGGTTCTTGGTGGTTTTAAAATTAGAGGAAATGGAGGGGCGACGATGCTTTTAAATGAATGTCACGGGACTACACGCGTCTTTTGCTCATTCACATTTATTGCCCACTCTTTTTTTTCCAATTGGAAAATTATTTAAATTATCCATGTGACACTCAACGTGTCACTTAACAATAATAGTTGTTTCAATATTAATATGTTTCCATTAAATGTCTTTAAATGTCGTAGCTTGATGGTGTAAAGTTAAAGATTTCACTTTAAGGTATTGGGTTCGAATCCGGAGAGTGCGTTGAGACAGCCAGAGATTTTACATATTTCCAACGATTTCAAAAAAAAAAAATCCATTAAATTAGTTATCTATATTGGGATGGGTAAATGATTAACTTACCTTGAATGTTTTCAGAACTGAACCGTATATTGAACTGGAGACATAAAAAAAATGAGTTATTTGTTCGATTGGTTGAATTGTGTGCAAAAAGCGAACAAAATCGGCTTACGTAATAAATAATTTTATTTAATTAAAAATATAAAATAAATTGAACTAGTTTTGACTTTTGACGATTTTTATCATGTTTGATCGGTTTTTTATCAAATATGTTTTTTTATCTTTGGCCGAACCGGACTTACAGCCGGTTCCTGATTCGATCGGTCGAACCGGCTGGTCCGATTCCGATTATCAAAACTATGCTTAGAACTCGATAAAGCAAGCTAAATTTTTTAAAAAAACTGAATATTTTTAAATTTTAAATTGAACAGTTATGAAATCAAACCGAAAACATAAAAATCAAATTGAACTCGAAATGTATATCTTTTAGTAAATGTTTATATTCTTCGATGGTTTTTTTGAACACAATAATATACAAAAAAAAATTAAATTTAGATTATTGAATTAAATAAAATATATAGAAGTGATTAATTCATGTAATTTCACCTATATATACAATTGTTCATGCATGATTTCTCCTTATAAATTGAACAACACTTCAACAAATATTTGATGACATATCAAAATAATACATTACAAATCATAAATTAATATATGTATATTTGATATAACTTATTGTAATATCCGAATATAACCAAGCAAAATATCAAAACAAACTAAAATTTTGACAAAAACCGAATAATTCCAAACCCATAAACTAAACGATTATGAAATTTAACCAAAAATTTGAGAAAAGCCAAAATGAACCTCAAATGTCCACCTATTATTTATATAGTAAGTATATATTATACATTGTTTTTTATAATTTATAAATTTCGTGTATTGGCCCTAAATGGTTATTTAATCAGGGACGGCTCAGTTTTTTTGAGGCCTTAAACGAAAAAATTTAACGAAACCTCATTAAATTATAGATATTTTTGGACAAAAAAAAAAATATTTATTTAGAAAATAAGAAATATTTGATAAAATATAATAATTCTACATTGTAATTAACTAATCAATTAAGTAAATTTTATTTATTTTTTTCACATCAAAATTAATAATAAATTTGTAATACACTTAAAAGTATAGACAAAAAATTTTATGAGGCTTTATATTTGGGATGGGCTGTAAGCTACCGTCTAAGTTGGCTAACGATGAAACTGTTGGAGTTGGTGTTTAGATCGTCAATCCAAATAATGTATTGTACATTATATTTTATTATTTATTAATAAAATAACAAAATTTTAATTTCAACATTATTAATGGTAATGTCATTATGCATATTAGATTGATATATAAATATGCTGATAATGGCATTGATTATAGAATAATTATGTAGTAATATTGGACACTGGATGGTCCGACATTATGATAGTATTACTATTATAAATTATCCTTAAAGTAAATATTCATAATCGTTGGTTTCAGAATATGTGTTGAATTCCTATGACCTATAAGACTAGCACATGTCATATATTGGAATTGGATTTCCAATGGTTTGACTCAATATACCATGAGCAAGAGAAGCTCGTGTAGACATGTAGGTATTCATTAGAGCGAATACTGAATAACTCACATGTGATTCTTAATAGTTGGAAGTACACACTATCGTCAATATAAATCTTCTCGAGTCGAATAACATTTGTCATCATTTGACTAGAGAATAACATTGATTTTGTGTGTGATCCTCCACTATTTGATGTCATATATGTCAGAGACCTTTCATGATTTGACTGCTAGATGTTCGTTGGGTGTAGACCGATGCACTTGTTAATCAAGTGCGTATGATAGGATTCGTCGGCTCGTATATGTACTATAAGTGGATTTAAGTATCCACGTGAGTAAGTCACGATTCTTAAGACTTTGGCAAAAGCCGATCACATAGGGTGTATCACATATATTAGAAATGATGTTATGATTAGTTGTAAAGAATCGTGGATATGTCGACATGAGATGTGCGACTCGGAAACTTGACAGTGTAGTCTATGTTTCACAAGCACAACTCGGATAGCCTACAACGAAGGAATTGTTAAATATAAGTAATACCTCGACTTGTATAGTTCATAAATGTCGTTTGTGTTCTTCTCGAATTCGGAGGTGGCCGAATTGCGTATATATAAGTTAGGTTTATATGACGAACGTGTCTGTACTTAGAGAGTCCCACAATATGAAGTGTACCCGTTGAACAATTAGGTAATAAATAATTTTCGATAATAAATAATTTTTGATGATATAATTATCAACTAAAATAATTAAGTGTTATTAGATAACATCAATTATTTACTTTGACATATTTGAATTAATTGGATTAATCCAAAATCACACAAGGGCTTTGTTGTAATTATAACAAATTTCTACCATCGTAGGATATTTTAATAATTATAATTATGTAATAATATGTGTATTTGGTTTAATTTAATTGGATTAAATCCAAGTGGTAGACATTTAACTAATCCATTAATTAAACTTTGTCTTGATTTAATTGGATTAAATCAAAGTAGTAGACAAATGTGATTAGTCACACTTAATTATGCATATTTGGAAAAATTGGATTAAACCCACCTAAAAGTTGATTATAACTTTTATTAATTAAAAATTACATAAGTTTTGTTATAAAAAGCAAGCTTGAACAAATTTTTAATTAAGTTTGAGTTTAAAAAAGTTAAGCTTATAAAAGCCAAAACAAGCAAGATTTATAGATATTAGTCCAAGTAAAATAAGTATTTAGAGAAGCTTTGGAAGTTCTTTACAATATTTCAACAATGAGAAATAAAGATTGGATCATGGAATCACGTTTGCTAATTTTGGAATCAAGTTTGTTAACTTTGAAAGTTCTCTACAATATTGCAATATGGAGAATAAGATTGCATATGTAAGTTTGATATTCTCTAAAATTATGTTTTCATTGAGTTATCAGTATTTATGTATTATGTATTATATATATAATAACATCGCTCGATGTTTGAAATAAGGCGTTTTTGAAATTTGTTTTCACTCGTTTTGGAGTTTCTATATTTCGATTCAGCCCCATATTTTCCCATGCACTCGTAATGGAATAAAGTATTCCATTAATTTATTTAAATATACATCCATATTTGATATCTATGAGTTAGACTCACTTCCGCTGTATGAGATGTCAATCCGACCCTATGAGTCCCCGATGGCCCCAACAGAAACCACCTATGTATTTAAACATATAATTATATAATTAGTTAGCTCATTTAAACATGAAAGTGACTAAAAAGAGAGTGATTGCATCACGCATGATCACATTCATTTTGGTTGATTATTGTATCACATAGATTATTATAGGACACAACCTGCCATTTGTTAATTAATTTTGTTTTTGACTGAAATGAATAAGACAATTCTTATCTCAAAATCATATATAAACGTGAGAATAATTAATTGCCATGTGATTTTTCACATTTTACGGCATTGAATTTTGCTTTTATTACTATTTTGTTCGTTATTATTTTTCACTCAAAGCTTATAGTAGGTGACCTTTAACGCACGAGCAAGGCATTTCTAAAATGCAACTCTTGTCAATTTCTATCTTGTTTTTACTTATTGATCAAAGAAAATATTTGATCTCCAATTCATATTAACATATTAAATTACAAATTCATGAATAAAACTCATTAATAATAATAAAAAACGACTTATAATGAGAGGAAATCATGACTTATAAAATAACAGTAAATCCCATATTTAATCAAATATATTACACTATATTGAATAATTATTTCTTCAATATTTCATCACACAAAACTATAATTGATTTTTCAATATTCAAAAATTATGTCTGTTTATAAATAGGAAACTCATTTTTATTCTGACATGTAATCTTAATCACACCTTTAGCTTGCGTGCACAGATTAATGAAGTATATAGGTCAACTATAAAATAGCTAAATTTTTCTTCTCTTTTATTAGAATTTTTTTTTTTAAAAAATCCCGCAATCATATCACCCGATTCGAGTTTAAACGGAGCAGATAAAACTTCCGACTAGACCCGGCCGGCGGTTCAGTTCCGGTTCGGAACCGAACCGAACCGGCCGGTTTCCGGTTCCACACTTAAGTGGAACCGGAAAGTCGAACCGAACCGGAACCGAACGGTTCGGTTCATTTTTTTTTAATTAATTAAAATAAAAAAATGAGAGGAGTCAAATCATTAAATAAAAAAAAATTATTAATTAAAAAAAATGAGATTAAATTTATAAATAAAAAAAAAAATTATTACATTGAAGAGCTTGAGCTTAAATTTTTTAAAATTTAAGTTGCCTACGTATCCTCCAAGGGTGAGAGGAATCAAAGCTCACGTAGTTCCATTACAAGTTTAAGACATATCCCCTTTGTAAATTATAATTTTACATTTACCAATCATCATTATCAGTTGATCCTTCGGCTCCGGGTCCGCAGCTTCCGCTTGCACTTGTTGCAGAAGCATTATCGAACAAATCTTCAAAATCATCGGGGGCATCTTCTTGTTGTCTCAGATCAGCTCGAGTCCAATCATCCACACAAGCTGTTGCTTCTAGAGTGCTTGGATGTAATGAAGATCGCCTAGCTTCCAATATATTACCTCCCAAGCTGAAGGCTTGCTCAACCGCAACGGTGGAAATATGTGCTGCCAATATCTCTTTAGCAATAATAGATAAAACATGATATATATTTTGATGCCGGTTCCACCATTCAAGGATTTTAAAATTTTTACTGCATAAACTTTCATTAGAAAACTCAAAATTTGTAGATAAATAATTATCTAATTCAGGGTTATTAGTTGTTGTCGTATCCCTAGATTTTTTATTTCGTTGTAATAACCAACGATCCCCTGCGCTAAGTCTTGGTTGAATTACCGGTTCGCTACTACTAGACTGACCTATTGTTCCTAAGTTATATCTTACAATATAATCATTAAATAAAATAATTAAATCACTTTTTAAATTCGTCATTATGCTCGTAATATCAATGTCATCTAATATTCCTAAATAACCATAGTAAGCTTGTAAACCACCATTCAAACCTTCTAATTTAAATCTAGGATCAAAAACAGCAGTAATAAGATAAAGTAAAGGAATTTCTCTAAAATAATTCAACCATTTTACCTTCATAACAGTAATGGCTTCGAGCAAAACAATATCATTAGGGTTGTCACTGTCAACATGTTCATCGAGAGTGCCAACAATATTCAAACTTTCAAGAAGAAATAAATGTGCAGTGGGATAATAAACACCGCTAAAAACTAAAGTAGCATCATTAAAAACTCTTAAAATATCTAAAATCCTTTCACAAATATCCCATTGACTAGGATAAAGTGTGATATTTTGAACATGTTGAGAAAAAAAACTACATAATGCATCTTTGTATTGAAGTGCTTGACATAAAAGAAAATAAGTAGAATTCCAACGTGTTGGAACATCTCTAGAAAATTTAATCGGTTTAATACCATTTATTTTACAAAACTTGGTCCATTCCCTCCTAACTTGAGAATATGACCAAATACAGTTAAATGCCGTTTTAATAGGATCAAGGAAATGAGATAATAATTTTAGACCGTCTTGCACACATAAGTTTAGGACATGACATGTACAACGAATATGAAAAAATCGACCCCCTAAATTTGGTTGACATATTTCTTTTAAATCATTGATGGATGCAGTATTTGCAGATGCATTATCAAATCCAATTGTTAAAATTTTTTCTCCTAAACCATATTCATCAAAAATTACCTTCATCATTATATAAATATTATGTGCAGTATGTTGGTCATCAAAAACTCTAAATGCAATGAGTCGTTTTTGCATGGTAAATGATGCATCAATCCAATGACAAGTCACACCCATGTATGAGTGTGTTTGCCAATGGTCACTCCAAATATCAGAACATATAGAAATACGACCTTTCATCTCTTTAAATTTTTCATTTAAAATAATTTTACCATCTTTATATAATTTGAAAATATGACGTTTTGTTGTGTTTCGAGTCATTCTACATGCAGCAGGGTTTAAAGCATTATGCACGTAATTAGTAAAATGAAGTTTTTCACCAAAGCTTAAAGAAAGATGTGCCATACATGTTAATTTCGCAAATTCTTCTCTATTTTTTGCATCAGAATATTTAAATAAATCTACACTACTCGTACCTCTACTAGATGATGCGTACCTGGCCATTTGAGTATGCGTCGTATCAATGCCAAATTCAACCGGATGATGTTTCTCCATGTGCTTGATCATATTTCCGTATCCACCAGAAAATTTATAGATAACCCCACAATAGTTGCAAATTGCTCGTTGTGAACCATCGTCTAGGCGTTCCAAATTAAAATGAATTTTGAAAATATCGGAGGACCGAGCCTTAACTTCTCTTCTCCGTGATTGTGCACTGACACTGAGGCCGCTCTCTTGGGTCGGCATATTTGACATTATGTTCTCGGATGAGCTTGCCATTTGAATAATTGCGATGCGAATGCCGAATGTGATAACAAATTAATTAACAACTAAAATAAGAGAATTGTATTGAAGTAAGATTGAGAATAAGAGATTTATAGAAAATGAGAGAGTTGAGAAATTGGTGTGATGAAATTATGAAAAATGAATCCTATTTATAGAATTTTAGAATTTTTTTGATACAAAAAATGCCCCTAAATATAACCGTTTTATTATCGTTATTAGGGGTACATTAGTAATTTTTATTTTATATAATAAAATTTTTTTTATAATTTTATTTTTATTTTTTTTGGCAGGGAGCCAAACGGCTCCCTGCATCCCCCAACGGCAGTAGCCGTTGGGGGAATAACGAATAAGGCCCCCAACGGCTACTAGCCGTTGGGGGAATAACGAATAAGGCCCCCAACGGCTACTAGCCGTTGGGGGCCTTAGGGTTCCTGTTGGAACCCTACGGTTCCAACAGGAACCCGACGGTTCCAACCGGAACCGTTCGGACCGGTTCGGTTCCGGTTCCGAACCGGAACCGTGGCCGGGTCTACTTCCGACTATCTCAGGCTGTTATAAAAAAATAAATCATTAAACTCGAACTTAGGACCCAACAATTAAGTCTTAAATTTTTTGCCATCAAATCACACATTTATTATATTTAACAATAGATTTTCATTTAAGATAAGTTTGGTGTTTAATTTTGATGTTTTACAACTTACGCCATCCATTGGCAAGTGAAACATTTATTTAATTATATTTATTATATTTAACGGTAGATTAGATTATTTAAAATAATTTAAATAACGTGATGATGACGTGTCCATGGTTTATTGGATAGTGTTGGCATCCACTCATTGGGTAATGAGTGAGACTAAATGAATTTTTGTTTTTATTCTAAAGAATGATTAGTGGGTGACGAATGCTAAATTAGAAAACAAATTAAGAAGGCTGATAAAAAGCACTTTCTATCATGTTTTCATTAGGGTTTTTATAGTCAATTATGCTTGATTTTCCAAATCCTAAATTTTTGGATTTATAATTTAAATATTACATTCTGTTTATATTTTTATTAGATTTTTACTCTAATATAAACATATGATCAATAATAAGTTTCCGCATAACTCATTCAATACTTAATCAAATAATTATTCAACAAAAAAAAAAAATAAGAGATTGTACTATTGAGAATCAATATAGATTGAAACAAAAAATTATCGAGAGTTGAATTTTTTATTTTTTTTAAATCATTGGAAACTCACCATCAAACCACCATTTCCGGATTTAAGCGGAACAAGTAAAATCCCGACCGTCCCAGACTCTTACAAAAAACGCACTCCCCTGAACCCTACACCACTAAACCACGTCCATTGGACACGAATTCTTCTCTATCATCTTGCTCAACGAATCAACTTTTTGACCCATATTATAGGATGAATATTGAAAGATATGAAAGATCTATTACCTTATATAAATATAATATATATAATGCATAAATACATACATATATATTTTAAAATTTGAAAATATGTATCATAAAATGTTATATACCTATGCTAATATATAGACATTATAGATTTTAAAAGAATGAGATGATGAGGCACATTATGTAACACGTATGAGATGGCAGTGCCAGAGAGAGAGAGTACCACCTTGCATGAGACAAGCTTAAATGTCACCAAGGATGAGTCAATTTTCATAAAATTTAATATGATTTTAACTCATCACTTTCACTTATACCAAGGATTTGGTCTCTCACATTCATCATATAAAAACAACAACAATCACCACATTCATTGAACAACAACCAAAACTCGTGGCTCAATCCAAATCCACTCACTTTTTTTTTTCTCAAAGTAAAAATATTTTCCTGAGAAAATGTGAGTCATTCTGACAAATTTATGCAACTTTGTTATGTCCCTTCTGTTAGATTCTCTGCTCTTGAGTTATAGATTTGACTTGTTGGAATTAAAATAATAAATAATTTGTAACTTGATCATACTCAAAGTTAATCTCTTGTAAGTAACAAAGACTCATTCAATTTCGACTATTCTTTCTTGTCTCTTATGGCTGCAACTTTGCATTAAAATATTTTCTTGGGAAAATCTTGATTGAAAGTGATTAGAAAATGGGTTATTTTAAAAGATTATGATTAGAAGTTAGAGCCTATATGATCACACACGAGACAAAGTTGATTCATTGCTCCCCAACATATATAGGTTATTGGATAAAAGTTGATTTAATATTCATTTTTTCTTGTCATTTTATGTTTGAAACTATGATTACTTCTTCAATTTGATTATTTCTAATTCATATTACTTAAATTTGACAAGCAAATCATTTGTATCTTCTGTCACGGACTTGACATTTTTATATTGTTCCATTTTTCTACTCTAAACATCTATTATTCGAACATCATATCTCTTATCTCTCATATCAACCTAAGAGATTTTACCATCCGAACTAACTGGCATCCACAATAACGATAATAACTTTATGACCGCGGAGTTTTTCGTTATATTTCTTTAATTTTCCGTGACACGTCATAAGTTTTTCGTTATATAATATATAACCAGAAACTCAGGAAACTCAACAAGTTTTTGAGTTGAAAGTTTGGGAGGAATGGATAAAGATGAGGAACAAGACAGTGCATATGAGAGGATCTCACATAGTGCATCTGCAGTAAACATGGAGACAAAAATGTTGCCGGCTGCCTGCAAGATAAGCATGAGATTTGGTACAACTAATTAACGCGTTTTAAGCAGTCAACTTGACTATAATAATGAGTTTATAATCATAAATTAGTTCACTAATTGAATCCTATCTCACAGGATTTTGATTAAAGCTTGGTAAAGACTTTGATTCTGTCCTATATAATATAATGTTTGCTAGGCATGTGGGGAGCTAACCTGTCACAATTGAATCAATAAAGAAATTGCAAGTTTCACATAATTGAGACTACAGCATCAGCATCAGTATCTTAAATCATCATCATCATCATCATCATCAGCTAATTATCCAATGAAACATGACAGTGCACGGGTGTGTGACTTGGTGAGCAATCTATTCTTTGCTTATCTTTAAACACAATGATCATGATCATTATCTTAATAAAAAATAGATGATAGGTTGTAATAGAATAATTAAAAGAATTGCGAATAAAAGCTGGCACCTGAAAGGGAGCAAAAATGGAGGGCCCTGAGGAAACCGTGACAATTTGGTGAAGTTGATACATCAATAATTGGAGTAAAAGTAGAATCAGAGACTGAAGTGGCCTGGTTGGAAGCTACAGTTGCGGAACAAGTTGGTAACAAATCAGCTTTGACGACAGTCATTGATCTCGAAACTTATCATGTTCTGACCATCTTAATCTATCGGTATGCTGTAACTAAGCAAGATTGATGAACAAAGTAGGTGGTATAAGATATATTCAAAGAATCATATTGTAATTCATTGAGTGTCTCCAATTCTGCCAAATCAATGAACAGAAGTCCATTTCTTCAAATTTCTGTAACTTGCGGTTTCATCCTAATAAAAAAAATACAGTATAAAACATTCATAGTAGTGTGACTGAGCAAGAGAACTGTAGTTGGGACCTTACGGGGTGTTTTTTTTTCTAATGATGTTGCTGTCACGGAGCAACTGGTATCTGTAAACTGTTTGTCGGAATTTTGGGTTTGACAGCATAAGGTAGTGAAATATCCGCTGGGGGAGAATTGGGAACTTCCTCTCGGAAGGGGATCTCGAATACAAGGGGTTGGTACAAGCACACTTCATCCTCTTTACAATAATAAACCTACAAACAGAAGGCAAATCATCAGCCATAGAGTAATCAACTAGCTGCTAACTTAGTCTAAATCCATATCGCTCTCTTTAAAGTGTTACTATAGTTCACTTCAAGCAGTTTACTTTTTTTTTTTTGCTTTCAAATTATAAGTCACAAAAGGAGACAAACCTTGCAACTAATTCTTCCCATTGACGTTGACGAAGACATTCTCCTGAAATGAAGTATCGCTGATCCTTCTGAACTAAGGTTTCCATCCAAGGGATCGATAATCACCGCATTTTCAGGTTCAACATCAACATTGAATTTACTGCGTGCTTCCTGCATATAGCAGAACATTGTGACAGAGTAAGAAGCATGCTACAATTGGTAAATTAAAAATTGGAGCATTATGTGACTAAGAATATCTGTATACCTTTGAGAAATGATACTCTTCAGGTAACGATATCTTAAGAAAAAGGTTGCCTTCATTGGATAATCCACCGTCAACAACAATAGTCTGAGTGTCAGGCGATGATCGCCTCCTGAGGCGTATTCGAGATCTGGATTTTGGTGTTGGAGGCTGAACTCCTTTTAGCTCTAAAGTTTGAAGTTCAGGTTCTTCCTTGTTCAAGTCTAGATATCTAATAATGTTATTGTTTGTATCCGCTATGAAAAGATTTCCTGAAAATTCAACAAGAAACATCTCTAAGCAGAGGAGGAAAAATTCAAATTCAAACTCAACTACAACTTCCATTGAAAAAGCAACAGAATTACGAAATTCTTAATTAGAAAAGCAAACAGAATTACCAAATTCTTAATTAGAAAAACAAACAATTTCCACCATCTCTTAAAGTTAGATATCATATCCAAACATTGTTTAGATTTTTTCATAAATCTGTTCTAGCATCAAATCTTTCTCATCAATTTCTTGTCTCTCCTCATCACTTTCTCATTATTTTTCTGCTCTCTGCATTAGTTTATGGTTTATCGAGTATTTGAAAGGTGAAGTATCATCCCTCTCACTGTTTTGTTGGTAGAGCATGGTAGTGCACGACCTTGTTCAGATCTGACCCGTTTTGCTTGGCGGCCCGTTGGGAAATATTATGAGATATTTTGTGAGATCTAGATTATGAAATGGAGGGATGGGCCGATAGGCCCGGACCGTAGCCTAAATTTTTAGGGTTACTATTCACGCATATAGTATATAAGCGTGTGTTCGCTCTTTTCTAGGGCTTGATGTAATTTTCGGAACTCCTGTATTCTCTCTTTTTCAACACAGCGAAACTGCAGCAACCCCCTTGGATGTAATCCGGTTTTGGACGAAGTGAGTAAATCGTGTGTTCTTGTGTGATTGCTATTTTGTTTTTTCAGCTTTTCATATATATTGGTTTAGCCTAGATTCCTAACACTTACGACCACCAATGTCGCTTCTAATCAGCAACAAACTCAACAGAACTTTTAAGAACTTTCTCCTTTTGCATTCAGTTTCCGGGGGGTATCATTGTAAGAAAATCATTTCTCAAGTTCAACCCAAATCAGCTAGGGTTTAGCAATTAATGTGTCTGCTTAATAAAAAAATGAGCCATGACTGATCCCCCCAGAAACTACACAAAGACATTAGGCAAACTTCTTTCAAGAGAAAGATGCTGGAAAGACTAATTTTAGAATCAGAAGTCTTGAGGAAACATTGAAAATTGTTTGTTCCTTATATGTAGAAAAGAGAGCAGTACCATTTCCTGCTTCGATGATTCCTGCTGGCTCCGAAAGCTGCAAGAAAATATTTATTGCATCAAAAGTGAAAATTCATGCTACCATAAAACCGTTTTCCAGAATATTTTCTAACCTGAGCTGCTAATGCTGTTCCATCCTTGAAACCAGCTTTCCCTGTACCTGCTAGGGTACTGACCTGATTACTAGCGGGATTCAACTTCTTGATCTGGAATTTCAACCCCAAACGATAAGAAAATCAGAAAGTTCAACACTGATTAAGCCACTTAATAAATGTTAATCTACAGACTGAATTTAAAACACAACAATGAGCATTACAAAGTTATAAAATTCTCGTCCGAATTAAAATCAATTACACATGTACTTTTAGAACATTCAACAAATGTTGAAAGGTTATAGGCTCATAGCAGTTGAAATATCTTGACCCACAATCTATCTACCTTGTGATTGTAGCTATCTGCTATATAAATTTGACCATTCTTTGCACAATAGACACCTAATGGATGTTGAAGCAGTACTTCAGACCCTAGTCCATCTCGGTCTCCAAACTGTAAAGGTCAAACATTGTAAGAGAATCAGGTGCAAAATATGAAGATGTTGGAAACTTAACAGTCTTTTAAGAGTTAATTGTTTGTATCATGAAAAGGAAGATTTGGTCAAAGTTGAAACTGGTTTCTTGGCTTATTGAATTACCTTGAACAAATTGTCCGAGAAAATAGGATCACCACCTGCGAGCAATCTTGATCCTCCCGTTTTTAGATTGAGTGCTCGTATGGAGCTACTCTCACTATCAGCAACATAAATTTCTTTGAAATCTGCAGATAAGAATCCAAGTAAAATTTTCCAATACAATGCTTCAAAGTTCGAACCCATAAAGTAATTTCTTTAATGATTGTGAACATGAAAGCATAAAAAATCTCATCACGTTACCCGGGGATAATGAAATTCCAGAAGGTTGTGCAAAAGATGTGTTTGAAGAGCTACATCAGTAAAAGATATTAGTTCAATGTGAAATTTCTGGAAGATGTGATACAATGATATATAAGAACTGCATCGTTCATTAAGTAGTTTAAATTAAAGATAGTACTTTTGCATAAAAAGGACATAAAATCTGAAATGCGGTAATGAGTAGGGGTGAGCAAAACCGGTTTTGGTTTTGGTTTCGGTTCCGCGTGGAATCGGAATCTACCCAGAAAAAATCGGTTCCTAACTAAGTGAAACAGGAACCTATCTAATTAAATAGGGTACCCTATTAATCAGGTCCAATTCGGTTCCGGTACGATTCTCATTTACCCTATTTATTTATTATTGTCAAACTTTGAAAATGCAATTATTTCTAAGAAGCAGCTGCTATGTTTTGAAGTATTTTTCGAAGAAGCAGTTACTATGTGCTTTCCCAAAATTACTTTCTATTGATTTCACCAAAGGTGCTTGTACTTGTAAAGCATATTTATCAAAACACTTACCAACCCACCCTAAAGTATTTTCGCACAATGACTTTCCCAATTTGGTCAAAAGCACTTCAATTGCTTCTTGAAAAAAATTAGGGAGTGTTGTTTCATACAAATGTTCAATTTCATTTATTTTGGTTAAATATAACAAATTATATGCAAAAAGCATTTTTGATTATTTGAAACTACTTTCAAAAGCATTCCTAGATGTATCATAAGAGAATTACCTTTACTAGTATGAATTTCTCTTAAAGTCATGCACTGTGTACTAACAAAGTACACAGTGCACTGTCTATGAAAATGAATTCAAATATGCATGATATAAAAAACTGGTTATGAAATTGAGTTTATATATCAGATGCAAAACGACGTTGTTTTGAACCTAAACCGATTATGAAATTGGGTTTAAATTGAGTTTTAATTTGGTTCCAAAATTGGTTCTAAATTCGGTTCCCAAAACAGGTTTCGGTCCGGTCAAATGGTCCGGTTCCGGTTCCGTCCATGACAGAATCGGAACCGGACCGTTTAAATTCGATCCTTCCATTTTAGAACCGGAACCAGTCCGGTTCCAAATGCGAAAAACCGGTCCGGTTCCAACCGGTTCCGGGTAGAACCGGAACCGGCGTCAGCCCTAGTAATGAAAAAGGAGGTTGGACTTATAACCACTTCTATTGACTATCATGATTCCATGAATCACCTTGATCCATTCAAGTTCCTCTCGTAACCATCACCACTAAAAGCTCTAGTAACACCATCCACTGTATTGTGTTCCCAGATCTGATGTTGGCCGGCCATGGCAATGTAAACATTCTCATTAATTGGCTCATAACAGACATCCCATGGAGAGTTGAGGAGCTGAAAGAAATGAATAGAAGTTTCTAAATATGAAGAAAGATGTAATCCAACAAGTAAAGGGGCTACTTTTTTATATGAACTGTTAAGGATGCAAATAGAGTATGAATCACGTAGTTCATGTGTTTCCAATCTTACCTGAGAAGTTCCCTTTTCTCCCCCTTGGTAGTCGGAACCTTTGGTCCCATTTCCAGCTAGAGTTCGCACTGTGTCATTAACAAAATCAATTTCCCTGAAATTCAAGAACATGAGATTGAAATTCTGCCATTACAGGCTACGAGGATGATGCTATTGATGTTATTTTCAAGTTCACTTAAACAAATTTCACAGTGCAGTACAAGTTTACGTTTGAAAAAAGAGAAGAACGTCAAGATTTTTGGACCATTTCAACAACTGGAAATAGAGCCTCAGAAGGATGTCAAACAATAAGGATAGTAACAAAGTCACGGAAAAACCTTAAAGCATGATTTTCGGTATCTGCTACATAGAGAAGATTTTTCTTTGCATTGTAAGCCAGACCCTACAGAAGCATATAACTACAATGTTACTGCTCATTCATCCAACATAGAGAAAACCTTGTAATGCAAGAATCACTTATAATTATAAGAAAGTGATCATATTAACAGTTGAATACTGAAGAAGGTCAACTGGCTTTAACTTAATTCTTACTTGAGGACGATTAAAAGTGGCATCATCAAAGGAACCATCATGTAGACCCTCCTCTCCTGAGCTCCCAATTTGGACAATAAAATTCCCATCTAAATCAGTTACCACCTGAACTCCAGATGTGAAAATGTAGTTAGATAACAATCCGAGTGCATCAAAGCAGATTCACTTACAAATGCCACAGTGACATGGCAAAGGGAAAATTTCATGCATAATGATTATTAATAGTTTGAGAGATAGAGAACATACTATTCTGTTATGGTTGCTATCTGAAATGAACAGCCGGTTGTTGAGGATATCAATTGCCAGCTTACCGGGAAACTTCAAAGGAGAAGTGTACAAGCGAGGATCATTATCTTTCTCCAAGTGCAGAGGAAGTGGTGTGTTGTCCAGGAGATTCTTTCTACCGTAAAATAGAAGAGCCGCCGCAACTAAATCATCAAGATCCTTAGAAAAAGACAACAAATCATTTTACTTTCTTTACAAGAACAAATAGAATAGTAATGGATACCACAAAGAAGGATACGTAATTTCACAAAAGAATATTTGAAATAACAAAAACAAGAACTGAAAATCTGTAGGAGAAAACTTAAGGCTGATCATATTCCTGAGAGTTCCGGTTCCAATTAGATTAATAATCACAGAAATTCAGAACACATATTACACATGTGCAGAGCAGGGCACCGCTTTTAACATGGTGTGGATTTCCTTATAGCCGCTCTGGCGGCCCAGGGATTGCTGGCCCAACTATTCAACTATAGTTCGCTCTGGCGGCCCAGGGATTGGCCCAGCAACCTGACCCCTCACGGTTTTGTTCTTGGCATGGGTCCAAGCCCACCCAAAAGGCATCTTAAGTTGATCAACAAGAGTTAAATAATGATATATTTGTAGGGGCAAAAAAGTGAGCAATCAGTACCTTTCGGCGGCCTTCACCTGCTAGTTGTGCAAGCAGCTTACCATTGGGTCCGACAATTGCAAATGTAGGCCATGAATTTACACCTAGCTCTCGCCATAAATACATGTCTCCATCATTAACAACCTAGATCAAGAAAAAGGCTAAATAAACATTAAGCTTCATTATGTTACTGATAGTGCCAAGAAAAGAAAAGTTCTAACGAAAACCAAGAATACTAGAATAACAGGACAAACACTTTGAACTCCAGATTAAGAATGACATAAACTATTCAAACTATTGGACTTACAGGATGAGAGATGCCATAACGTAGTACTGCATTACGGATGGCTTCCAAATCTTTCTCATTATCAAACTTTGCCGAATGTACTCCAACAACAGTGAACTGTACAAACATAAACACATATGAACAACCATGCACTGATGCATCGGTCAACAATTAGGCCAATCAACTCATACACCAGTCAAATATTTATCATTTTTTTACATAACAATTGTGACGGAATAAGTGTACCCTATTACAGAAAGCAAACACCCTGTAGAACCCCAATAAATCAACTTTGGCAATTCAATAAAAGCATAAGAGAGGGTAGGAATGAGAAAAATCAAACGGCCAAAGGATTGAGATTTAACAAATGAAGGAAGAGAATTTTACTGGCTTGTCTTTGTACTTTTTCTCCAGAAACTCTAAATCTGGCAACACATGCATGCAATTTATACAGCAGTAAGTCCAAAAATCCAGCACAACCACTTTTCCTTTCAAGTCCTGCCCATAAAATTGAAATAGTTCAGAACCAAAGCTATATTAAATGTCCAGAACTATGCAAACTTTTGGTTAAAAGAAGACAATGTAATGAAAGTAAATTGAAAGTTTTCCATTTTTTGGGTGTGCCTGATATTGTACAAGAACAATTACCATATTAAGAAATATATTTTCAAGAACAAGCCATTTCCTAACATTAAGATACAACCATTTCTTGTATTTTTTGAAACGTTGGAAACCCCGCCGCCAAACCACCCGATTCGGGCTTAAGCGGAGCAAGTATAACGCCCGGCTGCCCTAGACTCTTACAAGAAGTGCCCCTGGATTCGAACCTAGGACTTGACAACCAAATCCTAAGCCTTATACCACCAAGCCACACCCCTGGGGGCGAGATACAACCATTTCATTGGAAAATTTGAGGAAGATCATTTACCCTGCGAAACTGAAGGGGAGCTGTATTCAACCAATCAAGTTTCGCTGGAAACTCCGGTACAATAGGAGTAGTTTTCCTAACACAGTGAAAGATAATACATTTAAGCATAAATTTTGGGAAAGGTATTTGGAACAAGTTTCATACAGAATGGTCAGTAAATCAAAAGAATCTTACTGTCATTTCTTTGAAAGGTGAAAACTAGTCTTATTTACCTGTTTTCGACATCAGATATATAGTTCACAAATTGTTGGATTCTGTCTGATCGTGATGATCCTCCTATACCGAAAACAGGTCAGCATTCTGCAGTTGTGACTCTAGAAGACATGATACGACCATCAGATGGTATGGAGATGTATAATATGAAATAAAATGATACCTTCAGACTTCTCAAACGATGGACGGCTGACTCCAAATAGTGCATTCCAAATAGCTTTAGGAGATGCATATTGCATTGCCTGTAAAAATTAAGTACTTTTAGACACTCTAAAACAACAAGAAATAAGTTAATGCCAAATGTAATTTTGCAGGTCTTTAGTCACTCAAAGATAGCAATGCTGATATTCGACACAAATATAAATACGTCAACATTCTCTAAATAGAGTTTGCTAGACCTTCCAGTTTGAGACAGCAAAGAAGAGACAAGAAAAAGCAACTCCCAGACTTCCATATCTCAATATCTCTCGCCGAGAACCCTGCAACCTGTCCATAAATTAATTCCACGACCTCAAGCTGAAATTTTGCACAAAAGGCTCTGTTTGATTAGTTAGAAAACTGAATTCGGCAACAGATTTGTTCTCGCTGAAGTATTGAAATGCTCATGAATGGGATTTTAAGCTTATAAAACTATCAAATTAAGGATTTAAATTGCTGCAAGTTGAAAATAGCTCTTAAATATGGTTTTAGCAAAGTGGTAGAGGAAACTAAATTATATAACAAGGTTTGAACTAGTTAACTGAAAATTTTTTTGGAGGAAGCAACACAAAATTAGATTAAGAATTAAATGATCCGGGATTAATTTAGACATATCAACATGTCTTAAACGTATATAACATGTCTTACCCCGAGGTTGATGAACCCTTCTCATTGGTGGCACCTGTATCCAGGATAGACCCATTATCTGTTTTTTCTTTGGGCATCAAAGCTGAATTTTGTGATGCAGCACGTAATAACTCAGGTTCCTGTATCTTCTCATCTGCAATGATACATTCTTTATTAGATTTTTTCCCTTTTTTCTTCTAGCCACACACCTCACCCACCCCTTACACAAATACAATCAAACTTAATCCTCCCACAAGGTTGGCGTGAGAAGAATTGATCCCTAGACCTCTCTTCACCATAAGAGATCTAACAACTAGGTTATCACTAAGTAGTAATGTGCCTTTCTTAGATTCATCTTGTCAAAATATAACAATTTAGCTGTTACCTGGAAAAGTGTTGGCAGGAGATTATGATCAATAAAGAGAGGTTCTAATAAAAGTTCTTGACCAACCACCTTATTAAAATTCTAAACCAAAGATTACATTTTCACCGAATCAGAGTGGAAGGATGCAAGGAAAGAAATTCCAGTAAATAAGATTTGCATTACAAGAAAATATATCTTGCTCATAAGCAGAGTTCTAAAAAATTGGCAGTGTTGTTTCACCATTTTACATTATTGATGGTACTGGTGCAAAAAAAAATGTTTGCACATTTCTCAGGACTACATACTATAAGAACCAGAGCCACCAGTGAGAATGTCATCAAGTGAGACACTTCCTATCTCTTTTCTGACAAGTGATGGACTGGCTTCTTTGAGAGTCTCCTCTGACAATGTAGTTGTCACAGCAATACATCTGCAAGTAGCAGAGAATAAATACAATTTACGTGAAAATACAAAAAACGAAAACCATTCAATTGTAGAAAGCAAGACATAGTAGACTATTTACCTCATTTGTGCAGCTTTAGCAGCCTGTACCCCAGCTAGAGCGTCTTCAATGACAATACACTGGGGACAATGGCTACATATTATTTTCATAAACTAAAACAATCATCCATTTTCATCAACTTCTATAACATTAAAAATCCAAAGCATATTATAATGAACTCTAAAAAGGACTCCCACCAAAACAAACACAAAATCATTGAATAGCTGGAAGAGGTAGAGACGTGGCAATTTGTCTGACAAATGCCAAAAAAATAATCCCGTAATATGATATAAAAGTTTTCTTCAAATGGTAAGTGAAAATAAGCTACGACCAAATAGAAAACATGCAGTTAAAAATAAGTTGCTGCAAAGAAACTCCTTTGAGCCAAAAATACAAGATGCTAAGCAACTGACTATCACCAAGAAAATAACACTTCAGAGTCTACTACCATACCTCACCAGTGGGCACATTCAAGATATTTGATGCAGCTAAGAAAATATCAGGAGCAGGTTTCAATTTCTCAAAAGCATCTGCTGACACAATAGCATCGAACCTGATGAAAAGAGGCTAACAACATAATGAGAACAAAATCCTTGATTTGAAAAGGTGGAAATTAAAGTCACCTTTCAAATATTTAGGAAAAGAGTGAGTTTCCAGAACCGTAATTTTCAGACAAACATTTGGTCATGTTCAACAAACATGAGAAGCATAGGACAGGTAAGATTAGCTTACATTGACGCTGGTAAACCGGCAGCAGCTAAATTTGCATCAACCTTGATACGATCAGCACTAGATGCAACAGCAACTTTCAGGCCTTTGCTCTTACACTGTTGAACAGCATCATTATAGTATCCAATCTTTAAATGCAGCAACAAAGTATAGAATTATGCCACTTGTGAATAGTTTGCCTACGCACCTGATTAATAAGTTCAAGGGCACCTGGAAATCCTATTCCTGAATTCGGTTTTGCATACTACAAGAAGTGAAATAAACTCTGTAGATGAGCGATGACATAATAATTTTCCCATTGCTCCATGTGTTTGAACAAACTATAAGTAAAACACAAAGTAAATTAATCACCTTATCTAGATATATCTCAAAGAACCTCTTTTTTGCTGCCTCAGTATCAAATCCCTTAACTCCCTTAACAGAAGCTACACCTCCTAAGAAGTTGGCTTCACCTATTACATTGGCAAAGGAAATGTAAGTAACTGGGGGCTTGAAAGTTGAAATCCAAGATCCCAGATTACACTAGTGCAGTGCCCTATATGCTTCTCTTTACATTAAAATCTTTTCTTTGCAGGATGAAAAAATATTTATGGCAATCAAAGACTCTAAATCAAAAAGGAGAGAACAGATATTAAGAAGTTTATATCAATCTCACATCTCCTTTCTTCCTCAGTTAATTTTTTGCCTGTCTCTATTCTGTTTCAACGACGATTTAGAAAATTATAATTTGGGTTAGTCACCAAATAGAAGTGTTATCAATCACCATTTGCTCATCACAGCCATGCAAATGGGGTTTTCTAAAAAACCTCATTTTGATTTTCATATGCATACAGACATAATCAACTTCTTAATTCACCTACGAATCAAATTGGGTCCTTAATTAAACGAAAAATTACAGATAGATTGAACTTGCAAAGTCATCAAAGGATAAGGTTTCAATGATTAATTAATAAGTAAAATACTAGCAACCCTAAGAATTTCTTTAAAAAAAAAAAGAAGAAGAAGAAGAAGAATCAATCTCATAAAATACAAACATTAGCAAGTAACTAGTAATTAATAAATCAAAATGAAGAATCGAATTGATAATAAAAGTTACCAGTTCCCATGAAAGGCACAAAGTCCTCAACTGTAACTTCAACTCCCATTTCAGCAAAAACATCAACAGCAGCTCTTCTAGAAGGTTCCTCGCTATTACACAACACACCATCCATGTCAAACAACACAGCAGATACCTTCCCCCACTTGCTTTTCGATGAAACATTCACATTTGTCTGCTCCACTTTCGTCACACAAGCCTTAACCACCATTTTGCGCGCCAAAACTGTGCGTTTCACTCCGCATTGAAACAAAGATCTTGAAACTGAACTGGGTTTCAGTTGTTTTGAGTTTGAAGATGAGAAGAGGAAGAGTTTTGCCTGATGAGACAAAGATGAAGCCGGCGGTGACGCCAGCAGCTTCATGGTTATGCTTTGGCCGTTAACGGATAACAGGTGGTAACAGTGTTTGCCCAAAAAAAATATCGTTATATAATTGAGTTCATTTGGGACGATATCGCCCTTGACGTTTCATCAAATGAATGGCTTTGGAAATAGGGATATTTGAGGGAAATGAATGTGGCTTTTTTTTAGTGGTGGAGAAATGTTTTTGTGATACATTATCCATTTGGTGACCACATTTTTTTTTAGTTTAATTTTATTTATTTTAATATTATATTATCATGATACAAATTTTATAAGATTTAAAAAATACATTAGGACCGTTCTTATTTTTTTTTTTTGGAATCGTCGAAAATCTCACCGTTAAATCACCTCCTCCGGGCTCAGACATTCTCAGGCTCTTACAAGAAACGTATTACACGAATTCAAGGCCGGCCCTGGGCAGGTGCCACAATGCCTAAAAATTAAGTGGGGCACCAAATAGACTAAATTAAAATTTACTTTTACAATTTACAAATTGAAATTATTAAAATCTTACTTGCGGACCACTATGACTCAAAATAGACTAAATGGATTAGCAATCTTATGTATTGAAAATGATGAGATTGAAGACTTGGAGTATGATTATATAATTGATGATTTTGCTTCAAAAAATACTATAAGACAATTTCTTAAAGGTTGAAATTTCAATGAGCTTTACTAGGAATGATTGTATATGATTGTATTTTTTATTATCGGGGTTTAGGTACCATGTCCCCCCTTTGTATATTTTCTCAAGTAATATAATTTGGGCGTGAGGGCCTAGCCCCCAGCTTCGACTGGGTTCTAACCCTCGTTAAATATTATTTTTTTTAAACATATATTTTCGTAATAAAAAAATACACATTTTGAGCTTTCGCACCGGGCACCAAAAAACTCAGGACCGGCCCTGCATGAATTCAAATTCAATATCTCAATATGAGATCTTGAATGTTACCCCACCAAATCATGCACCTTAACAATATATCATAATAAACTTAAAAATTCACGATTCACGAAGCGAGGAAGTATCCGCTACTAAGTTAACTAGTGATTTGTGTTTTCAATTTTTTTAATTGTGTGAGAACCTTTAGTGTTGATGTTTCCATTTGAAATTTTAAAAATGTTATAAAAAAATTTTAAAATTTACGAATTTCAATACTTTAGTTACATGAGTTTTAATTATAGGCTTTGAAAGACCTAAATCATGATTAATTATTAATGACACTATAATTCTGTCATACATGCAGCAAATGCCATTATTGCTGGTGAAGTAAAAACATAATTAAAACTATAAACATGAAAAACACCATGTAAACCTCACACAACTATTGAAAAAGCACAGTGATATTTCACTTTTTACTATAATTACTTCCAATAATAAATGCTCTTCAAATTAGGCCAAAGGATTGTGATTACCCCACTACATGATCTTAGTGTGTTTAAAAAAAAGATCTTAATTTCCCATTGATCATGATCAATCAGATACAGTTAAGCACTTAAGCCTATAAAATCTCTTCTTCAAATAAATATTTTAACCAGCAGCATCAAGAAGCTCAAACAGATAGAAGAGATAAGATAAGTTCTGACATGATCTAGGGGACAACATTCAAACCTAAATAACTTGATTGAAATAGATGAGAATGATGCAAGCCCAATGTAGAAGCAGTTTTTGATAAATCTAGCTGAATCAAGTCCGACACTGAAAGTTCGTCCAAGACAAGACTTAATGGACTTGAGACACATAATTTGGGCCTAGTTACATAAAGGCCACGAAATTTAGGAGCTTTTGGTGCAAGGAGACAACTTTAGACATTTTGGAAACAATTGTCACATTTGTTGACTTATTAGGCACCTTTATTGGATTTTTGTGATTTTGTTGTTTTTCCTTTATTGAATTTCTTGGCAAAGTTTTTGATTAATTTTCTATTACTTTTGACTTTCTTGGAAAGTTGTCTAGGTTGTTAAATGACCATTAGGGCATAGCTTTTAATTAGCCATAAGTTAGCAATTTAGGGTGTTTTGGTCTTTTGCACTATTAGGGTTTTCTTTTATTGTACTATATATTGTAACATTTATTTCTTAATGGATAATAATCACCAAATTTCGAAATTCATCTCCATTGAGAGCTTGGCTTTGTCCAAAAATTGCTTAAGGGAGGGATTCCCCTTATTTCATGCAATCGACTTATCTAAGGCGTGACAACCTTAGTGGCGTCTCCGTGCTAGCAGAACACTTCAAGGAATCATCTTAAGGGTTCTCAAAGACAAGTTCTTTGTGGGTCTTCTTTGTGGCCTTGGAAGGGTTTTGTTCCTACAAAATCAAATTTGCGGTTCTTGGGGTTCTGTCCGCTGCGAGGGGTTTGCTTGGCCTAATCCTCCAAGTGAGTTCCGCGTCATTTGGTATCAGAGCTTAGGGTTCCAAGGTCTGATTTTTCTATCTTTCCAAGGTCTGATTTTTCTATCTTTACTTTGTGTTTTTGATTTAGTATTTATTATGTTTTGAAATGGAAAGAGAATTTGAGACCATGGATAGAAATTTTCAAAATAATTTGGTCTTCGTCTTTCGAACGAGATGTCGCATCAACACTAGAGCTTGTAGTATGATCATCAGCAGAAAAGATCCTACCAATTTAGCTAGTATTACACTAGTTGAAAAGTTGGGGTTACCATTGATACCTCTTGATAGACCTTACATGTGGATGAGTGAATTTGGCGAGGTTGAGGTTAGTCATAAAGTTGTGGTAAGTTTTGCTATTGGGGAAAAATATGTTGATGAGGTAGTTTGTGATGTAGTTCCTATGAGTACTACACATATTTCATTGGGCAAGCCTTGGTATAAGTTTAACAAGGTAACTTATGATATGGACAAGAATAGGTATAAGGTCAAATATGGTGAAAAAGTCATTACTCTCATTCCTTTAACACCACAGCAAGCATATGATGATGTGTTATATTTTCAGAGGTGTACGAATAGTGAGAGACATGGTAATATTGATAAAGTATGTTCTGTGGAGCCATCAGAGAATGACATGGGGAATGGGATGGTGGAAGAATTTATTGTAAAGGAAAATGTACGACAACGAGATAGATTAGTAGCCGAGGGTTTTAATGAGAGTGATATCATTAGCAAGGCTAAAGTCAGTGAGAATGCTTGTGAGGCCATGAGCATTGAAGGGGTAAACACTTGTGAGGCCAAAAGTTATGAGTGTGTTGTTGTAAGTGACATGGTGAGTGGAAATGCTTGTGAGACCGTGAGCATTGATGAAGTAAACACTTGGGAGGTAGTGTGCTTTGAGGTTGAAAAACATAGTAAAGTTGAGCATGTGTGTGAGGTCTTTGTAAGTAAGGTTGAGATAGTGACCATGTGTGATGATGTAACCATACGAGTGAGTGAAAATGAAGTGGATGTGGTAGTGAAGTTTTTACCTAACGCATTCTCTACTATTTATGTTTCTTCATTGCAGGTGCACGTGGTCAAGTATAATTCTTTTATATTCCAAGATCATCGTCCAATTGATTTTGTGATAACTATCTATGATCCGGGTTCGGATTCGAGGACGAATCCATTTCAAGAGAGGGAGAATGACATGATCTAGGGGACAACATTCAAACCTAAATAACTTGATTGAAATAGATGAGAATGATGCAAGCCCAATGTAGAAGCAGTTTTTGATAAATCTAGCTGAATCAAGTCCGACACTGAAAGTTCGTCCAAGACAAGACTTAATGGACTTGAGACACATAATTTGGGCCTAGTTACATAAAGGCCACGAAATTTAGGAGCTTTTGGTGCAAGGAGACAACTTTAGACATTTTGGAAACAATTGTCACATTTGTTGACTTATTAGGCACCTTTATTGGATTTTTGTGATTTTGTTGTTTTTCCTTTATTGAATTTCTTGGCAAAGTTTTTGATTAATTTTCTATTACTTTTGACTTTCTTGGAAAGTTGTCTAGGTTGTTAAATGACCATTAAGGGCATAGCTTTTAATTAGCCATAAGTTAGCAATTTAGGGTGTTTTGGTCTTTTGCACTATTAGGGTTTTCTTTTATTGTACTATATATTGTAACATTTATTTCTTAATGGATAATAATCACCAAATTTCGAAATTCATCTCCATTGAGAGCTTGGCTTTGTCCAAAAATTGCTTAAGGGAGGGATTCCCCTTATTTCATGCAATCGACTTATCTAAGGCGTGACAACCTTAGTGGCGTCTCCGTGCTAGCAGAACACTTCAAGGAATCATCTTAAGGGTTCTCAAAGACAAGTTCTTTGTGGGTCTTCTTTGTGGCCTTGGAAGGGTTTTGTTCCTACAAAATCAAATTTGCGGTTCTTGGGGTTCTGTCCGCTGCGAGGGGTTTGCTTGGCCTAATCCTCCAAGTGAGTTCCGCGTCAAGTTCCATCTCATTTCACTAAAATTTGCCTTCATGCAACTTTGAAATGGATTCAAGTACAGGCTAATCATGAATGTTAGTTCCATTTTTATTGGCATGTGTCCGTGACAAAACAAGTTCAATTGAGTTGTAATCTTTCATGAAGATCTTTGTGCAATTGGACTGGTTTCTGGCTGCTGTGCTTCAGACATGCGTTCGTGGTGCGTTCTTTGAAGTGTTCGAACGATTGGCGTTGGTGATGCGTTCGTTATTGGGTTCGAACGTGTGGCGTTAGTGACACGTTCTTTATTGGGTTCGAACGGGAGCATTCCAGAGAGCAAACGTTCGAGGCACGTTTTTGTGGGGTTCGAACGGGAGCATTCCAGAGAGATCACGTTCGTTGTGCGTTCGATTGACGTTCGAACGAGTCTTCACAGAAAGGGCGCGTTCGTTTAGCGTTCTAGTAAGCGTTCGAACGCGACTGCGATCTGAACGCGATTTTGGCCTGCAAAACCCTAGCTTTTCACCCTACCTATAAATATAACACTTAGCCGCCATTCCCCAGGAGTTGAGAGAGCTGAAACACTTTTCCCTTGAGCCAAATCTCCCAAAGCTTTCAACTCTATTGATTCCACCATTGAAGACTTCTTCATCCTATTGTCTTCTTCATTAATGGTGTGAATCCTTCTTTGATAAACCTTCAACACAACATAACCCAAATTCCCTAATCCTTAAGAGTTCTTTAGGAGGAAGTTTGGTAGTCGGAGTTCCGGCGTTCGAAGTGATACAATCCACTCAGAGACTTCAGAGGTTCTGAAGAAAACCGTGGGTCGCGGGCTTGAGGAGTTGCCTTGAGTTCTTGCAGTATAGAGGTACTTGAGTCGGTGAAGTTGTCACCATGGGTCTTGACCATCGCTGTAAGTTTATCTCTATATAGTGGATTGGGCTGGTAGCCGATATACCCGGAGTGGTTTTTTACTCGGAAGAGTTTTCCACTTCGTCACCAAAATTATTGTGTTGATTTTGTGTGATTGATTTACCTTTCCGCAATTTATATTTCGTATTTAATTAATATTGTGGAATTGTTTGTTGTTGGATATTGTGGTTGGTAGTTGATTTCCCATAGACACATTAATTATGACTTGTCTCAATTAATTGTGATTATTTCCGCATAGGGTCAGAACTTAGGATAACCTCGAATTTTCAATGAAGAAAGTTCTTGTAGTTCTATTTGTCCTTGGATTGGTATCATTGCATCTTCAAGCTGATGCCAGAAGATTTATTTTGTTGGAGGTGAAGAATGAGAAAACTAATTATCAGACTGTAGCAAGTGATGCTAAGACAAGTTCAGTAACAAGTTCATTTGCAGCTGCTGCTACTGACAATGATAACAAAACTAGCAACACAGATGAGACAAACAGAAGTTATGGGAATCCTTCAGGATCATCAACCGATACTCATCATGTTTATACCAAAGATTGCCTGCAGCCTAAGATAAATTGTTAACCTTTTATGCATCTAGTATGAATAAAGAGTGCAGCTGATCACCAAAAATCATTACAGGAACATTTACCATTTCTAAAATGATGATACCGAACACGATCTCTCACAATTATATCTCTCTTGTATACTTTTGAAATAAGTTTGGTAGCAGAATGGCAGTCCTCACACACCCTTAAGTTCTTTATAACGCGGATGGTTGTTCCAGGGTCTGTGTTAATGAATCCAAAAGCAATTGCAAGCTTTTCACTATGGTATTTGAGTGCAGTTTCCTTCTCTTCCTCATCAATATCAAACAAAACTTGTGAGGAATTTGGTGAATAGCCTTCAATCTTCAGCCTCTCAATGATCTTTTCCAACATCAAGTAAATTTTCTTCACTTGTGGGTGTGATCCATCTCCCATTTTGAATTCATGAACAACACCATTCAAATCAATCATGCTTCTTCCAGGATTTGTCTTTATTCCTCTTTCTTTCATCAACTTCCTCACTTTTGAAACATCATCCCATCTTCCTTCCTTTGCATAGATGTTTGATAGCAATGCATATCGCCCACTGTTTTCCGGTTCCATCTCCAGCAAAATCTTCCCCACTCTCTCACCCAATTCAACATTACCATGTTTCCTACAAGCACCTAAAAGTGCTCCCCAAACAGCTGCATTCGGTTCCATTGGCATAGAACTTATAACTTCCTCTGCTTCAGCTAAATAACCTGCCCTTCCTAGGAGGTCTACAATACAACCATAATGCTCCACTTGGGATCAATACCATACTTTTGCTTCATATAAGTTAAAGACTTTCGGCCTTGATCAACCATCCCTGAATGAGCACAAGCACTTAGAACACAAACAAAAGTGATTCCATCTGGTCTCAGTTTTTCACTTTGCATTTTGGAGAAAAGCTCTATTGCATCCTCTGCTCTGCCATGCATAGCAAGCCCACCAATCATGGCATTCCAAGAAAAAACTTCTTTCACTTTCATGTTCTCAAAAACCTCCCATGCCATATCAAGACGCCCGCATTTAGCATACATATCAATCAAAGCAGTCCCCAAAACTGCATCCACATTTATAGAATCTCTCTTCACATAATCATGAATCCATATGCCTTGATCAAGAGCCCCCAAATTAGCACAAGCAGCAAGCACACTTGAGAGAACAAATTTCCTTGGCCTATATTTATCTCTTTGCATTTCATTAAATACTTCCAATGCTTCTTTAAAATACCCTCCTTTGATATAACCATCAATAATAGCACTCCATGTTATTTCATCTCTATCACTCATCTCATCAAACAACTTTCTTGCTTCTTCAAATCTACCAAACCTAGCCAAACCACTTATCATTGCATTGTGAGAGCCAATATTTTTATCATTCATACTCTTGAACAACTCCTCAGCAGCTTCTATATATCCACATTTCAAGTACCCATCAATCAAAGCATTCCAACAAATTACATCCGATTTCGAACCATCATCAAGAATCTGTCTTGCCTCATTTACACATCCAAAGCAAGCATACATTTGAATACCAGAACTTTTAATGTGCACATCACCACAAAGTCCATTTTTCACCACATGGGCATGAATTTGCACCCCTTCTCTATCAGCTTCAGCAATGCTACAAGCCTTAAACACCGTTGGATACGTAAACTTATTAGGCCTAGAATCAGCAGCAACCATTTCACAATAAAAACATATCACCCTCCATGGGTCATTATGCTGTAAGCAAGCTTTCAGCACACCATTCCATACAAAAACATTTGGTCTATGCACACTATTAAAGACCTTCAAGGCCAAATCCAAGTTGCTGAAACGAGAATTTGCATAGCATTTCACCAAAGTGCCAGACACATAATGATCTTGAAAGTGTCCACTCTTTAATATCACAGCATGAGCCTGCTTCAGATGTTGCCAAGAAGTGTTGCATTTTGTATTCAATATGTCTAAAATTATTTTCTGGGAAAGTTGAGATGTGGGAATGTTTGGTGCTGAAATTTCTTCTGGTTTTAGGTGATGATGAAGATTTATAGCGGTTGCTTTTGTGCTCATCGTTCCGATTCCTTATCCAAAGCCTTAGCCAGTAGCTAAAAGTTACATTATATAACTTGCAAACTTGAATGCTTGATGAATCCTGTGCCACACAACATTGATATGTCGTTCCCTTCAAGGATTGGCTTACGCTTTGTCGTTTCTGTTATACGATAGAGTTTATAAAAGGGTTAGCATAAAAAATTAATTCCCTATATTTTG
The DNA here is from genome assembly GCA_019454045.1 of Zanthoxylum bungeanum. Lineage (NCBI taxonomy): Eukaryota > Viridiplantae > Streptophyta > Magnoliopsida > Sapindales > Rutaceae > Zanthoxylum > Zanthoxylum bungeanum. Next base: position 723,247 of record SKCR01007834.1, on the reverse strand, counting down.
TATATATAACAAATCATTCTAAAGTTTTAGAATTATCACAAATTAGTCCCTGCAAATGCCCATGCATCCAAGTCCAAATTGAACTGATTATGGTGGTCAAGACTCGAGGGTAAAGATATTTTGCCCACTAAATATATATAGGAAGATTATTTTTTATCATGGGATTATCCTAATATTAATCATAAAATCAATTATATTTTTTCTTTCTTTGTCCTTGTTAATTTAACTAAGGATTCAATCACATATTATAAATAATACTTTCTTTGATGAAGGATTGTGGATGGAGAAAGAACCTAAAAAGCCCCCATTAATCTTTCTCTTGTGATTAAAACTCTTCAAGCATGCCTTTGCATTCATTTTATTCTGTGTAGAATTTATTAATTGATTGCACATGCTATTTCTTTTATATCTAATTTAGGACAGAATAAAAATGCAATTTATTACATTAATGGAATAGATTTTGTCTCTAAAATTGCCTTGAAATAAATGTTAATTAGAATGAATCAGAAATAAATTTTCCTTTTGTCAACAATGTAAAAAAGGAAATTTTTTCTCATTCCTGCCATTATTATGGAAACAATCTTTACTACATGAGATTGAATTCAATACCTTCTGTTTATTTCTTAAGCTTCTATGATTTGTTTATCCTTAATTGCATGTTTTAATAGCTCCATTTGTTTTCTGTTAACTGCACAGAGTCAAAACCTTCTCAATTTCTAATGTATATGGCAACTCACATATTGATTATGGCAACATATGTCATTAATGAAAATATTCTATATACAATCATCATGCTAATTTTACAATTTTCACAAACCATAAAATCTTCTTGACCTGGTAATTTTCTAGCAGTGCTAGAAAAAATAATGCAGCCTGTTTTTAGATCTTTGCTTATTTGCACATTGCTTTTAGCCAGTTCTTTTGGGGTTGCTAGAGCTGAAATAGATTGCAAAGGGTCAAATGTAGCATATACCATCACTGTTGATCAGTCTAGTGGCAGATACAGAACAGTTCAATGTGCCATTGATTCCATTCGCGGTGACAATGATCAATGGATCAAAATTCACATCAAAGCTGGCATCTACAAGTATGAAATGTTTTAGTTCTTGTGTGTATGGACTGTTACTGAATTAGATTGTATGAAATTTGCAGGGAGAAGGTACAAATTCCATTGAACAAGCCATGTATTTTTCTTGAAGGGGAAGGCAGCGGCATCACAAAAATCACATATGATGACCATCAAAGTACAGATACAAGTGCTACTTTCTCTTCATTTGCTGATAATGTGGTTGCAAGCGGCATCACTTTTGAGGTATATAGGTTCAATGGCATTGTCAAAATCTTTGATCTTTGTTTTTCCTATTTTGTTATCAAATCATGTCATTTAAAAATGAGATGGGTAATTTTCTTTTATGCTGCAGAACTCGTATAACATTGCTGCAGAGATACAGGCAGAATTGGATAGAACTAACACAAATTTGGGCACATTGGGAGCAGGGCATGGCCTAAAACAAGCACTCGCGGCTAGAATTTATGGCGACAAGTCTGCATTTTATGAGTGTGGTTTTCTTGGTGTGCAAGATACATTATGGGATGTTCAAGGCAGGCATTTTTTCAAACAATGTTACATTGAAGGAGCTGTAGACTTCATTTTTGGCAGTGGCCAATCTGTTTATGAGGTACATTTTCACCCAACAGAAATGAAAAACTTAGCCTAAATAAACAGAACCATTTTCAACAAACATGTTCACTGTTTCCTCATACAGGCCTGCTCAATAAATTCGACTGCTGGATTGTTATTTAACACAGCAGGTCCTGGATATATCACAGCTCAAAGTCGAGAATCGGCTAATGATCCTGGTGGCTTTGTTTTTAGAGGAGGTTCAGTTTCTGGCATTGGCCAAGCTTACCTTGGAAGAGCTTATGGTCCTTATTCTAGAGTAATATTTTTTCAGACATGGCTATCTCCTGTTGTAACTCCTCCAGGATGGCATGCCTGGAATTTTAAGGGACATGAGTAAGTTCATTTAACAACAATGCCTGGAATTTTATGCAAACTTTTTTTTTTTTTTTTTTAATTTACTCTCTATGGTTCTGTAACAAAATGCAGAGGCAATTTCATGTACGCGGAGATCAACTGCAAAGGTCCAGGATCTGATACATCGAATCGCGTTTCCTGGGAAAGGAAGTTTGATTCAAAGCAGTTGTATCAATATTCAACATCATTTTTCATCAACAAAGATGGCTGGATTAGCAAGCTGCCTAAATAGCCAAACTTGAATGCATGGTTCCTGTACTTTCAGTTTCTTGAATTGATATTTTTTCTTTTGGTAAACAACTTGTCTTGTGACCAACTGTTGATGAATCAAAATCTAATTCTCTCAAGAAAGAGACATCATTCCACAAGTTAATTGGTTTACATTCTTAACAAAATTCTATCTACTTCATCAAATTTCTAATTCCTAATCAATTTTGTCCCTATAAAAACTCAAATGAGTAAAAACAAATGGCTAAATATTACTTCTTTTTAACAAGAATAATTGTCCTGAGTTCAAATTATAATTCTACTATAAAACTATTAATCCTTAAGGATAGTACAAATATATCATCTAAACATCGACTAATCATAAACTCGATTAAACAGATTTTGATCGCTTTTAAATTGATATTTTTTTTCAAATTATTTTAACTAATTAATCGAATAATTTTTAATATTTTTAATATTTTTTGATTATTTTCGATCAATCGCAAATTATCGGACTAAACGGGGCAGCTTTTCAGGCAATAAAACAATGGAGAGAGAGGTAATAAGGGTATCTGAAGGGACTGTAGCTGATGCAAATCAAAGGTCAGGGGAGATGTCTTATATGACATGACATTGACAAGTGACAACAAAAGATGTCACCAGCCCTAATCCATTGATTGATTTTAACTTTCTTTCCCATCATCCATTTCTCATCATGATGATCATCATCATTATCTTCATCCATCTCTCACACGTGGCAGACACATCAGACGGTTGATACTTCTTCATACTGACTTTTTAATATTTTTCCCCCCCTTAAGACAGTATCGCGTGAAATGCGCGGGTGCTTTCTCTCAATCTCCATCTGATGCCGTGTGCTCTGCGTCATCCTTCATTTACCATTTGTACTTTTGTAGGACCTCAGATACCATTCGTCATTCAATTTCAATACTGCACTTCACAGTTAAAATTTAGTATATGAATACGTCGAATCAAAACGATATTATTTTAAATTTGATTTGTTCCGATATCAATTTAAATAGGTTATTATTATATATTATTTTGAGTATTGAAATGCAATTGTTTTGAAAAATTTCATATTTATTGACAGAATTTATATGTTTAATGATTTAAGTTACATACGGTAAAATAGTACATTTTGCTGTATCTGTAACATGATTCATACATTTTGCTGTATCTGTAACATGATTCTGTACAAAATTATTGTACAGAGTATTTGTATTGATGCGTTCTTCCATGTGCATTTTTTATGGTGGGAGCAAGTGGTGGAAATAGGGACAGCTCAGAGCCAATCCCATCAAAACAGAAAGGTTTGTTAGTTGTCTTTCCTACCCAACTAATCTTCATATTTTGCAATTGCAATTTAGATGATGATATTTGACTTTGTTAGAACAATCCAGCTTTGATAGATCAGATATGTATAAACTTGGTACTTGCTAGATTAAGATGAGGAAGTAGTAGAAGCGCTTGATATTACATGGAACTAAGCAACATTTAGGCTGAAATCAGGTGAAAATGAGCTTACATAAGGGCATTTGATAAAAAAAAATTAACTATGATTTACAGGAAAAGAAGATACTGATTTATGAACCAGCAGTTCCAGGTCCTCCCAGAGTTAGAACCACACCTTGAAGATCACTTCTCTGTTTAGGCTGTTTGCCTAAAGGTGAAGTTGATCTATCGATGGGAAAATGATTACTCGCTTGAGTTTTCCGGTGGTTGTGGCCAGACTCGCGGATGGAAAACCCAATTGGCTGCTTAGAAGGCTTGAAGGGTTCGATGTGATTTGTGTTTGGAAATGGTTGAGCTAGAGCAATGTGGCTTGGTGGAGATGGAGCTTGAGAAAACAGTGACCCTCTCGAGACAATTCCAGGACCCTGGTTCAGTAAGTTCATTAGGCAAAGTAAAAAATGATTGAACATACATTTTAATTAATAATTCCTTGATTAAATCCAAGAAACTTACGGGTGGAAATAAGACCCCTCTAAAAATCCTCCCATTAACAGTTGCTGTCATCAGGAAACCTGAATCAAAGGCTCCATCAACTTTGCCTTGGACCTCAGCACCAATCTATGGACAAAAACCCAAAGTAGAAAGCATGAATGAGCGGAAAATATGGAATGATAAAGCTTCGGCAGACTTTGAATATATCAACAATTTACCAGATTCTGAATGGGCCCTGCCTCCATTGATTGCAGTTCTGCTGACTGTTGTGTGGCTTGCCTGCCTGTATGAACAGAGTGAAGCCCTTGTTCTGGTTTTTGCTGGTTTTGATGTTCTCTTGAAAACTGATGGTCTTGTGGATTTCTCTGGATCATATTCCTGAATCCTCTCTGGTTACTTGCGACATTGTTGGGCGGGAAACATTTTGGAATTTGATTTATCTGCTTATTGAACAAGTGAAAGCCTTGAGAGCCTGCAACAGATTCAGATGCTTTTGGAACCAGGGTTTGTTCTTGATCAGATTGTGATGGCGATGAATGCTGTGACAGCGAAAGGGAATGCTCTTCTTGTTCGGATTCAATGTCCCAAACATTAGCTGAATTTACAGTTCTCTTCTTTGGATGCAAATTATCTAGAAGATAATGAAATACTCAAGTCAAAACAACTTACATCTCTTTGCATATATGTAGGGTAAGAATTTAAATGTAGCAAGCAAACCTGAACACTGAGGAAAAGTTTTCTTGGGCTCTAATTCTAGTTCATGAGCTACCTTCCTCACTTTGCTATTTCCAGAGAATATATTTTTCTGATTCACAGCAAACACAATTAGGCGCCCCATATTGAAAGGCAATAATATCTACATCTTGTTCACATTTACATAAATTTGTTACCGAGTTATCTTCCGCTCCTCCAGGGAATCTTCGCTTTGATTGGTTACGATGATTTCCAAATATTTTGCACATGGAAATGTTGTAACGACCACTGGGATGCTCTGCTCCAAGCTGCAAGACCAATAACTCGTTGAGAGGACGCTCATCCTCCCCACAGCTGCAGTATGAGTAAATCCAAAACAAAATTGTAAGCATATTCAAAACGAAGGGCTAAGGCTATGGGCATGAAATTCCTAATTTCATCATAAATATTTACCCTCCATAGATGACTATGTCTGAGTCTGTGACAACAGCAGTATGAGAAAATCGCCCTTGAGGTTGCTGGCCACGTGTATCAAGCTGACTCCATGAGCTAGTAGTCACATCAAGGATCCAAACATCATTGTAGTAATGTTTGTCTCCAACCCCTCCAATGATACAAACCTGGAAACAATACGGAGCTGAATGAGTAAATAATGCTACGATATAGAAACTCAGTTCTAAGACGCTTATCAGAGAACTATATCCTTTACTGTATCATGACTTGCCTTTGTCCCTAAATTTATTGCAGCATGACCTGCCCTAACACCCGGTGAAGATCCTCTAACTATCAACTGCTTGGAAAATGAGGAAAAAAACCCATGAGCATCACACTCCTTTTGGTGAAATCATTCAACAACGTTATAAAACTGAACTTGAGAGTTGAAAGGAATGTGAATTTCATACCTGTGACCAAGTTAATGTGTTCATATCAAGCATGTAAATATCTCCATCGTACCGATCACCACAATCCCCACCATACACAAAAAGCCTGTTAGCAATTACATTCGAGCTGTGACTGTCTCTAGGGACAGGAATATCGCCACTGGTGACAGGAGAAGCCCATCGCATAGTCTTCAGGTCTAGAACATGTAAATCATTCAAGTAATTTGCTTCACCTTCTCCACTACCCCCAAATATCACCATTTTATCATCACCAACAAGCGTGGCAGTGTGACTTTCACGAGGAGAAGGCGGAGCACCTCTGCATTCAGGACGTATCCACTCTTTCGACTCAAGATCCAATATATGAAGATCATTGACCTTCTTATAACCATTTGTGCCCCCAAAAACAACCATCTTGTTCCCCCAAAGGACAGCACTGTGACTATCCCTCGCGCCAGGCCCTTGGCCTGTAGTTGCAAGAGTGCTCCAAACCATTGTATTGAGATTTAGCATCAGAACATCACCAAAATGCAAACCGCCACAACATCCCTGAAAAATCAAAAGAAAGAAATTGATAATTATAATATTCAAACAGAAATTCGAAAGAAGTTCTCATAGAAGTGATTGTAGAGCATGGTGTTTGATGCTTTTAAGGCTCCAAGCAGTGCTATTTGCAATTTTTGTCTCTTTAAATTATAGAAGATCCAAAAACCATGAACATTAGAAAGGATATAAAACAAGTTTTCAGACAGAGAATTACAGATCAAAATTTTAAAATTTTGCTTATGGTCTCATATTCCTGCTATATATAACAAAATAAAACATTGAAAGGTATTAGTACATAAAAATAGAGACAGAAAACCAGAAGTGTGAACAAACATTTCTATATCAAGAAAGCATAATAACAATTTCCATCTTCCAAACAACTGTTATACTAATTAAAGAAACTAAACAAGAACAAATTTCTGACAATATACGAACAAGAAGCAGAAGAGAAAAACAAACCAGAAAAAAGGAAAAAAAAATACCTAAAACCAATTGAGAAAGTTTGTATGTCCTTAAACAAATATAACCATACAGAAGAATAAATGAACAAAAAAAATGAAACTAATAAGCATACACCATCAAGAAAGCAACACCTATATTCTGAATATATGTAATATAAAAATTTTAAGCTTCTTTGAAAAATTATGCATACCCCAAAGATATAAACAACCCCATGAGAATAACAAGCAGAGTGTCCCCATCTCTCAGGAGGATTAAATCCTACAGCTTTAGCATACAGCCACATTGCTGCTCTCTTTACATTCTCACTACCCAGAGAACCCATTAAATTCTAAAGCTCAAGACTTTTGGTTCTTTGCTTGACAAATGATGAAGCAACAGAGAAGCAGAGGAAAAAAGAAATAGAGAGAGTCAAAAATCAAAAGAGGACATGAACAAAGGCAAGTGATATATCAACTATCAGTGTCAAAATGGACATGAAAAGATGGGCGCTTTCGAGTCTCAGTCACTGTGGCAACCAACATCAACAGTTACATAACCTTGTGGGTGAAAACAACATTAAATTTTTTTTATTATCTATTTTTTCACTCCAAAAAGACCTTCTTTATTACATACATGGACTTGAAGGTCACATAAGTTACATAACTAGTGATGTAAAAAATAAATTCATGGAAAGGTAACTGTTGAGACAGAGAGAGAGAGAATTTTTTTGGTTTTCATTTCTTTTTTCTTTCTTATTTTTTTAAAGTGGTATTGTTTATTTTTTTTTTTTCTTTTTTTAACAAATGTCTAAATGAAAATGATGGGAGTGTGTGGGGGGGCATTGAATTGTGGGAAATGATGGGGAAGGTTGTTTTCTTGGGGAAGCATTGCAATTCAAAAAACTCACATGGTGGTTTCTTTCTAGATTTCTTTATTTTCTTTGTTAGCATGATATTGGGATTGATGGGAAGGAAATGAAAGGATTAAAAGAAGTTATTTCTCTTTCATATCTCTCAATTTTCAAGGTGGGTTATTGATGTTGTTGATCTAGAAATGTGTATTTCTCGCTCAAGGTGGTCATTGGTAAAAGTGTAGGGCTTTGTGTTGTGTTGTGGAAATTCTTTTTTGAGTTTTCAGTTTTTGGGAAAAGCAAATGTGTTAATGACCCAAAAAAAAAAAAAAAAGCATTATCTCAGACTCACATATTCATCTCATGAGAAACTATCAAAACACACAACCTGAGTTACTTACTATATACCCTCTTTTTTGATAAAGGAAAAAGGACCCATTACATGATATTAAGGATGACAATCGAACATTCCGTCTCATCCCGTCCCGAATCTATAATGCCTCTAGTTTTGTTTAAAAGAAAGCATTTGATTCTCCAAAGTAGTTGTTGCTGTGACTCTAAACAGAGGGATCAAATATCATTGTCCTCTGAGAAAGAGAGAGAGAGAAAAGTGTGAGAAGTTATAGGCGTAGAGTACACGCGAGAAACACGGGAGCTACTTAGGTAAATGCCATGGCGGTAGTGGCTGTGGCCCTTGAGTCACGTGACAGACTTTGTAACTTGAAACAGAGTGAGTCTCTTTTCCTCTTTCCTGATAAGACATCTGTTACATCATCAAAGAATAATAATACACGCAGTTACAGTTACTAGTATTTCTTTGAAAATTTAAAAAGGTATTCATGACAGCAATTTTTGATTAGGTAGTTCAATAGATTTATGAAAGAGTAATCATCAAGAAGCTACATAATTACACATGTTTCATTTTGGTTACTTCGTATGAGAATCTTGAATGCCCTGTGTTTTCTCCAATGATTTGAAATCCGGATCGGACCCATGGACAAATATTTTGGCTGGTTCGAATGATCCTAAAAACCCGTCTATTATTGATTCGATCTAAGACTCGGACGGTTAAATTGTGATTCGGTTGAACCGGTTACGGATCGAATGAGTTTATGATTTTTTATTTAAATTAAAATAAAAAATTAAATTATTATTATATTTTGATTATAATTTTAGTAAAAAAATCTTATAATATTTTAAAAATATTAAAATTAGTATTAATTATAATTTTTTTGAAAATTTATTATCATATTTTAATATAAATACATAATAAAATAATAATTTATTATCGATCCCGGATCAACTCCCGATTAAACCCCGTCTAACCTCTAACCCTTGATCCTCTCATCATCCCAGATCGATGGATCAGGTTGGATTTGAAAACACTGATTTCCTGTTCTAAATTTTGATTTGTTTAATGTGAAGGGGTTGATTTTGAGGTTGTTACAGTGATTGGGAACAGTGTTTCTTGGGACCAGGGTCCAGGCAGCGTGATGGTTACGTGCAGTTGGCCTAGACTTTATTGTTTGTTGCAGAATCCGCCATTGACACTGTTTTCAACTAACTATTCAACGTCACCACCAGACATTTAAGTCAACTTATTCTTTTTCTAACATGTTTCGACATCATCGTGGTGGATATTTGTAAAATACTCAAATGAAAGAATTCAGAATCAGAAACTGGAACCTGGGGAAATTTTTTGAATTAACCAAATACTTTTACAGATTTCTCCTCTATGCGTTTGTACATATCGGAACAATGGGGTAAATTAAACCAGCTTCATGCATCATGGCATGCTAATTGCTACAGACTTTACAATAAAGCCATAAGACCAGACCTCGAGCTTCATATGAGAAGATAGATGTGGACGGCGCAAAGAAGAGTATATAAAGATATATCGGCTCCAATTCCAATGAATGATTTTTCATTGGCAGAAACTGATGACTGCAGATAGAAGAAAACAAGTCAGATAAGGAAAAAAAACATCCGTTGGATTCAACTACTGATAGAAAGGAAAGTGAAACAAATTCTTACATTAAGATTTAAGAATGAGGGTCAAAAGAAAAGAGACTTCTTTGCTCATCCGTTGGATTCAACAACCACCGGCAAAACATCCATGCAGCTCCAACTACTGATAGAAGTGATAGAGTCGCTAGAAATCCAAAATGTGAAACGTCATTTGCAATTATCGCAACTCCTAGCATCACTGACTCTGCTAAACTTGCAACTGAAATCTCTGTTGTCCCAATGAGATTTGCTTTGGATGATGGGATACCAGTTTGAAGAATTTGTGCTCCCACAATATCATATGACATATGTCCCAGCCTTGATAATACCTGCATGCAGATTAGGGTCATATTTTGTTTATAAATAACCAACTAAAATACATGATACATAACAATGAGTATAAGATAATAATATTAAAATCTTTTCATCTTCAAGCCTGTTAACTATGGACAGAAAGGCGAATGATACGCACAATCAAGCACAAGAAGAAAAGAAGAGGGTTCTGCTGGGATAAAGAGCCGCTCCAGTACACAGCAACTGCCATGGCGAGGAGTGAAGCCTGGAATATCAACCCAGCTGCTCCAGCCTGGTGAAATGAAAAGAAACGCATCTGTAAATATCATATCTATAGAACCAGAAATTCTAGTAGACTGACAAGGAGAGTGACCAACACAAGAAGCAACCTTCAAAATGCCAAGTCGCTGAACTAGGTAAGCAGATAAAAATGTCGCTGCAACGCCCATAGAAGCACATAGCCCACTAAATCCCCCAATGATAGATGGATTTAGACCTGTTAAAAAATGTCACATCATACCTCCATGCCAAAATGTAATTACTGAAAGACGACATAGCAAAGATGTTGTATAGCATAGTTCTACTGAATAGTAGTTGAATAATTATAAAATAATATAAGGCAGTCAAAAGAATGGCAGACAATCCCTTCTTCTTGCCTTGGCTTATAAAACATGTTCAAGTAAACAAGGACCCTTCAACTTTACAGAGAAGACCTTCAAAAACTAAAAGAAATTTGGTGGATAATATGGTTCCTGTCAAATTCTCTGCATGAGAAGTCACACTTGAAGCAGCTTAAGTTTAACAAAGTTCAAGAGAGCAAGTTCAGCAGAGACGGTGGACATCCTATGAATACGAATCAAGACTCCTTTTATATGTACCATATATTTGACAGTCAAATGTGGGCTGAAAAAGTTTATCAACAAAGAGATGGACATTCCCTTCAAACACGAGGCATGATTATGAACAATCAGGCATAAATTGATAAATAACACCATGCAGCATGAAACTTTTGGCTTGTGGCAGATGCATGCATTAATGGGGATTCGTCACTTGTTTGCACATGAAATTGTAAGAGGAAACACTGGAATTTTTAGGTAAATGAGAAAAGACTTTGAAAAATACGGTAAATACCTCTCTGCGTCAAAAATGCTGTCATCAAACTGCCTGGAGTGAGAACAACATTTAAGTAGAGTAGCACATATGCAAGGCTTGCAGGAAGAACTGGCTGCTGCATGTATTCCTTCCACCCAAGCTTGATAGCTTCAATCCCGACATCCACTGGCGATCCAGAAGATGCAACTGTTAGATACAGTATGGCAAGATTGACCATTTGAATAAATATAACTAAATCAATAAGCTCTACCTATGCCGTCCGCATCGGGCACAGGCCCTTCATTAGACATTCTACAACAGCTTTGTGAACATTTAGCACGGTCAAGAACTCCAGTTGAAATTTTGTTGGTAAACCATGTGAGAATAATCTGAGAAACCATGTTTTTTTTTAAAAGAGAGAAACCATGTTGAGAAAACTGAAACAGGACCATAGTTCTTGAACAAGTAATACAAACAGAGCAAGAAGATAAGCAGTTACCAACACTGGTAAGGACCAAATCATCGAACCAGCAGCATACTTCAAGCAAGTCACTGGGTCATACCTAGAAAGAAGTACACCAAATAGAGAAGCTCCGGCTATCTGCAGTTATAAACAATCTTAAGTCTCTTAGTGTGTGGAGTTTCCACATCCTCTGAAATCTGTGGAAGAATACAAGTACTCCACATTGCAAGTAACATGGCAACCCTTATCCATGACCACAAAAATAATTATGAGAATGTTTTAAGAATGTAGATAATGATAAAATTAGACCACACCTCACAAAGCAGGTCAATACGATTAAGAACAGCGTTAGCTTGTGCAAGTGCAATAGGCCTGTTAATTCCTGCCAACTGTTCACATGAAAACACAAACTCAGGACACACTCATTTCCCAGTAGAAAGAATAGTTATTAACAAGAAAAGCACAGAAAGCAATTACCAGCACAACCCAATCACGTTCCACAGCAACCCCCAATGCTACACCAGTTAGCCTCTCAACAGCCCCCGCTAAAACTAGTACAACAAACCAAGGACGTAGAAGCACAGATGATGAAGAAGTAGGAGTAACAGTATGGGCATGAATAATCATTGCTGCAGATAGCAACTGAGCAGCTGCCTGCAATAGCAGAATAATTAGTAAAGAAATCAGAAGAGATTTAGCTACAAATCAGTTTTCAGAAATAATGGTTGATAAGCATACCTGGACAGTATTCAAGCAAATGTATGCAGGTATTCTGGGAGAATGATCCATAAGCTTACCAACCAGTGGACCTCCAACAATTATTGCAAGCTGTTTAACAAATTAGTTGTTAGAAAGTATCTTCCTCGTGATCTTATACTACAAGGTTAAATAATCTCAATGATCACAACCTTGCTAAAGAATCCCATGACTGCCACAGGTAGAAGGCTTGGATGAAGCAGTGCAATAGCAGACGGCCAAGCAAAATTCCAAAGCTGTTCCACTAAATTGCCAGCTAGAGAACAGGCATAGAGAGCTGAAAAATAACACATCCAGCGGCTTTTATATGACTGGTAATCCTTAAATCATTTGTATCTTTGAACTTGGATTAAAAATAAATAAATTTGTTTATGACCTAAGATACTCAAAAGCACGGAACCCCAACTCCATTGCATAAGAACTGGTAAAATATTGATCTCTCACAAACAGTTCATTATGTTAAAGAAGATCTTCAATAAAGACTAAAAGGAAGTGGACCTTACCATACAAACCCTCTGGGTGGGCTGGAGTTGCAGCAAGGGCATTCTGCTCCTCCTCGGATAATACCTAAGGCAGTAAATAATAAAATAACATGAGAAAAACACTTAAGAGATAAGAGATCCAATTATTATTATCACACTTACAGGTATAGTTGTTAATAGACTATCTACATAAGTTCCTTCAGTTAGTAAAGTCAAAGAATTGGTCTGAAGCATATCAGAACTGAGATGAACAATGGGGACTGGACAGTCCATATGATCAGCTGGCATATCTTCTTGAACCTCGTCATCAGCGGCAACATGATCCAATTGTACCTCCGTATTCGTTATTGAACACCTCGAAACAAAACTGTGAAAGAAAATCAAAAACTTCAGATGGAAGCCTTTGCATGAGGACCTTATACATCAACTAGATACCACTGCCATTCTAGTCAAAAAGCTAAAAGCCTAAACCAAATCTCATATTAAACTGCTTAATATGCTACTAAAATTAGCACTACATAAGGTTACTAAGGAAATAACAATGAAATTACATTAAAATTAAAATTTAAAAACTAATTTTGAGTCATATAAGCAAACAAATATCCTTAACAGCATTGGCAGAGCCACTCACAAACCAGTGGAGCCATCACCCCCGTTCAATCCAAAAATTTATTAAAATTTGTACTATAAATTAATGAAAAATCTGATTTATTAATGAGATAATTTTGATTTGTCCAAATTACCACTGCTAGATAGAGTTTTAAAAATAAACAAAATTAAAATCTTTTTACTCATACTTATCCAAATTCGTTGTACCAAGTACACAAGGGTTGTTTGGCTACAATGAAGAAAAACGCATCATAGTAGACATAAATTTCTAGTTTCTTATTCAATTCTTCAAATTTTCTCAGAAAAACAAAATTTCTATAGTTTCCTGCGTTCTCTCACCAACTAAACGGACCACAACTTACATTTTATAAATTAAAAGAAAAAATGAAGAAAATGTGAGTACCGATGAGAGGCGGAGGTGGAGTCGAAGTTCAACCATCGGCGAGAAGAGAGGCGATAGCGAATTCGAGACGACGGTTGTCGCGATAAAGCAGACGTTTTCCCGAAGGAATCGTTGAACAAACAAAACGACGCCGGTTGACTAATTGCCAAAGCTGTAGCCATTTCTTTCTGGTACTCTTGTACAAAACCAAACTCCTATTCAACTTCAAGTTCCACTTGAAGCAGCTCCAATTACTCGCGAAAGCTTTCCCTCTCATGCAGTCTCTGATTCAATAAAATCAAATGAGCGAACGGAGATTATTGAAACGACGTCGGTTGCATGAGTCGTGCGTGTCTCTTATCTTGAGTTGTAGAGCCGGCTGTGGCTGTGATGGCGGATAAATCGGTGAAATGTGGCTGAGTTGTACAAGTGACGAGTCATGAAATCTGTTGATTGTGGGTTGCCAAGCCTACGTGGCACCATTTATATTTTGGCATGTTACGTTTTTATTTCCCACAGAGTTTGTATGATTATGATATAATTTAGATGATTCTATCGTTATTGCTTATTAGTCCTTATATTTTTAGTTTTTAATAATAAATGACATAACGGGTAGGGTAGCAATTTGGGTTATGATTCGTTTATTAGTTCGATTCGATTCGGTTTAAAGCGAATATGAGTTTGAAAAAATGAATTCATTTAATAAATGGGTCAATTCGATTCGATTCGTTTATTAAACGAATCGAATACGAAATTAAACTCATTGATTTGTTTATTCATTTATGATTTGTTTTATTATTTTCATTTACTAGTTATTATTATTTTTCAATTAAAATTCGAAAAATTATGCATAATTACCATATAAAAAATAATATTATTGATATTTGATGAGATATTTTTAGTAAATATATTTATTACATATTTCATATGTATATATTTATGAAGAATTAATGTAAATAAATTATGTTATTGTATAATATCATGATTAAACGAATATTCGTATTCAATTCGTTTAATAAACGAATCGAATACGAATCATAATATTAGGATTCGTTTAATAAATGAATCGAATACGAATCCATTATATTTTGATTCGATTAGTTTATGATTCGATACAAATTCGATTCGTTGATTTGTTTTTCCACCCCATATTTTAATAAATAATTCCTTAACCCAGTTAACTTAACCCTGCCTGCATATGTAATATTATATAATTTTTTATATCATTACTTATAAGTCTTATTTAACATAACATGCCAAAATTATGAATATTTTTTTGAAAAGAAAAAACATATATGGTGAAATTACCTATAAGCACTAGTAACAACTATACCCAAGAACAGAGTGAATTGGGTTATTGGGTACTTCAACATATAATACGAAATTATAAATCTATTCAATATTAAGCTACTTATTTAGTAGATTTACCGATTATTCTTATAATTTAATTTTAATCATTAATATATTCAACAATTAATAAAAAATAAAAGACTGATTTTAATTGTCCAAAAAGTGATTAACAATATTAATTTTAACAATAGTTAGTTTAATATATAATATGAAAGAATAATATAAAACTTGCAATAAGTAATTGAGATAATGATAGAGGGATTTACACTAGATTTATAGTGGTTCGGCCAACTTTTTGGCTACATCCACGACTCCAAAACACGCTTGAGGCTTTCCACTATGTAAAATGATTCTACATTTTATAAGGTGAATTTTCCCGACTCACTCCCAAACTTTTAGTATTTTCTTCCAATGCTTCATAAACCTTTTACAACAATTCCACCATTTATAGTACTCACCACTCACACAAGGGAATTTCACATACAAGTGTTCGATAAAGAAAATTTTACAACCATAATTTGGGTACTCACAAAACATTACAAAGATTTAATTGTGAGCATCTTAACCCAAATGTATTAAAGCTCATTAATATAAATATAAAGATGAAATATGAGATTTTTCAAATGTAAATAGTGTAAGATATAGAAGTTTTAAAAAACTCATAAAAGATTATAAAGATTTGAATGTGAGTGTATTACCCAAATGAAAAAAACAAGCTCACTAGTTGAATATGAAGATGTAAAATAGTGATTTTCATAAATTTAATGTTGGAGATAAAAAGATTTGAATATATTTATAAACTGTCAAAAATAATAGAGAAAACACAAAACTAACCGTCTATGGTTGTTATGATTTATAAGACAAGTATGCTGGTGAACAGTAATCGATATGGATACCGATATGGAGCATCTCGGTTCTATAGAGTGTGTTCCTTGGTATCAGACACCGATATGTCGATTATAAGAACAGTTGCAATCTTGACAAGACTCGGTATTTTGGCTATAACTTATGCTAATAAATTTCAAATCAAGCTCCGTAATTTTCTACATAAATTAGACACATAGAGATATCGTATGTAAAAATTTCAACATCAAAATTCTCAAGATGAATTTTATGAAATTTTTCTAAAGTGACAAGTTTACACAAAACGCATATAATGAACATGTTGTAATAATATGACTCTAACATAAGTTATAGATATCAGAATTATGTTATGTTTAATTCGTAACAACCTAGAGACACATATCTATCTAACGGTATATCATTTGAAATTTAATTAATTCGTTTGCTAAATTTTCAAAACAATTTTATGATGTACTTGTGCATTGAAATTCATTTTGGAGCAAATAAAGTGCAAATAATTTCTTAAGCATTTTAAACCATTTTAAATACAAGTGATGCGAAATGATGATTTTTAAGAGTTTTAAAATATTCGAATAAACTCACTTACAATCAATTTTTACCTCTTAATCATCATCTGAATTTTCATATTGCTTGACTTTGTCATCATCAGTTCGCTCTATTGATCATCTTGTAGTTCATTTTGGCTATTCATCAATCTTTTTTACATATTTGGTCTCACCGCACTTGATTCGCTAATACTGAGACGTTTTGACACCATCGAAACCAAGTCGCTTCTTATCCAAAGTCTTAATATATTCATTGAAATTGATAATTTTTACCAAAGTTTTCATATCTCTAAACCTTTTTGCTTCATTTGCATCATCAAAATCATGATATCAACATCTTGTGACGCGATTTACATGCTTAACACGAACTCGACACTAAATAATTTAGTTGTGTTTACCTAAACCGACACAATTATTAAATGAGTCAATCACATCAAATTTTGATTTATAATTTTCAACATAATAATCCATTTATAACATGATTGATAAGCTGATTAAGAATTATACTATCTGCACCTTCAAATATATTATAAACATATTTTTTATTGTGCATACATTTTTAATAAATTTTCAAACCCTATTCAATAATCCAACTCATTATCTTCATTTCTTTTATATATACATACGAAATTTATTTCGTGACATACTAATAAAGATATTTTAAATGAGTATTTTTAAAGAAAAATATTAAAATTATGTTAAGAGTGATATGATCATAAATAAGTCTAAGTTGGTGTTTGAAATTTTTGACACGATTAATAAACTTATTGATTTTGGATCAACTCAAATTTACACAATAAGAACACTAATGTTGCCACCTCTATTGCCAAACTTACCAGATTGATCCCTCTTGTAGAATAATTTTGCTGTCACAGATAACTGGCACGAGAGGACAATATAGTAATTTTATTATAGGCTAGGGAGGGACCTGTAAACTAATTATTCATTTAATAAAATGAACAAATTTTAGGATCTGAATGATAAAATCTCAACAAATCAGTGGACTAGAGTTCAGTGATAGCCCAAGTGGACAAGTTGGACTTTCTAGAGCTGGTAAAAAGGCCCAAGAATCAATTTACTTAATTTTTTTTTTTTTATTAGAAAGAAAAATAGAGTTGGCCTCGTTCATATAATAATTATGAATTGATTAGGAATTGGACTAGTTGGCCCCATCATTAAGTCCACAGTTGTATTTAAAATCCTAAATACGCTTGAGTTAATTCCGAATAATTCTGAATTATGCCTTTCACCTTCTTCTTTACCACGTAAAGAGTAAAGCCTCAGTAAATTATTATCATGAAGCCAGTAGACAGAAGCCCTCGTCCGATTCTCTTGACATTGAAATTCAGCATCAATTTCTGCAAATGCCACTCTCCATAAAGTTTCTCTACAACCTGCAGGATAATAACAATACCCAATCCCATAATCTATCCTCTTTACGTAAACCAATTCTTCAGAACCAGAACCCACTGTCAGTCCAGAGAGACGACTATAATGACGAAACTTTTCTTCATAATTAGAATCACACTGAAGATGAAGACCCTAATGCAGATTCTGAAGAATTATCATCAGACCACCCACAACTGCAAATATTTTTTAACCTTCCTGACAAGGCATCAACAAAGAACACACTAATTTTTACATAGCCAGCCTAGTAAAATTTAAGCGGCAGCCTTCTCATAAACTCTAAACCATCATCATTACGTATGAAGTTTCGTTTTGGTACCAATTTACTTGTTGTGAAAATAGAGTTTCCAATCTTCGCCAACATCATTGTAAAATCCTGAGGAGTACTCAGAATTGCGATTGATCAAAGACGAATAAATTGGATTTCCCATCGAAAAAGATCATATGCTTTCGCCTGATTTAATGTGAGCTACGTGAATGGTTCCATTTAAAGAAGCTACTAAAGCTTTGTCGTCGTCAGATTTGCAAAGAGGCGTTGAGAAGGAGAAATATGATAATGGAGCGTTTCATCTTGTTAATTGATTCTAAAATTTTGGAGTGATAATGTCCCTCGTGAGGATTTTATATGTATATATGGATCCGAATCCTTTTCTTGTTTTGTTTTTCCAAATATCCTTTTGATTTTAGAATGTAAGTGATATTAAAATATTTTAAAATTTTCAAATAAATAGTAGTTATATTTAATACAAGTATATATGTCATTATAAAAATTTGTAATTCAAAATTTATTTTGTTTTATTTAGCCACAACAGTTGTACAAACAATTTATATATGGAGAGGATCAAATAAGAGATCCACAAATTAGTTGGATCCAATAAAAATTGAATCCATTTCTATTTTTTGGATGACATGTTTCAAATTAAAAAAAAAAAAAGAGTTATTGGATTCAAAACGTTAGCAAACAAATAACACTATATTAATATATATATATATATATATATTTATCTTTTAATATATTAATGAATTCTTATTGGAACCTGTGGACGCTGGTCGAACAATCAGAATTTGTAGGTTGGGGGCATTGCGATCCTAAGACAAAGTAGAGTGAGTGAGAGTAAACTACCCACCGGGTTGTGGGTGCCGTGGGCACTCCGACGCCCAAGTCAGTAGTAGAAATGAGCAGTAAATATGTAAATGTGAAAGTAAGGTTTGATGTTACCTTCAACTCTTTGGTGGCCGTGAGGCGGTGGTAAGTGTACAATGGGGATGAAGAGCTCTGAGAGAGCCAGTGTCAGAGAGCAGAGGCTTGTAAGCCATAGAGAAGCCTGGATGAATGTATAGAACTCTCATCCATTATTTCTCGAATTTCGTTCCTATTTATAGATGAAAATTATAATCCTTGCAGCTGGCGTAAGTCCCACCACGTGCCTTATGCATTTGAATAGAAATCTGAGCAGGTGGAAACAAGTTTTGTGTCGGGTAAATAAGAGAAGAGTAGTTAATATAATTAAGAGGTTTTGTCCTTAATTATGGCTCAATTGTAATCCAATAATACAAATTCTTTAGGCTGGTCTTATACTGTCCAGGGCTTGTATATTGTTGTGGAAAAGAATAGTTATAGGTGAAGTATTACGATTTAACCCTGGGTCCAAATTTGGCCCGTAAGAGAACCTTCCCATTATCTCTCGTTATACATATAAACTTTGTATCATGGCAAAAAAGCCGGGGCCCAGCCCGAGGTGAAAAAAGCCCGGGCCAGGCTTCAAAATGAGAGCCCGGCTCGGGCCGAGCTCAACCAAAAAGCCGGGCCCGGCCCGGCCCGGGCTTAAAATAAATAATTAAATATTTTTATTTATAAAATATATATTTATATAATAAATTTTTTATATTTATAATTTTTTATAATAAAAAAATCGGGCCGGCCCGGCCCAATGATAGCCAGAGCCTAAATTTATTTTGTCGGGCCCAGTGACAGCCCGAGCCAGGCCCGTTGCCATCCCTGCTTTGTATTATCATAAATTTATGGGTGGTAGAAAAGCTCAAACTTAATCTCAACTCGATTAGATCCTGCGGGTTTTAGTCAGCCCGAGGTCAAATTTGCTGGACTTAGGTAAAAAAAACATGAGCCTGGCCCGGTTTTAATTAATAAAAAAAAGATTCTTTTAATTATATAAAATAATTTTTAATTCTAAATACTTATATTTTTAAGTACATTTTTAAGGTCCAATAAAAACTAGTAAAACCATTGATTTTTTTCTTCATTTTTTAGTATTAAAACATTCAAAAAAATATTATTATTTTTTCAAAAATAGACCTTTGCCATCCCTACATAAACTATCTATAAATTTATTGCCAAGACAAAAAATAATTAAATATAAAAATATTGTAAATGTCCCCACACAAAAAAGAATAATTTAAATTATGTTAATGCGTGTTTTGAATGAACATATCAAGAAGTTTATAAAAAAAGAGGCAAATAATATATTACATAAATTGAATACTTTAAATTAAATTAAATATTAAATAAATTTGAATTCTTTATAAGGAAAATATCATGTTTGGTTAATTAAAAAAAAAAAAAAACAAGAACAGTCCTTGTGCAATACGATACCTTCACGTTTACGGAATTTACGTTTCTAATTTTAAACCGACACGGTTCTTTCCGTTCTCTACGCGCATTACAATTCCCCTCTATAAATAATAAAATTTTATTACAAAGAAAAATATTTAAAATTACACTCTTAAGAAAATAAAAGAAGCAAGAACAAAGCATAAGCGACAATGTCAAAATCATTACCTGCAAAATTCATGCTTCAAATCCTTTTGAAATTATCAGTCAAAACTTTGACACGCTTTAAATGCGTAAGCAAACAGTGGTACTCTGTAATATCTAACCCTACGTTTGTTGCCTTGCATTCCAAGTTAAGTGATTTGACTGACAATGGTTACCTCCTTCAATACAAGGGAGGGAATTATTGTGAAAACAATTTTTCTATACATGATAAGAACTTGGTTCAGTTTGATGAAGTGAAGTTTCCCATCAATTCGTCTCAGATTGTTGGTTCTTGTAATGGGTTGGTGTGTTTGTTGCTTAATACCTTTCACAGTTGTCACTTCCCCATGTTTGTTTGGAACCCGTCTACGAGAAAATACAAGATAATTCCTTGTCACAAGAGCTTTGATTGGGAAAAGGATCAATATGGATCCTCTGCTGATTTTGTTTGGGAGAAAGAAATGAAAGGGTCATTTGCTACTTTTGCCATTACAGGATTTGGCTATGATAAAAAAACTAATGACTTCAAGATTTTACTTCTTGTCCACGCTAGGGAAGTTGCTTCGGAACAATTTCGCCGCGAGTTCATTGAGATCCAAGTTTACTCACTCAAATACAACTGTTGGAGAAGGATTCAACCTAGCAGTAGCCCGTGTATTCCCTGCCTGAGTTCGTATTCGAGTGTGCCTTTAAATGGAGCTGTGTATTGGATGGCAACGAGAAAAGAGACTGATGGCACAGATACCGACTTTATCATGTCTTTTGATTTTGGTAATGAGGTGTTTAGAGACAGGAAGCTGCCTGGTCATTGCAACATTATTGATCACAAAGAAGCCGCAATTGGGGTACTTGAAAACTCAATTGCTCTGTTTGTTTCGAGTCGTAGTGAAGATTATTATGCAGGACTTGGTATTTGTAATGTGTATGTATTAAAGGAGAATAGAGGAGTAGAGCTTTGGATTAATCTGTTCACAGTTGATTTAAGAGCACAATTTTCATGGCAGTACTTAGGATTCGGAGCAAATGGCAAAGTAATGTTGAGAAATGATGATGGAGATCTTGTTTTATATGATCATAATTCTCAGGAAATTGTTCACTGTGGAAGTAGAAATTGGGTTGCTAATGCTGTCACCTACACAGAAAGCCTAGTTTCTCCATAAAGTAACAAGATCAGTAGCTATGATAACACATTTCTGTAAATTTGTTTGTGCCTTTACCCCTTTTATTGAAGCATGTAAATTTTCAAATTTTCAATCTGGTTTAGTAGCAATGAAAATTTTGTCCATTTTTTCAGCTTATATCTCATGTTAGTATCATATAATGTGTTCTGCAGTTCTGCAGAAACTCAACATGCTCACTAGCACAAGATACAAATACAAAACCAATTCAACTAAATAACTCAATTGCAAATTGACTCTACCTTAAAGTTTAAGAACTTCTAAAATCAGACAGAAACTAGAGTAGTTGTAAAAAATTTTGAGACTTTATTTGTGTAATTTACAATTGTCTCTGTCACCAACTAGTCAAAGGGAGAAAATTAAAGAGGGGTATATTTGGGCAACCTGAGCTACAAGGCAGCAGCATTTTGGGAAAAAAAACACAACAGCAATTATCTCCTCTGCTTTTACTATTGTTATCCTGTAACACTATTAATATTTTTTTTTTGTCCAGTCACAGCACACCACCTGGCAAATTATTTTGAACCCGTTTACCCGTTTGACTAAGGCCCGGGCTTAACTCAACCGCCAATACCGATCTCTCTGATTGATTTTTCTTGATGCTGATCGAGGATTTTGGGTATTTTTTGTCACAACCCAGAAAGGTAAAATTCATTTTTTTGATGCCGAATTTGTGTTTTTAGTGATTTTATGGGATTTTTATCATGTGGGTATTGCGATTTTGGTTGGTTTTATATGGTTTTTCTTCAAAATTTGTTAATTAGGGTTTTTTATTATTTCGATTATTGCTTGTTTATTTGTTTTTTTTTTTAATTATGTATGTTTGCTTCAATTTTTCTCATTTAGCTTAGTAGTTATGGAGGATGATCTTTCTTTTCTGGGATTTGTCTGTTGTTTCAGATTTGCGGGAATATTCTGTTTTGTGTTTCTTTGTTGATTGTATTTGGAGTCATTTGCACCTGGGATGTTGTGATGTTCTCATATTAATTGTGAATGATTTAGTAAAGAATAGTCTTTAGTCTCATTATTTTACATAAAAAAAGATTTCCATGTTCTTCTATGGTTATTGTTGTTGTTCAATTCTGTTTATATATTTTAATTTTGTTCATCTCTCTCGCTGGCCTAATAAATCGAATTAGCTGTCTTTGGTTACTATTTTGTATGAAAAAACTAATCTTAATTGTACCAATTTGCTGCCAAATAATTGTGCTGCTTTACCTGAGAAATATTAGGATTAGGAACGAGTTACATTGGCAATAAGCTTGCAGTTTATATGCATTGGATGACTTACAAGGCTCTTTTTTTTTTTTTTTTTTTTGAATAATAATAGCAGCACTTAGCTTGTGCTGTAACAAGTTTGAAAATATGGAAGGTTTGGGAGGATTGAGGTTCAGTAAGGTAACTGGTGCTGCGAGGAAGAAGAGGAGTAATATATCCCGTCGTCCTTGGAATGATTTGCAGCCACTATCAGATTTTCGTGATCTTTCATCCTTCTCATCCACACAGCCTCCAGACAATGTAAGTTTCCAGAAATTATAATAGTGAATGTAATTCCTTTTTCTCGGAAGAAAGAAGTCAGTTTGATCCTATATGGTTCAAGGGATTCATTTAGTAACATAATTGAACTTGATTCTTCACAGAATATGATCAAGATTGATGATGGAGGATTTGCAGAATCTGATGAAGCTTCAAACAGTGGATCTTTTCGAGACAATAACGATAATAATGGAGATCATTCCAAAAGGCACAGTGAAGGAGCTCTTGCCCCAATTAACTGGAGAGGCACACGTAACCTGGAGCATTTCGGATCTGTTTCCGATGCGTTAGGAAATGAAAATAAAGTGAAAAAGGTTAAGCTTATAGTTGGTGGTATTAAACATACCATTAATGCCAAGCCTGCACCAGATGGCACTGGTGCTGGTTCTACAAGGTCTTATCATTATTCAGATGCTCCTCAGCCACGGCAGAAGCTAATTGTTCAGGTACATACTAATCCAAATTTGGTACTTAATATCAGCTTATTTTGCCAGTCACATCCGCAGTGTTTAATTATAGATTATATCCCTTCTGCCATCTAGCCATAAGGATGGTATCGAGGCTTTTAAGTTTTAACCCATTTGCTTTATTAACTTCTATATTTCTGCATTTAGCTTATAGATTTTTTGTTAAATGCAGGTTCTAACATTGGTTCATCAGTATTCTGAAATATGCTAATTCAAATATAAGGGATAAACTGTTGCATTTCATCTAGGAATTATAAGCTTCTTTCCCCCTTTTTTGTCCTGTCAATTCCAATTCCTTGACTAACTAGCCTCCTTTTTCTATTTTCATTCCATGCAATGTTATTCAGTGGCCCTTTTGTGTGAGATTTAAAGACTATTATGCATTTTAATTGGGCTTTTCTAATCTGAATTTCTATTTGGGTGTAGGAAAATTCTGATGACAACTGTTCCATTAGTTCAGATAACAGGGATAGTTTGCAAGGGTCAACATGGAAGGATTCCTCTGAGAGTGATTTAAGGGTAGATGGTTCTAAGAGTAGGACGCCTTATGAAAACATTGCCACCAAGCAAACAGAAAAATACGAGCCAGTTCGAAAGAGTAAGCGGGTCCCTAATAAACGTTCTTTAGATAGAGTTTCGTATGATACAAATGGTGGTGATGATGATGAGGAGATCCGATACCTTGAAAAAGTTAAAAAATCTAAAGTCAACACCAATTATGGTGCACAATACGAAGATGACGATGGAGGAGGAAGCAGAAAGCAAAGGAAGATATCAAGGGTATTAAAGAAGAATGTTGATGCCCTATATGAGGTAAATGCGGGTGAGTTTGGCTCATCAAAACTGGATAAGGAGGGTAAGAAGTCCAAACCAGGGAGATTATATGAAGATACTGATTATCTAGAAGAAGGAGAACCACTGTCGGACGGTGAACCTGAAATTAAGAAGAAGAAAGAAAGAAAAGAGTTCATTGATTTATTGGGGGATTCTAAGAAGGAAATGAAAGTCACCACTCGGCAACGTGCTCTTCAGACTGGCAAAGATGTCACTTCTGGCTTAGGTGCAAGTCTACTCGAGTTCCCTCATGGTTTGCCCCCTGTTCCACCTAGAAGTGAGTAGTTTTTGTTGTTCCTTTTGTACTTCTTTCTGTAAACGTCTGTTAAATATTAGTCGATCTTCCTTCATATTTTCATTGTTGGTCTCTGGTAACAGAACAAAAGGAGAAACTCTCGGAAGTAGAGCAGCAATTGAAAAGAGCAGAAGCTCTTCAGAGACGAAGGATGCAAGTGGAGAAGGCAGCAAGGGAATCTGAGGTTTTGTCTTCTTTTCCTTAGTTGCATTTCTTTTTCCTCTCTCTCTACCTTGTGAAATGCATATATTACATAGAGAGCATTAATTTGTACTTAAAATGTAGGCCGAGGCGATTAGAAAAATACTAGGCCAAGATTCGAATAGGAAAAAAAAGGAGGAGAAGATGAAGAAACGACAAGAGGAATTGGCACAGGTAACTTATGATACAGTATCAATACCGCTCTCGCTAGATGTTTTAGCAGAATTTTTCCTCTAATTTGGAATCCCCATAATTCTTTGCAGGAGAAAGCTGCAAATGCTATGTTACTTGCATCAGACATCGTTAGATGGACAATGGGTCCCTCAGGAACAACTGTAACATTCCCCAGTGAGGCGGGCTTGCCAAGTATTTTTGAACATAAGCCTAGCAGGTAAAATCTACTTTCTTTCTGCAAATTCAAGTTTATTAGTTTCTGATTCCACTTTTGCTAAAATCTTCTATGACATATATTAGGCTTTAAAATTGCAAGCAAGACGTTTCGAATTAATTTATGAAGCAACAGGATTTAGTTCTTAGGAGACTAAGAAATATGCTGGCTTGAGGCTGTCAGTTTCACATAGTATAATGTTGATTAGGCTTCTGGTTCACACACTTTTAGGCTTCTGGTTCAACAACATCTACAATCTTCCTTCTTACGATATTGCTTTCATCGTTGAATTTCAGTTACCCTCCTCCCCGCGAGAAATGTGCTGGTCCCTCATGTACAAATCCATACAAGTATCGGGATTCCAAGTCCAAGCTTCCTCTATGCAGCCTCGAATGCTACAAGGCTATACAGGCAAAGATGCCTTCAGTATCTGCCTGTTAATCTTGTCATTCACTTCACTTGTTTTCAGCCATGCAAAATAAACTGTTAGATACGAAGAAGCATCAATGGCAAGCAGCTAAGCGGCACTGAAAATACATGTTGTAAAGTTTAAAGCATCTACACTGATGTCAATATACCTGGACTCCAGCGGCCCAGCCTGGAAAAAAAATTGAATTCGTGTTTGATTGAGATCATAAAATCTCAAATGCTTTGCTGTACATTATTATTAGTCAATAAATATGGCTTGCATTTGCATATGTGAAAATGTCAGTCATTTTGCTGATAAACTAGGGAACGATTGGTCAATTTAACAGGAAAAGTGTGAATGATTCAAAGGTTACAAGTAAATATATATGTCGGAATGTCATGCTTAAAGTTTCACGGTAAGTTAATACTTCGGATCTCATAAGTTTTAATATATTTTTTATTCTTTAATGAGCTAACACCATTAGTGCTAGATCTATTAGTGTTAGATCAGTTAGTAGAGTCATTTACTAAGAATGGATATGGATGTGAGTAGTCAGGTATTGGATACCAATGACATATCAGAGAAAATGTCTAAGGGATCGATTATGTATTATCTTAATGTAGTAGGTGAATGAAGATTTTTGATTTTGGCATAAAATCGAAATGCATTAACGTGAGACATTTTCGTAATTTCAGTTAGGTCACACCAAGTTCTCGAAAAAAAAAACTTAGGATATCCAAAATTTTGACTCAGGATCTCCTAATTTTTAAATAAAAAAATAAAAAAATAATTAAAAATGTAGGATATCCTAAGTTCTCATAAGTTTTAAATAAAAAAATTGGACTTAAGTTTTAAATAAGAAAAATAAACAATAAATAAAAACTTATGAGATCCTAAGTCAAAATTTAGGATCTCCTAAGAGTATTTTTTTTTTTATAAAAAAATATATTAAAAACTTAGGAGATTCTATACTTAGAATCTCATAAGTTCTAAATTAAAAAAAATTAAACACTTAAGATATCTGAAATATTAACTTAGACTCTCCTAAGTTTTAATTCAAAAAAAATATTAAAAACTTAGGAGATCCGAAATATTAACTTATGATCTCCTAAGTTTTAATATAAAAGAACACAAAAATATTAACTTAGAAGATCCAAAATATCAATTTAGGATATCCGAAATTTTGTTTCAAAAAAATAAAAAATATTATAACTTTGAATCTCCAATTTTTTTTTTTTTTTTTAAATGGAATTTAGGGTAGATTTCAGAAAAGTTGGATTCTTCGAATTATACTTCAAAAAGTTGGTTATTTTTATAAAACATAAACATTACGACTCATTTTGATAAATAATAAATTTTTTTTTTTTGAATAGTTTGGTCAATTTCCCAAAGACAATTGCATAATTGAGATAAAAAAACTCAATCACATATTCCCGTGATGGACATAATTACAAGATTGATAATTCCGTACGAATATTTAGGAATACCTAAAATTTAAGAATATAATATTCCCGCGGCAGAAAAAAACGACATAGAAAATAATAATAAATACAGAAGCGACATGTCATACGTAATTTAACCCCTTGACGGGTAGAATTGGGCTTTGATGGGCCGAACAATGAGGCTGTCTACAATAAACCGCTCGTACTGTGTTTATCAATCCGTACATTTTAAAAATTGAACAAAGCTCCATCGAGAAACATCGAATGCAATAAATCAGTTCAGCGCTCACTTTGCTATGGCGAAGCACAATCGAGATCAAGCTCTGGTAATTAACTCATATAGCTTTTATTATCTTATTTTTGTTTTTTCCCCCTTTCTTTTATACTTTATTATTAGCCGAATTAAAATAATGAATTTCAATGCTTAATTTTTTTAATTTCTCTTGTTAATTTTTGCAAGCAAGTGCTGTTTTAGTTATAGATTAATTTTTTATTACGTTCCAGGATTTCCAGGGGTTTTTGAATGAATTGCAGGATTGGGAGTTTTCACTCAAAGACAGAGACAAAAAGGTGAAGCATAAAGCTTCTTCAAAGGATAATTTGGTAATTTTTTTTTTTTTTTTTTTTTTTTTGGGGTACCATTAAGTGTTAAATTTGTTGTTACTAGAAGTGGGTATTTTTTTTAATAGTTAATAGCCTGTCTGTTGTGATCAGTGTTCTAAAACGCGCTAGGCGCCAGTCGGGCGGCGACCCAGCGCCTAGCGCCTAGAGCGTCTAGGCGGGGCCTAGACAATTAGTCGGCAGACAGTTAAAAATATAATATTTTCCAACATCATAATTCATATATAATCCAAATCATATAAATTCAAACAAAATGTAATAAACATAAAACCATTATTCAAACTCAATCAACCACATAATGATATAAAATATCATTTAATTAAGTTCATGTTCATCATCCTATAACAAAGTTGAACTACACTAAATATCTAATTCTTCATCTAATTCGAACTCATCATCTTGAAGTTCTTCATCAGAATCAAAATCATCTTCATCAAGTTCTCTGTATTCAACATTTCTGGCACTTTTTCGAGGTTGTAATATGTCATCAGCCCCAGATGCTTCTCCAACCATCCTCCAAGTAAGCCCTGAACCGGGCTCTACTTCTTCATCATCATCAGAGTGAGAGTCACCACCCTCAACGATCCATCCTTGTGCATTAGTAGCATCTTTGGCTTCTAATATATCAACTTTCAAATCCTTCTCCATTTTGCGCTTGTTCTTCAACTTAGCATTAAAGGAAACATAGACAAGATTGTTTAATCGATTCACATCTAGTCTATTCCTTTTCTTCGTGTGAATCTACATAAATAATTTAAATAAATCAATTAATATTAATAATTACAAAATAAAATAATCAAAATTTAGCTAATGTTAAATATTTACCCCCTCAAAAGTGCTCCAATTTCGTTCACACCCGGATGAACTAGTGGTTAATGACAATATCTTTTTTGCCATTTTTACCAAGTTCGTTGTATGATGTCCATATGTACGCCACCATGAAACTACAAATGAACATAAATAGTTTGAATGAAATATAAGATTTTTTATATATTTTGCAAAATAATTCAAATGAATACTTTGTTTTTACCTGGATTAAAAACATCAATCGATACCCGACATGCTTTTACCCCCACTTCTTTACCAAAAGCTTCTTCTTTTGCCTTGTATGAAGCCAACTCCTCATTTATCACCTTACTCTGCATGTCGATGTCATTGGGGAAGAAAGCCTCCACAACCGTAAATACTGCATCCATTACTTTCACATCGTACTCGATACTTGAATCCTTATAGTAATAGTAAGGATTTAAAAGATAAGCAACACAATGTAATGGAGTATCAAGCCGCCCTTCAATTTTACTATCAATAATCTCCAAGATTGGCCGATAATTACTCTCAATATTGTTCAATGCATCATTGATCTCTTCTTTTGCAATCTTTAGCTCTCCATAAACAAACCCCATGGATGGCTTTCTATCCCCATCAACTAATCTAAGCACTCTCACCAAAGGTGCAAACACCTTCAAACATTGGGTCACCCCATTCCAAAAAGAGATACTCATCACCGTGGCAAATGCAACTTTCCCTTTAGCTTGCTTCGACCATATGCACTCATCCCATTCCGCGCTAGCAAACATGGTTCGCAAACTTTCTTTTTTCTCGATCAAACTTTGTAAGGATAAGAAAGCTGAAGCAAACCTAGTTACTCCCGGTCTGACTATGTCCCTCTGTTTTGTAAACGATCTCATCATGGACAAAGTCTTGTGATGGGCATACACGAAAATGGTGAAAGCCTTGGCACTATCAATGGTTTTCTTGTATCTCGGCAATTTCCCAATACTTTCAAGCATTAGGTTGATGGTGTGAGTAGCACATGAACTCCAAAAAATATTTGGCATCTTCGCCTTCAACAACTTTGCCGCGGCCATATTGTTCGAGGCATTGTCTGTTACAACTTGAACCACATTTTCCGCCCCCACTTGTTCAATGCCCGTCATCACATACTCATAAATGTGCTCCGCAGTATGCGCCACATCAGAACTTTCCTTGGAAGAAAGAAAAGTGGTGCCTATTGTGCAATTAATACACAAATCATAATGCTTCTCCTTTTCCTATCACTCCAAGCATCTGTCATAATAGAACACCCGTTCTCCATCCACTCCTTCTCATGTAGTTTCAGGAAATCTTTAACACTTGCAACTTCCTCTTTCAACAATGGCTCCCTCAACTCATATTGGCTAGGACCTCTGAAACCTGGTCCAAATTGACCAACTGCTTCCATCATCGCTATCCAACTGTCATTGTCAATAGCATTGAAAGGAATACCGGATTCATACACCCACTTTGCAACAAATCGCTTCACATTATGTGTCTTCTCTTTAAATAATGCTTCATTAATATTCTGTTGCCTCATTGTTTTACCATCACTAGTTGAAGAATCAGGAGGGGTTGCCACTGTCCACCTAGCTAAAGGGCCGCGATGTCGTGGGGGTCTTGAATCTAACCCTTCTTCTATTTCACGAATTTCTTCTTCTTCTCCATCGCCCCCAATATTAACTCCTTGTCTTATCTCACTAACATGTCTGTCTTTTCTTTTCTTTTTATTCTTTGCCTCCAAAATGGCTTGTCTACACTTCTCTTGATCTTCTTTACTAGACTTTGGACACTTTGCAACATTCCCCGATATATGCCCAATATGTTCTTTCATTCTATAAACTCCTCCTGAAAAAATTTTAGAACACAACTTGCATTTCACTTTATCCAAATTATTCGGATCCACTAAAGCCCCATACTCCCATCCAACATCATTTGAATTCCGTTTAAGAACGGGACTACTCTCCGAATTAGAAGCCGCAGAAGAAGAAGCCATTAACCCTACTAAGAAGAATGAATCAATCCATTTAATAATAATATGCTCAATTAACAATATAATTAATTAATATTATTGTAAATTCTAAAATTTAAATACTTTTATCTTTTAATTACTAATAATTTACTACTAATTGGTAAATACTAATATTAACTACTTATTAAACTTAATTTATATTTAGGATAATAGGATTTAGGTCAAATAAAGAAATTATGGAAAGTAGTTAATTAACTTATATTACAATTATTAATTCAAATGCCCAAATAACAATACTTATTTAATATCACCAATACTACAAATTTAACTATTACTTATTAACTTAAAAAAAAAAAAAAAAAAAAAAAAGAGGAACCGAAATTGAGAGGGAAACAAAATGTAATTTAGGGTTTTCCTACCTACTAACATGGTAATCCTAATTGGTAAATACGAATATTAACTACTTATTATTTATTAATTAACTTAATATCACCAATTCACAAATTTAATGACAAATTACTTATTAACTAAAAAAACAAAAAACTCAAGTTATAACTAATTTCCATTAAATCAAGTTGGAACAAAAAAATAAAATAATAATTTTACCTTAGTAAACCCAAATTGACGTGATGAAGTGAATTGTAGAAGAAGAATTGCAGAGAGAAGTGGCCGTAGAAGAATTGCAGAGAGAAGAACTGAAGAAGTGAATTGCTGTGTTGATATTTAGGGGTTTTTTTTTTTATTTATAACCACCCCCAAAACGACGACGTTTTGGGGGGTCTTCTGACTCCCAAAACGTCGTCGTTTGGGGGGTTAATTGACCTCCCAAAACGACGTTTTGGGGAGTCGTTTGAGGGGGTCTTTTAACCCCCTCAAACGACGACGTTTTGGCCCTCGAATGCAAAAAAATTTAGCGCCGATACACGGCCGATTATTCGGCCATGTATCGGCGCGTAGTCGGCCGATTGGGGGTGAAATCGGCGCCTAGGCGCCGATTTCACGCCGCCCAATCGATCGCGCGACTACCACCAACGATTTGGAGGTAGTCGCCGCGCTTGGCCGACGTCGAGCGATTACGCGCCGCCTAGGCGCGCCTAGGCGGCGCGTTTTCGAACACTGGTTGTGATTCACCGATCACTTTAGAAAAGATTTGAGGAAAAACCGAGTGTTCTATTACTCACAAGAATAGAATTTACAAGTTTGTTTACAACACTTGAAACAAATACAAAAAAACCTCAACTCTCTCTATGTTTACTCTCTCTTTGGGATGCTTAAGACTGAGCTTAGGACTCCAATTTATAGTGCCCAAGACGAGTGACAGTGTCACGCGTCTTGGACACGTTTTTGCCAATTTACCATTGATGCCAACTTGCATGCTGCATGCAAGCTCATCACTTTCATTTCAAACTTTCGGTGGAGTCTTGGCAGCATGCATGTATGGTTTCCAGCAGCTGGACTCAACACTGTCTCCATTGTTTTTCATTATTAAAGAATTTCGATGTGCAGCAAATTTACTTCTGTTGTAGGTGGGAATAAATGAGTTAGGTAATGTGTGTTTTTGAGTATATAGAAACTTATTGTCAATCATCTTGAAGGTGTCGTCTTCTCATAAATTGGATGAGAAACCGAGCCCAAGAGGAAATGTACCCTTGGTTGAGTCTTATTCAATGAACTATGATCCAGTCAGCCACATATCAAGTAGTCTCATTCATGAAGAAAGTTTTCCAGATGCTACTTCGGAGAAAGAACTGGTAGGAGTTTGTCTCTCTTGTCAAACTTCAATGATTCTTGGGCTATCTTGAGTGTTAAGTGTTTTAATTTACAGGGTAACGAGTATTTCAAGCAGAAGAAGTTTAAAGAAGCTATTGATTGTTATTCAAGAAGCATTGGCCTATCACCAACTGCAGTAGCCTATGCAAATAGGGCTATGGCCTATATTAAACTTAAAAGGCAAGTTTAGTTAGAGCACATTGGACTTTTGTCTGCCAGAAGATTGTAATTGTGTTCCTTTAGCAGTTATCGAAAAGCATATAGGTTTCTCTTATGACTGACATCTTTTTGCTTCCTTTTTCTTATTCATCAGATTCCAGGAAGCTGAGGATGACTGTACAGAGGCCTTAAACCTAGATGATCGCTACATCAAAGCGTACTCACGTCGAGCAACTGCTAGAAAAGAACTAGGGAAACTCAAAGAGTCCATTGAGGGTATGATATTTGTACTTATGTTCTGCCTTCATCACAGATGTTCATATTAAAAGGTGCATGTGTCCTTTTGTAGCTTCGATGTCTAACATGTTGAATATAGCTAATTGCAGATTCTCAACTTGTCCTGAGATTGGAACCTCAAAACCAAGAAATGAAGAAACAACTTGCTGAAGTAAAATCTCTCTATGAGAAAGTAAGGATTTCACTGTATATATTCTTGTTATGGGTTTTTCTTTTGGCATATATCCTACTTCTAGGGCTGGGATGTCAAGTTTCCAGTAAAGTTTATACCCCCTTAGTTATAAGTCACTTTTAACTTTCAATATAATGGTAACCAAGTGAAATTATAGAAAAACTATTATATTATGTGAGGTTCAGGCTCCTCGATACATGCATCCATTTCTTATTGTCAGAGGCTGGGGATGTTTTATCTTTGATTGGTTTATGTTTGTAGCATTGATAGCAGTAGAGTAGTGGACTAGAATTATGGATGGTGTTTGAGCTTAGATTTTGCTTGTGTAGCTTCATCGAGATCAATAGGACATTTTATTTTTTCCCCTTTAACCCCATTGAAAAATTGATATGTTTCTTTTTTAAAGATTAACTATATGCTGTTGATTGATTTTCTGGTCTACTATGTTCTTTTTTTTTTCCTTCCTAAGTCATTGGTGTTGATTCTCCCAGGAGATTATTCAGAAGGCATCTAAAACAGTGCAGAAAGTTGGAAAGTCTGGAATGAAAGTGAATGCGCATCAGGTCTGTGCTGGCCCAGTTACTACGAAGAGGATAGTAGTAACCGAAATTCAAGGTCATACTAAGGTATTGCATTTGTTTTGTTGCCCCTCTAAATGCTATTGAGTTTCATCAGAAGCTATAATGTCAGCTAATGGACGCATTTATTTTGCAAAAATGTAAATATTCTTGTCTATGTTAACGTATTTATTTCAAACACTTAAAAACTGGAAGTTAACCCTTGTTACAAAATATAAAGAGAATTGGTGGCTTCAATGGCTTGTGTTTGAACTAAAACAAATTATTGAATGATGTTTTCCCATATATTTTTTTTAACTCTATTAGCAGGAGACTGATAGTGAGAATCGTCTGAGAACTTCATTGTCCACAGAGAAAACAGAAAACAAAAAGATGACAGATGGAAGCAAAAATGAAGGCCAGCGAGATAGTTCTGGTGCTATTGCGACTCAAAGCCCTGGCTTGGAGAAGGTAATATCAGATTCAGATCTTTGCTTGTCAAATTTCTGTATTCTAGTTTTGGGAGATGTATTTCATAATTAAATAACCATCAAATCAGGTAATCTGAAAATATGCAACTTTGACGTAAGAAAAGTTTATCAGTCTTTCATCTATTTTGACTACAGCCATGGCCATCCACTCATCCTTGCAATGTGGGCATGGCTTTCGTTCTATGATGATCTTGTAGTCAATATTGTTTTAGAATATTTTTTATGAACCAAATGTTCAATTTATAAGAATGTTAAATAGATTAGAAATTTCTTGTTATAAAATCTTTCCTATTCAATCTGCTGTAGATTCCATAGTATTTCTTAAGAGGACGTGTTGAGAAAATCATTTTTTATGATCTTGTTATCCTCCCCTTCCTAGGTCATGTTTGCACTCACTTTGCTTTGTGATATTTTTTTCTCCTTTTTATGCCCTCGCTGCATCTATTATTTTTATATATTTAGCTTTTATCTTCTCTTCTTGACAATTACTCTTTTAGTTTTCCACAGATAAATCGCAGAACTAGAAAACACGAGTTGAATGAATCAGTAGAAGAACTAGCCATTCGAGCAGCTTCAATAGCGGTGGCTGAAGCTGCCAAGAACATCACACCTCCAAAATCAGCTTATGAGTTTGAGGTATCTTGGAGAGGCTTCTCTGGTGATCGCGCCCTACAATCTCGTCTGTTAAAGGTCTGTCAAAATCAACAGTGCTGAATGGTTTTATTGTCTCTGTGTGTATGCTAGTAGCTATGTGTAGAGGTGGCCACGGTTCGGTTCCGGTTCCGAACCGTACGGAATTATCCGGTTCGGTTCCGTCTCCGGTTCCACACTTAAGTGGAACCAAAACCGTAACCGGAACCAAACCGCACGGTTCCGGTTCCCTTCGGTTTTTTTTTTTTTTTTTTTTTGAAAATAAAAAAAAATTGAGATTTAAACATTAATTGGGATTAGGATTCGTGTTCCAACCGGTTCGGTCAGGCAAGAACCCTAACCGTACCGGTCAGGTTCCGGTTTGGTTCTGGAACCGGAACCGTCCGGTTCCAACCGGTTCTGTTCCAGTTCCAACCGATTCTGTTCCGGTTCCGAACCGGAACCTTGGCCACCTCTAGCTATGTGGTTTTAATCAGTTCTATAATCTTAATTTATTACCATCAGATGTTTGGTTATTTACCATTCCTATTTCAGTTGGTTCAGCATATCATAACTTCTTTTTTCTTTTTTTATTTTATTTTTTTAACTATTCTATCTTTTTCAATTATTAGGCTATCTCTCCAGCTGCGCTGCCCCAAATATTTAAAAATGCATTGTCTGCTCCTCTAGTAATTGACATCATTAAGGTGGTTGCCACATTTTTTACGTAAGTGAAGATCTATTTTGTTGTTTATGTTCCAGGATTTTTATTTTTTTATTTCTATTTAAAAGTTTAATTAGATGCTTGACTCCCTTTTGTTTGTTTTTTCATTTTGTTGACAGTGATGAAATGGATTTGGCTATCAAATATCTAGAAGACTTAACCAAGGTCCCAAGATTTGACTTACTTATCATGTGTCTTTCATTGGCAGACAAGGCTGGTATGTTTTAACAGGCAAAACTTTAGTGGAGCCATTCTAATCTAATATTCAGTAATCAATTGATTAGGCAAATACAATTCACTTCAAAATTGTAGACTGATGAAGCAGTAGGGACTCTGTTGACTTGATTACCTTCTTTACAGATCTCCGAAGAGTATGGGATGAAACATTTAGCAACGAGGCTATTCCAATCGAGTATTCAGAGATCCTTGATAATTTGCGTTCCCAATACTGCCTTAACCAATGAGGAAATGTCTACGGAGATGTCTCAAGCCAGCAGTTATCTCATACATGTTACACTGCAAGTTACCACCTCATTTTTCTTCCTATTGGTGGTAATTGTAAGCCGATTACGCGCTGATGACGATGCCAGGCCATCCAGGTTCCATCAAAGTTCCATTCAAGTCATGTTTAGATAGTGAGGATTATGTGTCAATTAAACTCGAATTATTACCTTCGATGATAGTACATTGAATAGGACTACAGATTAGTACTTAATGTTTGCACTAGATCCAAGTCAATGTTGGGGTGTTGTAGGTGGAATAGTGGGATCTGTGAAATATATTTTGCCTTGTGTCCCATTGTGAAGCTCTTGGCCCTGGCCAGGCAGAAGCTACCAATTGGTTGGTCCATGAAAATCATTAAAAGAAGAGAAGAGACCTTGTAAAGTCTTTGGCAGTGCTTTTAGAATTTGTAGGCTGTATTAATGGGTGGCACTAAGAGTGAGTTTTCGGCTTTCCATGCCCACGCTGCGTGGCATGAGGACCGGGTAGACCCGGGTCCGGATCCGGATTTTGCCATCCCTACCCACGCACATGTTCGATTGTCTATTTTTTTTAAAATTATATTAATCCACCATTATTCCTTTGATTTAACTTAAAACATTTCAGGGCTTAGTGCTAAATATAGCATAGACATTGGCACACTGATTTTCCATTCATTTATTTAAAAAATAAATACTGCATAAAGTAGTAGGGGATTTAGACCTAATACAAAAATAAATTAAAAAATAAACTAATCTTCTATATAACTCTTTAATGTTACAGCTAAACTAATATCTCAAAAGTAAATTCTAAGAAAAATAGGGTGTTAAAAATAATTTTACGAACGTGGAGTCGTGGACGCCTGGACGGTTGATCAATCAAATGCATTCATTAAATTAGTGGAGTCCACAATAGCCTTTGACGCACCCGAGTACACTGAATAAACAAAAACGGCGCACGTTAAAAGATTAAAGGCTAAGATATACGGCGTGCGCCTGGCGCGCATCAAACTCGAATTCGAATCTTCGTCTTCTTCGGCACTCGCAAACCAAAACCTCAGCTAAAACTTTGAGCTCAAACGAAGTCTCACGATTCACGATGGCCCAATCATGTGCTGCCACTTCATCTTCGAGAACCTCATTTGGCGCTCTCTTCAATCACTTTCCAGCTGAATTTCACTCTTCCTCTCTTCGCTCCAGTCCTCTTCGATTAAGGTTCTTCTTCTTTTTCTTTCTATTTTTTTTTTTAATTTTTTTTTTCTCTAACACTGTGTTTGGTTACCGAAAAAGTAAGAGACTTCTTTCGTTTATCAATCGATATAGAGAAGAGAAATTTAATTTTGAAGGTTAAGGATTAAGTGTTCAGAAGCTGAGAAAATTGACAGGAGGATAAGAAAAGAAAGAAATAACAGAGAAATTCAAACTTCATTTTGACCAAAAAAATTAATAATTTAAAGATGAAAATTGATGTTTTTTAATAGGTGAGCACATGCAAATTTAGAAATGAAAAATTGGAATAAAATTGGGATTATTTTGAAGGTTTTGTATTATTGTTTTTGCAGGAAAGCAATAGTATCCAGTAGTAGAGTAAGGAAATGTGAAAGATTTGAAGTGAAAGCTGCATATACAAGTGATTATTCAGCCTGGGACGGCCGGGGTTTTACCCGGCGGTTTCCAACGATTCCAAAAAAAAATGTGATTATTCAACTATTGACGAGTGTGAGAGTACTTGGAAAGGAATTTGGTCTATAATGTAAGTTCTTTGTTATGCAAAGCAATTGAAGGTGTTTACGTGTATGTATTAACTAGTATTGTTTCTATTAAAAAAGAAATTGATGCTGTTGACATTGCTATATGTAATGTTTTCTAAATAATAGAGGGCGGGAATTTTAAGTAATGTTTACTTCATATGGTTTTTATTAACATGATACTTGATCAATCAGAAAACTTTGTATTGAGTTATTCAAGATTGGTGGTGTGTCTCTTTGTAAGGTTGCAATTGTGAAAACGGGAAGCATGACTACATTTCTTTTCATGCATTTGCTTAGCAATTGCTGCTATTTTTTTTGAACTTTTGGGCTTACTGATTTCTACATATATTCCTACGTATGCACAAGGAGAGCAGGGGGGGTCCTCCACCAATGCTGCTGGGATTGTTCCAAAATGTGTGCTAAGCCAGCTCTTTCAACATGTAAGAATTAAGCATTGGCTTCACCACAATTGATTTTGCTGGAATGTAAAATGGGTTGTACTACTGGGACTTAGCTGATTAGTAAGTACATCTTGATCATTGAATTTCAGAGGATTATCCGTTGTGGAGGACCAGTTGAGGATGATATGGCAAACATTATTGTGGCTCAACTCCTCTATCTTGACGCTGTGGATCCAAACAAGGTAAGTGTTGAATTTCGTCGCGAATTCGTTCGTCACACAAAACAATCGACAATCAAGAATGCAAGATTTTTACTGTGGTTCGCCGGAAAAATCCCGACTACATCCACGTTGAACTCCGGAACAAGGAGCTCGCTGCACTAATCACTTTCAAGATTACTCAAGAATCTTGAATCCGTTTTACAAATAATTTCTCAAAATCACTCAATGAACCATAATCTCTAAAAGTGTCAATCTCTCAAATTCCCAATTGAAAAATCACACTAACTTGGACTAGGAACAAGGCTTAAAACTTGGCCCAAAAAAAAAAGGAGACAAATATGAGTAAAACAATTAATGAAAAACCTTAACTAATTCTCAACTTAAGCACCCTTTATATATGATGAGCAAGTTTGGTGTAATTGGGACAACGACAAGGATTGCGCCACGTGTCCCTTATCCAACGGATGATAAAAGCTTCACATTTTACAATCTCCACCTTGAAGCCAAAAACATCCATCACTCCCAACCATACACAAGGACACATTAAGGCCAAGATAGCACAGCAAACTCACCTACTTCCATCATCGTTCATGTCGGCTGCAAGGTCAGCCAACCCCCACATGCAACAGCTTCATGCAGTGGGAGAGTTTGGTTGCAGTCACAATTTTTGTCCCAATGTCAGATGAGTTATCTTCAGTTGGAACCTTCTTAATCTCAATCTTACCACTTGAGATGATTTCCCGCACAAAATGATATTTCACATCCACATGCTTGGTTCTCTCATGATGTACTGGATTCTTGCTCAAATGTATTGCACTCTGACTGTTGGAATACACAACTGTCTTACCCTGTAGCTGTTGTATTTCGGTTAAGATACCCTGAAGCCAAATGGCTTCCTTGAACACATCAGTTATGGCTATATACTCCGCTTCGGTAGTTGAGAGTGTAACCAACGGTTGCAGGCTTGACTTCCAACTGATGCAATTTCCACCAAGTGTGAAATAGTAAGCTGTAGTTGACTTTCTCGAGTCTCTGTCACCTGCAAAATCAGAATCAACATACTCTATCAAGTCTAAAGCGTTAGATTTGTTAAAATATAAGCCATAATCAACAGTTGTATTTATGTATCTTAACAACCACGGCAAAGCACTCCAGTGTGCTCCACCTGGATTAGACATAAACCTACTCAATAAAGATACATCATATGACAAGTCAGGTCTAGTACTAATCATGGCATACATCACAGAACCTATAGCATTGACATAAGGTACATTCTCCATTTTAATCATCTCAGACCTATTAGCAGGACTTTGTGATTTAGACAAAATAAAATGACTCGCAAGAGGCTGACTAACTGGTTTACAGCCACTTACACCAAATCTAGATGCTACCTTTTGCAAATATGTGAACTGATGTATTTTAATGCAATTTTTACTTCTATTTCTATCAATGGTCATACCTAGGATTCTCTTTGCACTACCTAGGTCTTTCATGGCCGATTCCCATTCAGGTTTATGGGTAGACTTTAATGCCTCTCCTAAGCTAGCAGGCTCAATCTCATTAATTTTATGACTTGATATTAATGCACAGAAATACAAATCATTGGTTGAGTACTCATACCTGGTAGGAGGCCTTACCTGCCTCCTAATTCTGTCTCTTGCTAGCTGATAGTTGGCCAATGTGTCTTGTGGTGTTTCATCATGCTGCTCAGTTTGATCCAGTTGATATACTGTGTCATCTTCACTTTGTTCTTGTATATCTGCTACTTCATTTCTGTTTTCCTCCTGGTTATTTCTCCTGGGATGGGTGTCCTCAGATGTCTCCGTGCCTGACATGTCACCAACTTGATCAGCGGTCCTTGATGTCCCTGGCTAAACATGCATCTGAGCTCCACCTCCATGAGTCTGGACCTTTGCTGGTCCCCATAGATCACAATGTAGATACTCCAGACTCGCCTTTGACAAGTGAATTCCAGTTGGGAAGCTCTGTCTGTGCTGTTTGCCCAACACACAGATCTCACAAAACTCAAGTGGCTTCAACTGGTCCTTTCCAAATTGTCCCTGCTTGCTGAGTACCTGCATTCCTTTCATTTTTTCCTTTCACGAATAAGTTCGCTCCTCCTCTCGTACTGGTTCTAAGTTCTAACTCTCTAACCCTTATACCAGATATCACCAAGTCTAGCCTAGGTACAACTCCTGTGTACTGTAGAGAGTTCTTAACGACACTATATTCTTCAGGCAGTGCATTTAATAGAATCATAGCTTCGCTAGAGTCTCATAGGGCTTGGTTCGTTCCTTTAAGGATTTGAGTCATTTTCGTGAATTCATCCAAATTATCATCTATAGACTTATTTGTGTCCATCTTGTAATTAAACAAATTTCCTTTTAAGAACACTAAATTTGGTGCAGAAATAACAGAGTATAGAGATTCGAGTTTACTCCAAAGTTGAATGGCAGTGTCCATTCCATCAACATTCGCTTCCTTTTCCATCTTTGGCCACTTTTCTGGATCCGGTTCCAGCGCCAAGGCCACCTTATGGTGAGAAAGCAAAACCCTCATTTTCTTCTTCCAAGTGGTGAAATCCCCTTTTCCGTCAAATATTCCAATGTCGAGTCTCATAGTCGACATTTCTATTTCCTTTGACCCAGACACTTAATCGGCAACTAAGAGTCTTGCTCACCCAAGTAGCAATTGGCAACACAGTGTCTAACTTCCCAAACACCAATCGACAATTCACACCCAAACTCAATTTCTCAAATTGCAACCCCAAAACCGAATACACCAAAGAACACACACCCTGATTCTACTGTAAAACTTTCACAGTATCACGCCCAGACCAATTTTTCAATTCAATCCAAAAAAGACCTCAAACCAATTAATCAAAAAAAAAACAGAAACAGTAGTTCAAACACCCAGTCAGCTAAGCCTTCTGCACCCAACAACTAGGCTTTGATCACAAAGCAACACAATTAGGCAACACACTGTTTTAAACAAACAAACAACATTTCGGCAATACCAATTTCTTTTCAACTCACTCAGACCTATTCCAAGCGGCTATACGACAGTTCAATATCCAAATCAGAAGACTCAGTCTCGGTTTGCAGCTTTCAGTGCCAAGTCTCGAAGGGCACGCGTTCGACGAACTCAGATCTTGATTCGGCGTCTCTCTCGGCAGCTCAAGTTGATTCGGCGACCTGCAACTCAGGCTTGGTCTTCCAAACTCGGATCTCGATTGTCGGTTAATCTTTGATCTTTAGTCTTTGATTTAAATCGGCAGCTCTGGTCTCGTCTTGGTCACAGCACCTCTGTTGGTGTTTTGATTCGCTGACCTTGTTTGTAATCTTGATCGGCAACTCAAGATTCTTATGGATGCTCTGATCGGCAGTGGCTAGTTCGTCCAGTCTTGGTCTGCAGTTCTGTGCCCTAGACGGTTCCTGGATCTTGTTTGGCTGAATCTTGTTCTCTTCGTCAACTCACCGGATCTTGATCTTGGTCACGGTAGCTCTGGTGGTGTTTTGTGTTAGCTGGTCTTGATAGGTTTTCTTGCTCTCTGGTCTTTGACTCTTGCTCTCGACTTCTGTTTCTCTCGGCTGTGATCTCTAATCTTGTTTTCGTATTCTTGATCGGCAGTTTTGTTTGCTTTGTAATCTTCAGTAGACGATTTAGGGTTTCTTGCTTGGCCCAACAAAAACAGAGAGACTGGATATTTGGTTTGATCTTCGTCCACTGTTTTCTTTCGGCCCAAGGATTATTAAGCTCTGATACCAATTGTTGAATTTCGTCGCGAATTCGTTCGTCACACAAAACAATCGACAATCAAGAATGCAAGATTTTTACCGTGGTTCGCCAGAAAAATCCCGACTACATCCACGTTGAACTCCGGAACAAGGAGCTCGCTGCACTAATCACTTTCAAGATTACTCAAGAATCTTGAATCCGTTTTACAAATAATTTCCCCAAATCACTCAATGAACCCTAATCTCTGAAAGTGTCAATCTCTCAAATTCCCAATTGAAAAATCACACTAACTTGGACTAGGAACAAGGCTTAACACTTAGCCAAAAAAAAAAAAAAGGAGACAAA
Source organism: Zanthoxylum bungeanum (assembly GCA_019454045.1). Classification (NCBI taxonomy): domain Eukaryota; kingdom Viridiplantae; phylum Streptophyta; class Magnoliopsida; order Sapindales; family Rutaceae; genus Zanthoxylum; species Zanthoxylum bungeanum. The sequence goes on along the minus strand of SKCR01007834.1, from coordinate 680,711 downwards.
TATGAGTAAAACAATTAATGAAAAACCTTAACTAATTCTCAACCTAAGCACCATTTATATATGATGAGCAAGTTTGGTGTAATTGGGACAACGGCAAGGATTGCGCCACGTGTCCCTTATCCAACGGATGATAAAGGCTTCACATTTTACAAAGTCCCACATTGGCTAGAAGTGGGGGGGATCATGGGTTTATAAGTATGGACAATATCTCCATTGGTATGAGGCCTTTTGGGTATAGTCCAAGAGCAAATCCATGAGGGCTTAGGCCCAAAGTGGACAATATCATACCAATGTGGAGATAGTGGTGTCCTCGGTTCCCAACAGTGGTATCAGAGCCATGCCCCGGAGTTAGCCATGTGGATGAATCCTCGGAATGCAGAACAAAAAGGTGGTGAGCCCTGATCATGATCCGTGAATGTGCTCGGTTAGATAGGCGGTGTGCTCTGGTCTTATGGAGTGGACGGATGGATGATCGTTTGAGGGGACCTTTGTTCGAGGGGAGGATTGTTGGGCAAACAAAGTCTCACATTGGCTAGAAGTGGGGAGGATCATGGGTTTATAAGTATGGACAATATCTCCATTGGTATGAGGCCTTTTGGGTATAGTCCAAGAGCAAATCCATGAGGGCTTAGGCCCAAAGTGGACAATATCATACCAATGTAGAGATAGTGGTGTCCTCGGTTCCCAACAGTAAGTGACTTGGTTTGCATTTATGATTTACTAAAACACATTTGTTCCACTGATGGCAACTGAAATTCAAAAAGAAGATTTGTTTTCCATTATTCTCATTGTCTGTAGGCAATCTTACATCATTTTAATCACATATATAATTATTCTTAGTAATTTTTCATTATCTTCTCTGCCAATCCTCACTGCAAGCTTATTTTGGTATATCTATGTTTCTCCAACCAATGTACCTCTTATCTCCTGAACAGGTGATAAGTGACAGCTGGTAATAATTATTTAGTTCTCTTCATCATTGCTTTGTTTACTATTTTTGTTAGTGGTCAGTGGTAGTCTAATCTGTTTGTCATGTGACAATGCCCAGTAGGTATGGCCATATTTGATACAATCGGGCACATACGACCAGATGTTTCCACTGTGTGTTGGACTGGCGGTTAGGTAAATGAAAATAGCCATACTATTTATGATTTTCCCCCTTTTTTAGATCACATACAAAACCAAGTGCTGCAATCAGAGTTTGCTTGTACACTTTTCTTGGCGGTAATCTGTAGAATTGTATAATATGATGCTTCTATGGCTCTCTTTTGCAACTCGCTCCAATAAATTCTTCAAATTTTCAGAATAAATTTTACCTGTTATGACTATTGCTGGCACCAAAGGTATGCCACTTGTGTGCTTTGGCCTGGTTTTTGTAACTCATTTTTGTTTCATGAAAACCTTGCTTTAGAAACTTGTCGTAACTATATGATTTGGTTGGTTGCTTTTTTGGTATTGTCTTACCAAATTATGAAGGAAAAAGCTACAGTCTGCCAAACTCAAGGATAATGATCCATCAGCCTCTTGGTGGGGCACAAGGAGGGCAAAGTGATATTGACCTCCAGGTATATATCTTGGCAATTTTAGTTTCATGCATTTGGTTTTACATGTGAATGGTCTAAATCAAGATTTTAATTCATCCAAAATAAGTTGTGCTTGTTATTATTTGGGTTTTTTGCTCATTAAGCTATAAAACTTCAAATTGGCTCATCGAACTGCTGAATTGACATAAACAAGGTCATCAATGTGCATGGTTCTTTAAATTGTGTTAGTCAAGCAAGAGAAAATGCATTGGCTTTCACATATTTATTGATCCTATGTAATGGGTTTAGAGATTCAGTGACGGCGCTCAGAGATGAGAATGCATGTTGGTGTTTAGAACTAGTCGTGGCAGTTAGATCAGTAGTGTTTCATATCAGTTGTATCATACTCATAAATTGTCAATTTTATAGGGACAGGATGAAAGTTCATAATAGATGGCGTCATCACGAATGCTCGCAAGATTCTCCAGCCGATAGCAGCTGCTGCTGATTAACGAAAATCAAAATCAAAACTAGTGCGTGCAACTTAAACCCTGTAATTTTAGCTTTCCTATCAGATATGTAGTCCTGTCCGAAAGTTAAAACACCATGATCAGGAAAGTGTACTGATGGTTTCAACTACATATTGGTTATCAAATACTTTATTTGAAACCGTATGAAATGCAAAAAATTTGAACTAAGGTATTATGTTCTTTTAAGCCATGGAAAAATTCATTTTTTAGATTCATATGTTGCATGGAAGTTTGGCAGTTTAATCAGAGATCGACATAGCAATTTGTGATTAATCAGAAATGAAAATTACGATATTGTTCTGATCCTTATACACCTATGGGGATAGGTGTAATCTTCCTGAATTAAAAATCTAACTATAATAATTTAAAACAAGTCCAATTATTGTTTTATGATTAAAAGCATACACCATTCATTCTAATCAATGACCTCACTCTTAATCTATGCAATAAGTAAAGAGTTGGTAAGTAAACAAGCATTAAACACAATTAAGGGTGGCAGTTTAGCCCGCGGCCGGCCCGGCCCGTCGGGCTTTGGCCCGGCCCGGGGTGGAAAAAGCCCGGGCCGGGCCTTAAAATGAAAGCCCGGCACGGGCCGGGCTTTCCTATTTTGGCCCGGGCCAAAATTTTAAAAAAACAAAAACATAAATAAATATATACATTTAATATGTTTGTATCATTTTTATTTATTTTTAACATTTAAATTGTTAATTTATCAATGAAACTTGTGATTTATTTATGAATTGTCTTTGTATATAGTGTAAATATATTTTATATTTATATATTTTTAATTTTTTAAATTTTTTTTTTAAAATTCGTGCCAAAAAAAAGCCTGGGCCCAAGCCCGGCCCGGCCCGGAAGACACCCGGGCCGGGCTTTTCCCGGGCCCGAGCTTTTTTTTATTGGCCAGGCTTGCAAAAGCCCGGCCCGGCCCATTGCCACCCTTAAACACAATCAATATAAAGATTTGTTGATGGAATGAAAAATTTTTGACAGAGAAAAATCAATTCGAGTATAGGTTACCACTTAAATCCACTATATAGATAAAACTTATAGTAATGGTTATATGACTTATGGTAACAATTTTGCCGACTCGAATACTTCTATTGTAATAACCCGAAGAACTTCTCAAGCCCGCACCAAGCAACCTCTTTCAGAACCTCTGAAGTCTATGAGTCAATCAAATCTGGGAACTCGTTATGGCGGAACTCTGACTACCAATCTCCACCTTAGAACTCTGAAGGTTTATGGTATTGGCTAGGGTTGTGTTTGTGTCGATGATAATCAAAGGAGAAACTCATCAAAAGAAAGAAGACATGGAATTTAATAAGTCTTCAAGGTGAATTCTCAAGTAGGAGGAAACAAAAAGATATAGAGACTGAATATTATGTTTCCAACCATAGGTAAAATGGGTAAGACTTTCTTTATATATGTAGAGTTTTCAAGTCTCCAAAAAGCCTTTAAAACACGTCCAAAATAAGCAGAATCTGAAAAGGCGTTCGAACGTCAGAAGAACGCTTATTGTTCCGCACCACATTCGAACATGATAACAAACGCAACTCGAACGTGAAGACATTAGAAGGTTTCATTTGAACGCAACTCGAACGTGAACTCTGAAATCTCCATCCAATCTCTTATAAATGCTTGTCTGATTACTCCGAGATCTTCAATACTCATTACAACTCAATTGAACTTGGTTTGTTATGGAATTGGCCAACACACAGACCCAACAAAAAATATTCGGGAATTAATGGGGAAGAGTAAATTTGACATTTCAAATGATTGATAATAAAAAAATTTAAAACTCATTTATCAATATCCTCCTTAAAAATCACTATAAATCATTCATTTATCATGAAAAATATTAAACAATCATAAAATTGAGAAAGATAACTAAAGTTTCTAAAGAAAAAAGAGGGAAAAATATTAGAAAACAAGTATTTTTACAAATTAGACGATTTTCAAAAATCAGAAATCTATGATTAATCGGACAAAAATAAAATGAGAGAAAAGTTAAATAGATGATTTTCGGTTAAAATGAATTGTTCCACCAACAATCAACGATTATTCACCAATTAAACTGAAGTACATTGTGTCAATATAAACATTTTTTATGTTATAAAGCCATATGAAGAAATGTTGGCATAAGCTTCATATTGAAATGCTTCTTGCTCAATTGTTGTCTGCTTTACGAAATTTACTAAAAATATTCCCTCTTTACAATTGCATACCATTTTACAGAAACTCTATCCTCGTATCCTTGTCTCGCTTTTGACTTCAGTGAGTCCCTTGAATGTACTTCAATTTATTTATTGCTTACTTATAATATACATTTTTGTTAGCGAAAACTAAAAAAGTAAATTTTTATTCAAGTTAGTAATTATTTTATTTTATTTTTCTAAATTATCAAATAAGTAAATTCTCTTATATTTTGTACAATTCTTCCATACACTCATAAGAGAAAAATATCAATCAATTCATTCAATATTAACAGCTCTTGTTGAAAGTAAATTAATATTTTTGTCAAGTGTATTTATTATTGATTTCCCCCTAAATTATATTTTTGAATGTGTTAAATGTAATCATACTTATTATTTTATTATTTAGGATGCATTATATGGAGAATTGAGTAAAAAAATGAGTGAAAAATTGAATTTCTCAATTTGTACAAGTAACTTCTTAATTTGTGCAGCTTTCAATATTTTTCCCATAACTTTTGCATGCAATGTCCAAACAAGATGATTCAAGTTACGGTGGAAATAAGACTCAATTATCTACAAATTTACAGTTTACAAAAAAGATTGAATCTGACTTCGTCTTGATCAAAATCGAGCTCAAAATTGAAGGTGATGCAATATTGTGATATTGAGTAAGTTAATATTGCGACATTTCAAGTCAAATAGTGTTTTGGCCTCCAATGTTGTAGGTTAATAATTCAGAAATATTGTGGGGAAGTTATAATCTTAAGTTATTCTTATCTTATGTCATGCATTGTGTGTTTAAATTTATTATTTACTTTATTATTTACTTTAGTTTGTTAGTTATTAATATTCATTTATAATCGCTGGTCTAAATAAGATTAGAGTTGATACAATTTGGTATTTGATAATAATAATAATAATTTCTCGTGAGATCGATGTTTTTTTTTTATATTACTTGTACGATACATACACTTATGTAGTATGTAAAATCGTTATCAATGTTAATTCGTTATCTTCTTCTCTTGTTATGAATAAGAAGAAAAATGGACTCTGATCGATGTTGATTTTATTACTAATGATGAAAATATTGTAATAATAACTTTATTAATTTATCTTAACAGCCTATATATCTAACTTTGAAACCACTACACCACAATCCCAAACGAAGCCCTAAATCTTTTTGAAATAAATTCACATAAACTTTTGTGTGAATGAATAGTTTGATGAATGGAACATATAACTATAATGAAATGTGAATCATGGGGGGTCTATGTGACAATAATAAAAAAACATTCTGAAGGCATGCATGCACTTTCTATCATATATTTATTTGAAACTATGTGGAGGTTCAAGTGTCATATATATGATATGATGGTGGGGCAAGCAATGCATATTTTACTACCCTACAAATTAAGGCCACATCCAAAGTGTAGTGTAATCAGCCGAATGATTTGTGTATATGTTTGTTCTAATTGATGATTTGTCTCGAAACCTAATCCCAGTTTTCTCTTTTTAGCTGTCTTTACTCTTTATGGTAGTGTGTGTGTTCTGTGGCCACATGCTAAGTTCCTCTCTTTTTCAACATGTGGTAAGGCAATATATGTTCGAGACTTGAATTAGTTCTCTTATAATACAGTTCCCATATTCGAATATTTTTCGGGTTATCTGAAAATATAAACGAAATATATTTTTATATTTAGAAAGAGATACGTATTAGAGTTCGAACCCTAAAACTTATGGGAACACATCATAAATCTAATCATGAAGCTATATCCTTTTATGAAATCTTTTTATTTTTGTATTTAACAATCCCATTGCTAGCTAAACCCTTGGTGGCAAAAAGAAAAATCAATTATATTGTTCTTTTGGATGTCTTTTTTATTTGGGTAAAACTTGAGCACATTGCTATGAATGTAATATTAATTGCAATGACATCCTAGCAGTAGCAATAATGGGCTCAGGCTTTGCATATATATATATATATATATATATATATATTTAAATTTAAAATGCTAGAGTCAGAGACTCAAAAATGCAATTTTGAAATTTGTATGTGACTTTTGTTTTGAGCGTTTATGTGTAAAACATAAATATACAAGAATTTGATTATGGAAAGTAGGTGGGCGTGAAAACTTTCTCAAATGCTCACTTTTTAGAAATCTGAATTTGATGTTGAATTGATCTTTTTGTTGATTTTTTTTTATAAGTGATGAATGATATTTGTTGGATAATAATTTAAATATAAATGAATTTAAATAGTATATTATTATTAAAATACTTATGATAGAAAAATATGATAAATTTATCACACAGTCAGACTCCGCACTAGTTTCAAATTTATTTTTTAGGCCAAAGAAATAATCAAGATATGAAAATCAAACTGTCACGTTAATTTCATCCAAACCTATTTGAGTTGGTAATTATGTTCTTCATAAAAGCACTTTTTAACACTAATTAAGCACAAAATCACTTTATCTTGACTCAGGAAGATTTTCTAATTATGTTCTTCATAAAAGCACTTTTTAACACTAATTAAGCACAAAATCACTTTATCTTGACTCAGGAAGATTTTCTCATTATGTTCTTTAAGAAAGGCACATAAACACATCCCAAAAGATGGGGAAGCTCGTTTGTTGTTTCATTGGTGCTTTTAGCCTTCTAAATCATAATAATTAATTTTAAGACCTATTTCCTCTTAAACAGTAGTTCAATTTATTCCCCTGGCTGGTATTTTAACCCAATCTAAAATATGATAACCAAAATTTTAGTATTTAAATTAAATTGAAAAGCCAGCTGGTTAAGTCAAAGATTACATTAATATCACTTCAGAGATCACATTAATTGTGTTAAGTGCTAGAGGCTTCTAAGACCGAAAGATGCCATGGCACCATAATCATTTACAAAATTTATTCCTCTAGGACCAAAGCATGAATTTTGACGTATAAAATTATCATTTTAACCCTACACACTTTTTTAAATTATAATTTAACCTCTTTAAAATCGAAATTCTGATTATCCCGGACAATATTTCTCCTTACCTTTTTTGTTTTGTTAATTATAAGTTGCTTGTTAAAGTCCTTAAGATATGTAATTTGGTGGCAAAGGGTTTAAGATTTTGTTGACACATCCTGAATTCGAATACATATGATGTATTTTTCATAAGAGTCTCAGACAACAGAGGATTTACATGTTCCGTTTAAACTCTGATAAGATGATTTGGCGGCGGAATTTCTAACATTTCCAAAAAAAAATTGCTTCTTGAAACATCTATCCTATTATTATTTTCTTGATTTCTATTTGTTTTTTCCTAGAAAGTTAAAAAAAAAAAACTTTTATATTGTAGAAACAAAAATTGTTTTAGAAAACTTCTATGATCAACATATTATCAATATATAGACAGTGAGGAAATTTCCATTTATCTAAAAAATAGGGTACAGACGTACAGTTAAGTAAATGAGAGTAACCAAGAAATTGACAAACTAAACTTGCAATAATGATATTAATAATATGGAATTTGAATTTATTGTTGTGTTAAGTTTTTCATAATTTACTTTTACGCGTGTTTTAATAGTAATACATAGTTAAAATTTAATTATAATTAAATTATTATTAAATAATTACCAATCATAATTTAAAGAAAAGATTCAATACAAAACTATTGAATCCAAATCCTAATGTATGTTATTTGTCATAATGGCAATGATTATTATCATTAATAATCCTGAATTTAGCTCATAATAGGCTTAACTAAAAACGATCAACCAACAAAGATTTCATTCACAGGATTTTTAAGATCACATGTGATTCTTTAAGATAATTATGTGAATCTGATCCATAAGTATATATAATTAGAATTTAGTTACATTTTTATTCTCATACAAATAATCACATGTTTCAAAGAAAGAGAATATGCTTTATTTTGAAAAATAAAATTTAAAAAATGAGAGGTGGGAGTAGAAAAAAAGATGGTACTATGGATCCTTTTTTCTTAAAGTTGTATGGCATAAAGATAATATCATATATATCCGTGAATAATATAATTATAAAGTCAAGAATTTAATTTGAATATTTAACATAAAACATAACATAAATTAAGATATATATTATATATTTTTCGTAAAACATAACCAAAAAAAAAAAACATGTTCACAATTAAAACTAATTTCTTACTAATAAGATTATGGGTTTTTATTTTGTTTTTTTAGAATATCGGAAAAACTCCACGTTAAATATCTGGGTAAATTGATAATATCACAGATTTTTATAAAAATACTACTCAAAACTTAAACATATGATAAGGTACGGAAAATTATATTATGTTTCGGATGTATATATCATCTCTCTCACAATAACTGGGTCTCATAACTGTGTGGGACCCAACTGCTGTGAGAGAGATGACATATACATCCGAAATATGATATACTACATCGATAAGGTACAAAACTTAAACCGTGCCCCTAGAAAAATATAATGATTTTCTTACTAATAAGATAATGGTACAATAGCCAATGAGGTAGTGGCCTCATTGATAACCCATGAGTTCGAGTCTCCACAAAAACAGTGGGGACTCAAACCTTATTCTTTAGGAGGAAAAAGTTCTTCTATATGGGAGTTGATTCTCAAGCTGTGTCTTGGCTGATTTAGAATTTGTAAGTCCCGAGTTACGTCTCGGTTGATTTCTGGGCAGTGCTATAATTATATGTATCTAGAATCTCAGTTGATAGCATACTGTAATACATGTAGTTTGTAATAATTCAAAAAAAAAAAAAAGATAATGGTACAATACTTAAATTCTGAAAAATCCTGGAAATAATGTATGAGTACACTAAATATATTTTTTGGGTTATAAGATTGACAGCTAAAAATAATTAATTACAAATAAAGTAAGATTGTATATACTTTTAAATACTGAAAAAGGTCTGAAAATAGTGCAGCTTGGAGACCAATCACATATCGAAAGGTGTTAATTAGAATGTCATGTCAGAGTTTCAGATAATGATGAATGATAGATAGTTAGATGAATTTAAGATCTCTATAAATACGGGCTACACACAAACAATATTATAATATTTTTAAGATTTACACTTTGAAGAATTCTCAGATACTTACTGTACATGATTTATCTTTTGGATATTGTATTGATTGTTTTATATTCATTCAGTTTTTATTATAAAAAAAATTCAACAACCACAAGCTCACCACTGTTGCAGAGCGTGTGAGAACGTGCTGTGATGTGTATCGAGTCAAATTCTCTTTCTTTCTTTCTTTTATTAGTTAGCTAGGTCTTCTTGGAAAAGAAAGAAATACTGTAGCATAAGGTCTGGTCTCTTTCAACTTCATCAACTAATTCAAACTGTTTAATGTTTTAATATCACTTCAGCTTCACATGTTTTTCTCTACTTTCTTTTTCGTTTTTCCAATCTCTCTCTCTCTTAGGGTTTCTAAAGATTAGCTTCTCCTCCTTTGGCTGGCTGCTTCTCTGATCATCATCACATGATTCTTGGATCCTCAACAGACAGCATAGTGATCTTTGCTAACAAGGGTAATTTTGCTTGAAGAAGCCCTAACTTGCAAAAGGGTTTTGATGGATCATCTTGGTTCATGATATAGTACCTCTTGGATGATAAAAAAGAAAAAAAGGGTTTTGATCATATCACTGTGAACAGTTCTCATCATGGAAGATTTGTACAGACTTGATGATGATCCTACAGCTTCATATTCAGATGATTTATTGATGAGAGCTGGGAATTTTTCTCTTGGAAACTACACTAATACTGCAGCTAGTGGTGAATTTCACACCCCATGTGTTGATTCCATGCTTCAATTCAATAATGAAACAACTGCTGGTTCTGATATTTCTGATGATCTTATCATCAAGGCACAGATCACAAATCATCCTCTTTATCCAAATTTAGTATCTGCTTACATTAACTGCCAAAAGGTGACTCATCTTTAGTTTTCTTTCTTTCTTTCTTTCTATTTTCTTATTTCATTTTATTTTATTTTAATTATTGGTTTTATTCAAGTTCTCGATTTGCCTTATTTTGTGCTTATATATATGCAAGGTTGGAGCTCCCCAAGAAACTGCATCTATTCTCGAAGAAATCAATCAAGAAAATAACACCACAAGAAATTGCAGTGGTGAGATTGGAGCTGATCCTGAGCTTGATGAATTCATGGTACTAGAATTATTCCAAATTATTATTTAATTAAATTAAATTTTATTTTCCATTGCTTTCTTGGTACTAATCATAATGGAAACAGTGGTAATATCCTGTGGATAAAAGAGTGAATTGTTGTCTATTAAATTCTTGTTTTTAAATTTATAGGAATCGTACTGTGAGGTACTGCACAGCTACAAAGAGGAGCTCTCAAAGCCGTTTGATGAAGCAACTACTTTCTTGAACAACATAGAATCACAACTAAGTAATCTTTGTAAAGGAGATTTACCAAGAACCTTGGATTATCCTTCAGGTAATAAAACTTTTCACTGTTTATTTTTTTATTTTTTATTTGAAACTGTGCATGTTAAAATAATAGTTCTTTGTGATTTAATTAGTTCTAATGTTTTGAAAGCTATCAAATATTAGCAAGTACCAAATAGGAGATTAATTGCACTATCTATAGTGAATTTTGTTCTTTCCTTGTTCCTAAATCTATTATTATTATATATATATATATATACCATGTTTGATAAAAATGACATTATGCAAATCACTTTCAAGTAACATTGTATATGTTTCCTAATAAAAGGGCATCACGAAGAATTTGTAGATTTTGTGTCCATGAATTATTTTGAAGGTGATGCCTAACATGATATCCGTTTAGTCATGGGTTCAAACCCTGGAAACAATCTTTCCGTGAAAAAATACGGATAAGGATGCACATATTCAAACCTTCTTGTAACCCTTTTTATAACGAGAGCCTTGTGCACAGATATGAACTTTTTGTGTAAGAGTTAATAGCACGGTATTTGATTATTCAAAAGTTCGACATGAATAATGTTTGGGCATTCTAAGGCTTGTAATTCTCATTGTGTGTAGAACAATTGCTAATTAACAAACCCAAAGAGTAAGTTTGAAAATAATTTATATTCTTCAACTTCAACACACTGAGGAGATATGTGGGGAGGTTAGCTTCACTTTAATTGCTTTGTTAACTTACAAATATTTATTTCTTCATTGAGTTTTCAAAGTAAATTGTAATAATCACTTTACAACTAAATATTGTTTGGGTTTTTATCTTTAAATGGAAACTTTACGTATAGTATCCGAGCGAATTTGACCAAACATATCATAGTTTCATGAACAGTTGCTAATTAAATTAGTAATGGTTACAAAACTTAGTGATTATAATTAGTATAATTACATACCTTAATGCGTTTGTAGATGAAGCAGCTGGGACTTCAGATGAGGAATTAAGCTACGAGGAAATTGAAATACCGAGTTGTCAAGATTCTTTAAATGGAAGAGGCCACGGTGCAGCTGAGGATCAAGATGTTAAGGAAATACTAATGCGCAAGTACAGTGGCTGTCTTAGCAGTTTGAAGAAAGAATTCTCGAAGAAAAAGAAGAAGGGCAAGCTACCAAAAGATGCAAAAACGACATTAATGGATTGGTGGAACAAGCATTGTAAATGGCCATATCCCACGGTAATTATTAACCGCAATATTGCTTGCAGAATATTTCACTACTTGTTGCAAATTTCATGTTGTTCGATTTTGGTAATCCTTATTGGCATATGTTACATTTGCACATAATATTACTGTCCAAAGTAGAAACTTTAAGGAATGGTCAATTTTCTTGACATCTTTTGTGCGAATTTGTACATGATTTTTAGTTATTTAGCGTCAAATTATAGCATAAATCAATTAATTATATATAAGTATGCATTTTATAAAATAGGAATATGGGTATCGGAGAAAACTTACTAAATATTCAATGAATGACCTCTGTGTGTGGACTTGTACATGATTTTTTAACAATTTAGCGTTGAATATAGTAATCTAGTGCGATTATATGAGTTCCGGCTTGAAACACAGATAATACATTTGCATCGGAGAAAATTTATGCATACGAATATGTATTTAACGAATTATTCATGATTGTGTAGGGAGATGAGAAATTGAAACTCTCAGAGGAGACAGGACTAGACCAAAAGCAAATCAACAATTGGTTTATCAATCAAAGGAAGAGGCATTGGAAGCCAACTGAAGATATGGGATTTGCTCTATTGGAAGGTTCAAGACAAAGTGGAAATTGCAACATTAATGAGGAGCCTATGTACTTTATACACTAATTAATATCTTTAACATCTTGATTTACATGATATATTAATTTGTTGGTATAACTCTCTCACACTCATATATGCATGTAAATTTCTTTTTTTTTTTTTTTTTTTTTTTTTAAATAAGGGTTTCGACAATGGGCGAAGAATATATGCATGTAAATATATATTCCAAGATCTCTATCTACAACATACACCGACGTAATTGATATTCCAAGACCCAAAAGACTAAACTCTTTTTTTTTTTTTTTTTTTTTTTGAAATGATGGAAACTCCGCCACCAAACCACCCATTCTGGGCCGCGGCGCAGGTAAAACCATCGGCTGTCCCAGACTCTTACAAGAAGTGCACCCCTGGATTCGAACTCAAAACCTAGCTCAAGATGAGATTCTGGACCCTACATCACCAAGCCACATCCTTTGGTAGACCCGGCCACGGTTCCGGTTCGGAACCGGAACCGAACCGGAACCGAACCGGTTGGAACCGGAAGGTTCCGGTTCCAACCGGTTCCGGAACCGAACCGGAATGGGACCGGTTCGGTTGGGGTTCCACCCCAACTCGAACCGGTCCGAACCGGTGGAACCGTACGGTTCCACCGGTTCGGACGGTTCGGACGGTTCCAACCGGAACCGTCGGGTTCCTGTTGGAACCGTAGGGTTCCAACAGGAACCCTAAGGCCCCCAACGGCAGTAGCCGTTGGGGGGATGCAGCAGGGAGCCGTTTGGCTCCCTGCCAAAAAAAAAATAAAAAAAAAATTATAAAAAAAAATGTATTATATAAAATAAAAATTACTAATGTACCCCTAATAACGGTAATAAAACGGTTATATTTAGGGACATTTTTGGTATCAAAAAAATTCTAAAATTCTATAAATAGGATTCATTTTTCATAATTTCATCACACCAATTTCTCAACTTTCTCATTTTCTATAAATCTCTTATTCTCAATCTTACTTCAATATAATTCTCTTATTTTAGTTGTTAATTAATTTGTTATCACATTCGGCATTCGCATCGCAATATTCAAATGGCAAGCTCATCCGAGAACATAATGTCAAATATGCCGACCCAAGAGAGCGGCCCCAGTGTCAGTGCACAATCACGGAGAAGAGAAGTTAAGGCTCGGTCCTCCGATATTTTCAAAATTCATTTTAATTTGGAACGCCTAGACGATGGTTCACAACGAGCAATTTGCAACTATTGTGGGGTTATCTATAAATTTTCTGGTGGATACGGAAATATGATCAAGCACATGGAGAAACATCATCCGGTTGAATTTGGCATTGATACGACGCAGACTCAAATGGCCAGGTACGCATCATCTAGTAGAGGTACGAGTAGTGTAGATTTATTTAAATATTCTGATGCAAAAAATAGAGAAGAATTTGCGAAATTAACATGTATGGCACATCTTTCTTTAAGCTTTGGTGAAAAACTTCATTTTACTAATTACGTGCATAATGCTTTAAACCCTGCTGCATGTAGAATGACTCGAAACACAACAAAACGTCATATTTTCAAATTATATAAAGATGGTAAAATTATTTTAAATGAAATATTTAAAGAAATGAAAGGTCGTATTTCTATATGTTCTGATATTTGGAGTGACCATTGGCAAACACACTCATACATGGGTGTGACTTGTCATTGGATTGATGCATCATTTACCATGCAAAAACGACTCATTGCATTTAGAGTTTTTGATGACCAACATACTGCACATAATATTTATAGAATGATGAAGGTAATTTTTGATGAATATGGTTTAGGAGAAAAAATTTTAACAATTGGATTTGATAATGCATCTGCAAATACTGCATCCATCAATGATTTAAAAGAAATATGTCAACCAAATTTAGGGGGTCGATTTTTTCATATTCGTTGTACATGTCATGTCCTAAACTTATGTGTGCAAGACGGTCTAAAATTATTATCTCCTTTCCTTGATCCTATTAAAACGGCACTTAACTGTATTTGGTCATATTCTCAAGTTAGGAGGGAATGGACCAAGTTTTGTAAAATAAATGGTATTAAACCGATTAAATTTTCTAGAGATGTTCCAACACGTTGGAATTCTACTTATTTTCTTTTATGTCAAGCACTTCAATACAAAGATGCATTATGTAGTTTTTTTTCTCAACATGTTCAAAATATCACACTTTATCCTAGTCAATGGGATATTTGTGAAAGAATTTTAGATATTTTAAGAGTTTTTAATGATGCTACTTTGGTTTTTAGCGGTGTTTATTATCCCACTGCACATTTATTTCTTCTTGAAAGTTTGAATATTGTTGGCACTCTCGATGAACATGTTGACAGTGACAACCCTAATGATATTGTTTTGCTCGAAGCCATTACTGTTATGAAGGTAAAATGGTTGAATTATTTTAGAGAAATTCCTTTACTTTATCTTATTGCTGCTGTTTTTGATCCTAGATTTAAATTAGAAGGTTTGAATGGTGGTTTACAAGCTTACTATGGTTATTTAGGAATATTAGATGACATTGATATTACGAGCATAATGACGAATTTAAGAAGTGATTTAATTATTTTATTTAATGATTATATTGTAAGATATAACTTAGGAACAATAGGTCAATCTAGTAGCGAACCGGTAATTCAACCAAGACTTAGCGCAGGGGATCGTTGGTTATTGCAACGAAATAAAAAATCTAGGGATACGACAACAACTAATAACCCTGAATTAGATAATTATTTATCTACAAATTTTGAGTTTTCTAATGAAAGTTTATGCAGTAAAAATTTTAAAATCCTTGAATGGTGGAACCGGCATCAAAATATATATCATGTTTTATCTATTATTGCTAAAGAGATACTGGCAGCACCTATTTCCACCGTTGCGGTTGAGCAAGCCTTCAGCTTGGGAGGTAATATATTGGAAGCTAGGCGATCTTCATTACATCCAAGCACTCTAGAAGCAACAGCTTGTGTGGATGATTGGACTCGAGCTGATCTGAGACAACAAGAAGATGCCCCCGATGATTTTGAAGATTTGTTCGATAATGCTTATGCATCAAGTGCAAGCGGAAGCTGCGGACCCGGAGCCGAAGGATCAACTGATAATGATGATTGATAAATGTAAAATTATAATTTACAAAGGGGATATGTCTTAAACTTGTAATGGAACTACGTGAGCTTTGATTCCTCTCACCTTGGAGGATACGTAGGCAACTTAAATTTTAAAAAATTTAAGCTCAAGCTCTTCAATGTAATAAATTTTTTTTTTATTTATAAATTTAATCTCATTTTTTTAATTAATAATTTTTTTTTTATTTAATGATTTGACTCCTCTTATTTTTTTATTTTAATTAATTAAAAATAAAAAATAAACCGAACCGAACCGAACCGGTTGGAACCGGAAGGTTCCGGTTCCAACCGGTTCCGGAACCGAACCGGTTGGAACCGGAAGGTTCCGGTTCCAACCGGTTCCGGAACCGAACCGGTTGGAACCGGAAGGTTCCGGTTCCAACCGGTTCCGGAACCGAACCGGAACCGAACCGCCGGCCGGGTCTATCCTTTGGGACCCAAAAGACTAACCAGACAGGCCAATCTGCATAATAATCCAAGACCAAGTAAAAAAGAGAAGATAGCATATGAGCAAGCCACCTGGGACTCCATAAAGTGATTTTTTAAAAAGAGATTTCTTAACTTAATAAGTTACGGACTAAGAATAAACTACTCGTATTATGCCATGTCGAACTAAAAAAACAAGATTAAGAGATTTTTTTTTCTTAATCCATAATTTATTAAGTTAAGAGATCACTGGTTTGATGAGTATCCTCTAGACAATATGCTTCACCATTAATAATGTTGAATTATAAAGCTGCAGCTATTGCCTTTAAATTTGAGTCTTTTCTTATAAAAGCACACTTTTAGATTCCATTTTCTCTCACATATGCTTTTTAAGCAACTTTTTTTTCTCTCTTGTCCAAATGGTGTTACTGTTCACTCCCGCAATACATGAGTTTTTTGCCTTGCCAAATCCCACCAGTTTCATCAAGATCCCAAGTTTTTAGCATAAACGACAAATCGTTTCCATTATCCTGTTGAAGACGACGGGTCGTCGTGCATGTGTTTTAAAGGAAATGATTTTGGGATTTGGGCTTCAAATTTTGTTAGAAGTTGAATTTGAAACTTATTTTCTTGGGCTTCTGGTCAAAGGCAGCATTCAACGGTTCAAACATTTATGAGTATGAAGATGATATAAAAATATATCTTATTCTTCTTTTGTGGACTTAGAAAAAACAATAAAAATAAATAAATAAAATACCCAAAAATTAATAATATTATATCATAACAGTTGGCAGAAAGCAGTTGGGCTTATAACAGTTGGCTTTGGAATTAAGCTTGGGAAAGCAGTGAGTGATGCAACTGCATGGTTTTTTGTGTGGTGCCAAATTGATGAGTCTTGTTGTTTCCAAGTTTCAATTGTGTACAAAACTTCACCGTATTATTACCAATACCAGTAATCTACCCAATGTTCCAAATATTGTTTCTTGTAATAGCAATGAAGAAACTTTATAGGAAGCATAATTTTTTTCAGTCAAAAGACTCAAACCAACAACAAATCCCATCAACCATCACATTTGTTTTTATATTTTTCTGTTGATTATGTGTTGAATAAATGATAAATACTACTTTAAGGTTCTAGAGATTGTTTGAGATTTAAATAAGATTATATAATGACTCATTAGACAGTTCAATTGACAATGATTTTATATGTGATCGATTAAATTAATATTGACATTATATATTACATGAATGATGATAAGATAATGATTAATTAACACTATCAAGATATTCAAATATCAAACGGATTAAGCAATTTCATTTCCTATTATTATTTTAATTTTAAACAATAAATTTTTTGATCCTCTATGGATGGAACATTGCATTGAACAAAGCAGAGAAATTGTAGAGTTCAGCTGCATGCTGGCATCCATGTCCCATGCATGAGGTGAAGCCAAGATCCAGCTGCAAGACACAGCCATAGGAAGCTGTAAAGTAAGAAGCAACAAACCTACTTTCGGTGGTTACTTTGACATTAGAAAAGCAGCCAACAAATGCCATGAATTATGCCATAAATCAATGAGTGATTTGTGGTATAAACAATGTATAAGTTTTAGCTACCACGCGCAGCACGCACTTCACGCGCTCCAGAAGAAGAAGACGATACACGTGGCTGCCACGTCAGCTCCAGTCCGCACCCAGTCAGCGCCCAGTCAGCCGCCATGTCAGCGCCACATGTCAGCCATGTCAGCACATGCGGTCCCACTTGCCACGTCAGCAATGCCACGTCAGCGTCCTGGTAAATTTCATTTAGCTCCCTGAAGTTTTGAAATTTACAGTTTTGCCCCAGAACTTTTAGGAATTTATAAATCAGCCCTTGTGTCGGATTTAGACAAACGAAGTGTCTATTCCACCATTTTCGACCGTTCCAGACGCAACAGTGACCTCAGATTTGTGAAATTCAGCCCCAATTTTAAGCTATTTTCATTTTAAACTTTAAAACTTAAAATGGAAATGGAAGATTCACATTCTAGTGCAATGATTAAACTGGTTGCAACTAATTACTCCCTCTGGAGACCTCGGATGATAGATTTTTTGCATTGTAAAGATCTGTTTGATATCATCGAGTTGAAGGGAGTGAAACCAGAGTCTGTTAAGGAGTATGACTGGAATAAACTCAACAAGAGAACTTTGGGTCAGATTAGGCAGTGGATCGACCATAATGTCTTCCATCATGTAGCACATGACACGGAGACACTAGTAGTTAACACGGTAGATGTAGCTATATGATCCGGCCATGAAGAAACATGCCTTCACAATGCAACTCAGGATGTCGAGTGGGTGGTAGATACTGCAGCATCCTACCACGTCACTCCTTATAGGGATTTCTTCACAACATACAAAACATGAGACTTTGGAGCAGTGAAGATGAGGAATATCAGTTCTTCTCAGATAGTGGGAATTTGTGAAATACAATTACGGAAAAATGCATGGTATACAATAACCCTGAAGGAGGTCGGACATGTTCCAGAACTTCGGCTCAACTTACTCTCGGGGGTAGCCCTTGACAAACAGGGCTATGCTAGCCACTTCAACAACGACACTTGGAGGATGATAAAAAGTGCCATGGTCATCGCCCGATGACACATCTGTGGATCGTTATACAAGACTCATGTGAAGATATGTGCAGAAAGCCTAAATGTAGCTGAACCAGAGGCTTCTCAGAATTTGTGGCACCAGAGACTCGGTCACATGAGTGAAAGAGGGTTGTCTACCTTGACAAAGAAGGATCTAATCACTGTCTCCAAAAATGCTGCTCTGGATCCTTGCAACCATTGTCTATTCGGTAAGCAACACATAGTCTCTTTCAATTTCTCTTCTACAAAGAAATTAGAGTTACTCAGTCTGGTGTACTCTGATGTATGTGGTCCCTTTGAGGTAAACTCACTAGGCGGTAATAAATATTTTCTGACTTTTATTGACGATGCTTCTCGGAAAGTATGAGTGTATTTTCTGAAAATAAAGGATCAGGTCCTGGACTATTTCAAACTGTTCCATGCCATGGTTGAGCGTGAAACAGGGAAGAAACTGAAGTGTCTTCACACAGACAATAGAGGCGAATACACTTCCAGGGAGTTTGATGCATACTGCGGAAGCCATGACATTCGACACGAGAGGACTGTTCCACGCACCCCACAACACAATGGTGTCGCTGAAAGGATGAACCGCACCATTATGGAGAAAGTCAGAAGCATGATCAGTATGGCTAAGCTGCCAAAGCCATTTTGGGGAGAAGCTGTTCTTTCCGTCTGCTACCTGATCAACAGATCACCATCTGTACCGTTGAACTTCGAGATTCCGGAGAAAGTGTGGTCTGGTAAGAATCCCTCATATTCTCACCTTAGAATATTCTGATGTTTAGCATTTTCACATGTATCCAAGGAGCTCAGGCAGAAGCTCGATGCAAGGACTACTCCATGCATCTTCATAGGTTATGGAGACGAAAAATTTGGATACAGGCTATGGGACCCGAACGAAAGGAAGGTCATCAGAAGCAGGGATGTAATGTTTCTTGAAGACCAGACAATAGAAGACATTGAAAAGCCCAAGATTCCTTCTAAAACCAGTGCCAACAATACCGATGCAAATCCAGACACAACCCCAACACCAACACCAGTGGCCACAGATGATGATGGGGTATAAGACATACCAGAAGAAGAACCAGAGGAGGAAGGAAGTGTTGAGCAAGGGGAGCTACAGCCTGCTCCATCGGAGGTTTCAGGATCATCCACAGATCCAAATGACAACAGACAATCAGAACCTCCAGTACGAAGATCTGAGAGAGGCCGAATTCCATCAGCCAGATACTCAGGATCAGAATACATTCTGCTTACTGACGGGGGAGTCAGAAACCTTTAACGAAGAGGTATCTCATAAATACAAAGATAAATGACTGCACGCAATGCATGATGAGATGGAATATCTGCAGAAAAACAACACTTATGAGATAATCAAGCTCCCACATGGAATGAAGGCACTGAAGAACAAATGAGTGTTTAAGCTCAAGAAATATGGCAGCGGAAAGTGGTGAAACACAAAGCTCGGCTAGTAGTCAAATGATTCCTACAGAAAAAGGGAATTGACTTTGATGAGATTTTTTCACCGGTGGTAAAAATGGTTTCAATCCGAGTCATCCTAGGATTGGTAGCCAGATTGAACTTAGAGCTTGAACAGATGAATGTCAAAACAACATTTCTTCATGGTGATCTGAATGAAGAAATCTACATGGAGCAGCCAGAAGGATTCAAGGTTTCAGGTAAAGAAAACCTTGTTTGCAAGCTGAAAAAGAGCTTGTACGGGCTCAAGCAAGCACCGAGGCAGTGGTACAACAAGTTCGACTCATTCATGGTAGGTCAAGGCTACAAAAGAACTGCAGCAGATCAGTGTGTATACATCCAAAGGTTTATAGATGGAAATTTCGTTGCTCTTCTACTGTACGTAAATGACATGTTGATTGTTGGACAAGAAGCAGCGAAGATCAGCCAGCTGAAGAAGGAACTCTCCAAGGCTTTCGACATGAAAGACTTAGGACCAGCTCAACAGATTTTGGGAATGAAGATTGTTCGTGACAGACAGAACAAGAAGTTATGGCTTTCACATGAGAGGTATATTGAACGGGTAATCAGAAAGTTCGATATACAGAAAGCCAAACCGGTCAGCATTCCGCTAGCGTACTATTTCAAACTGAGCAAGAGTCTGTGCCCCTCATCCAAGAAAGAGATAGAGGAAATGTCAACAATACCATATTCTTCAGCTGTTGGAAGCCTAATGTATGCAATGGTATGTACCAGGCCAGCTATTGCACACGTAGTGGGTGTAGTGAGCCGTTTTCTCTCTAACCCTGGAAAGCAACACTGGGAGACAGTCAAATGGATTCTCAAGTACCTCAAGGGTACAACGAAGTTTCGTCTGTGTTACGAGGGAGCTGATCCGATCTTGGAAGACTATACAGATTCAGATATGGCGGGAGATCTTGATGGTAGGAAATTTACATCAGGATTCATCTACACTTTTACAGAGGGAGCTGTATCATGGCAGTCAAGATTGCAGAGGTGTATTGCATTATCCACAACAGAGGCTGAGTACATTGCTATAGCCGAGGCAGTAAAAGAAATGTTGTGGCTAAAGCGTTTTCTCCAAGAGTTAGGGATCAATCAGACAAAATTCAAGATACATTGTGATAGTCAGAGTGCTCTGGACTTGAGCAAAAATTCAATGTATCATTCCCAGACGAAACATATTGATATTCGCTATCACTGGATACGCAAGGTGATGGATCAATAACTGCTGAGATTAGTGAAGATTCATACAGATGATAATCCAGCGGACATGTTAACGAAAGTAGTTACTCGAGACAAGCTAGAGTTGTGCAGAGACATAACCAGGATAGCTGTCAGATGATGATTGTTTCAGATGCAACTGGAGGGGGAGAATTGTAGAGTCCAGCTGCATGCTGGCATGCATGTCCCATGCATGAGGTGAAGCCAAGATCCAGCTGCAAGACACAGCCATATGAAGCTGCCAGGAAGCTACAAAGCAAGAAGCAACAAACATACTTTCGATGGTTACTTTGACATTAGAAAAGCAGCCAACAAATGCCATGAATTATGCCATAAATCAAGGAGTGATTTGTGGTATAAACAGTGTATAAGTTTTAGCTATAAATTGAGGCCTCCCAGTAAGCTTATAGGATCCCAAAGAGTATAGAAATTGTATAGAGAGAGTTTGTGAGGTTTTTAAGTTTCTAGTTTGTAAACTTGAATTTTATTCTTGAAGTAATAAAATTATATTCGGTTTTTCCTCAAAACACTTCAAGAGTGATCGGTGAATCACAACAGAAATTACTTAAAAAAGAGCCAAAAAGATATAAATACGCACTTCAGAACTATACCAGTTTTTCCAAACAATTCTTCATATATAGCATCACAGCTTTATTCTCCATTCACGTGCTAACAACTTATGAGCCTAATTCTACTCTCAAGATCATTCTGAAAATATATTTTTTTTTCAATTTTGGAATCGTCGTCAAACCACCCCTTTCGGGCTTTAACGGAATAGGTAAAATCTCCGGCTGTCTCAGACTCTTACAAGCAACGAACTCCTTGGATTCGAACCCAGGATCTCAATGTGAGATCCTGAGCCTTACACCACCAAGCCACGCCTCTTGAGGATGATGATTATGAAAACTTCTTTGTGAAAGAGTCACAAATCTCTTCCCAATCCTTATGTAAGCGGAATTCTGATCTCGAACCTCTCCCATACTATCTTAAGAAATTTTACCAGTTAAACCACCCATATAAGAAATTCTCTCTTTGTGAATCTAGCTCGAACTAGAATTTAGGAATTCATTGGGGAAATTATAAGGCTTAAATTGAAACTCAAGAGCTAGCTAGAAGGAGCTTATCACAGATTGTTGAAGCCAGCAAAGCATGCACATGTATGCAAAACAAGAAACAGAGGCAGTGGAAAGTGAAACACCGAAAGCAGAAATGATGGTAGCCGAAAGTTGATGATGACTTGCCCAACTTGCTGCCAGCTTGCTCAAACCGTGTGACATTGTTCACATGGTTTGGGCACTATAAAAAGGAGCCTAAAACCATTGTAAAAGCATCCCAGAACTCATAAGTGAGTGTATAATAGAGAGTAAAGAGGGTTGATAGTTTTTTTGTAAAGCTTAGGGTTGTAAGCTTTGTAATTCTTTGTTTGTATGATAATAAAGAAAATTTTTCTCTCACATCTCCTCTATTATGTGTGTTTAATCACAACAAGTGGTATCAGAGCTAAGGTTACTCGGAGGGATCCCGAAACTCGGTAACAGAGATTCGGTTTGGAAAGTCGGTTCCGACAAAAGTTGTCGAAAATCGATTTTGAGCATACCATCAGATTTTTCACGGAGAGACGAGCACGGTGTTATTTTCCGGCGATCAATCAGAGGTCCGGTGAGCACGCACGCGCTTAACAAAGAGCTCGCCACGCTCTCCACGCGCACACACGCGCCTCACGCGCGTTCCAATGAAGAAGACGACCACGTCAGCAGCCACATGTCGCCACATCAGCGCCCAGTCAAAGACACGTGATACGAAACAGGATACGAAAAGACGAAACCCGATCCAAGATCCCGTAGACCCCCAAAGAACCTGTCCTTGAAAACCCTTGGAGATAGCCTTAGATGAATTTTGCCAGCAAATCGGACGCCACAAAGGATGCCAATCCTTTGATAAGTCTTTGTTCAATCACTGAACTTTTGATAAAAAATTCTCAATCTCAAGGAGAATTTACTATTCACGCACAAAAATTAGGGTCCTTCATTAAGAGATGTTTTTGAGTTTAAATAGTAACATACTCAAACCCTAAGAGAGCTAAAAAGAATAATATAGCCCTTTCTTTATTTCTTTGGAGAATCCTGAACAGCGATACAGCGCCACAACGCTTGCCACACGTTGATAAGCTTTTGTTCCGTAAAACTAAGGAAGAATCCACTCCCTCAAGATGACACAAGTCAATTTGTTTTGTAAAAAGATATATTATTGGTTAATTATCCATTACAATGAATAATGCCCTTAAATAGGTGGCTAACCCTAATTCTACCAAAATATAATAAAACCCTAATAAAATACTTGAAAATTTCGTCCATAGGCTTTTTAATTTAATTAATGTTCAGCCCAACACTTAAACAACACATAACTTAAAAAAATATAAAATATAAAAACTATAGGGATATATTTCATCCTCATTTAGTCCATGAAGGAATCCGAACTGGACTTCGATGAAAACTTCAAAGTTGTAGAGCTATGAGTTATCTTTTCAATGCAACTTGAATCACCAAAATCGGACATCGGACTAGAAAGTTACGTCCAAAATACGAAGACTGCGTAAATCCCGACACTGCTAATACACCATTCGGAAATAAAGCCCAAAATCAATCAAGGCAGCCCATGCACGTCCTAGACCCATTCCAATATTGTTTTAGACATAATAAAGCCATCACATAATGTCTCATGCATGGACCAAACTCCAGAACCCAAGGAATCTTCCAAATCCACCAAAATGGCCCAAATACACCAATTTGAGCAAACCATGCAATCAGCCACAACTTTAAGTTAACTTGGCCCAACAAACAGAGCTCATTCTGGATCACATCAACACGTCAGCAGGCTCTGCCCAGTTAGCATTCCACGTCAGCAGACCAATCAGCTGCCACGTCATCGACACGTCAGCAATTTTCCGGGTAAATTTCAGATAGGTCCCTGAACTTTCTGGAAATTATATTTTGGTCACTGTACTTTTTGAAAATTTCATTTTAGTCCCTGAACTTTTCCGTAATTGCACTTTGGCCCTGAACTTTTGGAAATTATATTTTGACCCCTGTAATTTTTGAAATTTGCAATTTGGTCCATGTGTCGGATTTTGACAAACGAACTGTCGTTTCCACCATTTTCGACCATTCCGGACGCAACGGTGAGGTCCGTTTTTTGAAATTCTTCTTAGAAGTTTTTATGAGGGATGAGGGCAACGGAAAAATGGTTTTGTTAACCAGTACCAATTATTTCACATGGAGAGGAAGGATGAAAGACCTTTTGTATGTGAAGGACTATGATGAATCAGTTTTTCTGGAGCAGAAACCAGAAGGAATGTCCGATGAGAAGTGAACTAATCTTCACCAGAAAACATGCAGTACTATTCGTCAATGGATCGACGATAGTATCGTCAACCATGTCAGTGAAGAAACAAATGCATGTGTCTTATGGAGAAAGATGGATGAGCTTTTCCGAGCAAAGACTGGCACAACAAGTTGTACTACATCAAGAAGATGATGGGTTTGAAATACCAAGAAGGTACAGCTACGGCGGACCATATCAACGATTTCCTCGGAACCATGAAAGAACTGTCGGGATTGGGCATAGAATTCGGTGATGAGGTAAACGGTTTAATACTTCTTAATACGTTACCAGAATCTTGGGAAATGTTCAGATCTACGGTGATAAATTCAGCCGTAGATGAGAAAGTCACTATGGAGATGACGAAAACCAGGATATTCGAGGAAGAAAAGAGGACGAGAATGCAGGAGTCAGCATCAGCCTCGACCTCAGAAGCTCTAGTGACAGAAAAGAACACCAGAAGGGGGATGAGTAAAAGCCGAGGCCTAGGTAGACCAGACAAGAACCGAGGTAAATCAAGAGCTAAAGATATTGAGTGTTATCACTGCAAAAAGAAAGGTCATATGAAGAGTGATTGCTACAAGTTGAAGAACGAGCAGTCCATGAGAGACGGTGACTCTGATCAAGAAAGAGTTGCCACTACCACCGATAAAACCTCTAAAGAATTATGTATTATGTATGAAGAAGATGTTGTGAATCTTACCAGCCACGAGACCAGTTGGGTGATAGATAGTGGCGCCTCCATACACGCCACATCTCGCAGAGACTTCTTTTCATCTTACACATCAGGAGACTACGGTGCTGTAAGGATGAGGAATGACAGACAGTCCAAAGCCATCGGTATTTGAGACATCTGCCTTGAAACAGACAATGGGACAAGGCTAGTATTGAAGGGAGTCAAGCACATCCCTGATGTATTGCATCCCATTCATGCATCAGGTCTGTTCCCGTTCGAACGCGTTTACGAACGCAACCGAACACACATCAACCGAACACACATCAACCGGCGCGGCAAAGCCTCATGGTAACGGGCTTTAGCCCATCCCCATAGGGGATCTCACATCGCACTTACTAAGCCCATGCGCTCGGTTGAATCATGCATACGAAAATAAAGACAATCATATCAAACTAAGTATGTCCGATTGAACGTATTTCGCATTCAACCGAACACACATCAATCGGTGCGGTAAAGCATCGTGGTGAAGGATTTTAACCCTCCAATTAGGGAACCTTTCATCGCACTTACTAAGCCCATGCACTCGATCGTATCATGGGATTAAACAACATGCAGAATTTAAATGACAAGAATTAAATAAACCAAAGCAACTCAAAACAAGAGGAGGTGCCGTTTTACTCAAGTGGTACGTGGAGTTGTGTCCCAAGTACAGACCGCACTACCGTCCATTCGGATTCGGCTACGGAATTTACGTCTGGGTTTCCATCTTATATACCACAAGAGACGACACTCTTCCATTCATCCAATACCCACAACACGCATCATACACACAACAAATGCCACAAATACAGAAAATATAATCAAAATAAATAACCAGAAATTAAATACGAGTAAGTGTGATAGATACCCTCAGGTCTAACCTTTTAAGCTGTCTCTCGGACTCGCGTTCCACGAAGATCGAAAGGGGGTAAAGCTCCGCAACTTTTCTGGTTCACTGGTTTGCCTCTTCCTTCGCTATTCGGCCACTCGAGCTACTGTTCCGACTCCGTTTTGCTGCTATTTCCTTATGGTTTTGCTGCTGTTCCCTCTGTATCCTCTGCTTACTGTTGGTGGGCTGTTTTGGTGTTCTTGGTGGACTGTTCTGTGTTCCTTTTTAGTGTGGTTTGGTGTGATTATTTCAAAGGTTATAAGTGCAGTTTATGTTATTGTTTAAAGGGATTGTTGAGAGTGATTTAGGCTGTTGTGTTTTGTGTAATTTTCGGTGATGTGTGAAGGTTTAAAAAGGGTGATTTTCGGTGGTGGTTAGGGTTGTTTATGCTTGTAATTTCGGTGATATGAGGGTAAGGTTGAAATGAATGATTTTTGTGATGTCTAGTATTTCTTGCTATAATTCTTGTATGAATTGTGTGTATGAGCTAGAGAGATTGGAGAGGGGGGATGGCTAGGTTAGGGGTTGTTTATATAGAGAATGGCTAGGGCTTCACCTTGTCTCACAAGGAAGAGATTTGGTTTCCAAATAAAGAGAGATGGGAAAGACATATACAAGATTGAGGGGGGACAAAATATTTTAATTTAGGAAGTCAACTAATTTAAATTGGTGTATATCTTATTGAATTAGGAAGTCAAATATTTGATTGGTTTTAATTGGTTAGGATTGATTTTAATTAGACATATTCTTATTTTATGTTTTATTTAATTGGTAAATGATTATTTAAATATTTTATTTAATGTTTAATATTTATTTATTTAATTTGGGATGTGTTTTATGGGCTTTGGGGGGCCAAATGGGCTGGGGTGTGAGGCTAGCAGCAAAACCAGAATTACCGGCTCCGTTCGAACGCCTCCTCGCACGCGGCACGAACGTCCGCAATCTGCACGAGGTTCGAACGGAGGACGAACGCAGCACCAACAAAGACAGTGAACTTGTGGAATGAACTTGATGACATACTTATTCCGAATTTCCCTTTCCGACCTCCGTTTCCCGCAATATCCTTAGCTAAAAGGTAGTGCCTCCAATTGAGACTCATCATCGGATTTCACATGCGAAAATGCAATGCCTACAGTCGCCCCCCACTTTGATGGGACTTGTGCAGTGCAGTGTGTGACTTTGAACAATCCTATCAAAGTTATGCAATGTATTTTTACTTACCTGGCTCGGCTGCCACCTCGAGTTGAGTTGATACTGCAGCGGACCTCGATCCTGGGATGCGTCCCAATAATTGCAACTTACAACGGGGGCACCTCGACCCAACACCGCTGACTATAGGGACCTCACCCTTGAATTGATGATGTAGTGGGCACCTCGACCCTGGGCACCTCGACCCGGAACTACAACTGACAACGGGGGCACCTCGACCCTGGGCACCTCGACCCAACACCGCTGACTATAGGGACCTCGCCCTCGAAATGATGATGTGATGTGGAGCCTCGCTCCTCAGCCGATATGGGCCTCGCCCCCGAGCTGATATAATGTGACATGGAGCCTCGCTCCTCAGCTGATACGGGCCTCGCCCCCAAGCTGACATGATGTGATGTGGAGCCTCGCTCCTCAGCCGATATGGGCCTTGCTCTTTTCCTTCTTCATCACCTGTTTACACAAAACAGCACAAACACAAAAAGATGCAATATAGGTTACGTGTATGCATGTATGCATGAGTTTTCTCATTCCGTTGGGTTAGGTCTTCCATTGGCGACCAAGTCTTCTTAAGCAAAGTACAGCTTCAGCCTGTCGACATTGATTGGTTCTGTGAACTCATTTCCCTCGAGATCTGACAACTTCACTGCTCCATTTCCCATGACTTTCTGAACGATGTAGGGTCCTTCCCAGTTCGGCCTGAATTTCCCTCTCGGATCTGTCGTCGACGGCCTCGACTGCTTAAGTACTAAATTACCCTTTCTGATCTTGGTGGGGCGTACTTTGTTGAATGCCCGGGCTAGTCTCTTCTGATACAACTGCATGTGATACAAAGACTTCGTTCTCTTCTCATCCAACAGTGCTAACTGATCAAATCTCTGTGCGGCCCATTCATGTTCCGGTAATTTTGCCTCTACTAATACCCTCGGGGACTGTATTTCCATTTCTATTGGCAATACTGCTTCCATTCCGTAGACTAAGGAGTAAGGTGTGGACCCTGTTGCTGTTTTTACTGATGTTCTGTACCCCCACAAAGCATACGGTAATTTCTCGGCCCAATCTCTGCAATTCTCTGTCATCTTAGCTAAATTTGTCTTTATAGTCTTGTTGGCTGCCTCAACTGCCCCATTTGTCTGCGGCCTGTACGGTGGTGACTTGTGGTGGCCTATCACATACCTCTGTAACATTGCTTTCGTCTCCCCTTGAAACTGGACCCCGTTGTCTGTCACTACATGATGCGGCATACCATACCGACAAACGAGGTTCCGAGCTATGAACCTTGCCATCTGTTTCGCTGTAACATTACGGAATGATTCGGCTTCCACCCACTTTGAGAAGTAATCTACTGCCACCACTATGAAGCGATGCCCATTTGATGCATTTGGTCGAATTTCCCCAATCATATCAATTCCCCATGCTGAGAAAGGCCACGGCTCTGATAACCCGTGTAATTCTGTGTGCGGTAAGTGGTTCAAATTACCATGTGCTTGACAGTCATGACAGTGCTTTACCATCTTCGCGCAGTCTGTTTCCATGGTTGACCAATAAAAACCTTGTCTCACTATCTTGCGGGACAGATTCAACCCGTTCATGTGCGGACCGCATACCCCGGCGTGTACCTCTTCCATTACATGTTGAGCTTCTTCCTTTCTTAAACACTTCAACTGAATACCGTTTGCCTGCCTCTTGTACAGTTCCCCTCTCAAAGTCACATACTGGGACGCTAACTTCTGAATGGCTATTCTGTCTTTTCTGCCCGCCCCTTCCGGGAATTCACCATGTTCCAGATACCTCTGAATGTCATAATACCAAGGTTTACCGTCGTCAACCTCAACTTCCAGAATTCTTTCTATCTCATAAGCAGGTTTACTTGCTGTTGTCAGTATCAACGGTCTCATCACTAACTTCTCTGGATTTTCCCAAGTCGCTGCTAGTGTAGCCAATGCGTCTGCCATCTGATTCTCTTCTCGGTAGGTGCTGAAACTTACACTCGGGGATAACCCGTGCCAATTTTCTGAGGTGAAGAAGGTAAGGCTTCAACCGTTCTTCCTTCAATTCCCATTCTCCTCGCATCTGCTGGACTACCAACATAGAATCTCCGTAGATTTCAACACTTCCGGCCTTCAAGGCTATCAATGCTGTCAAACCAAAAGCACATGCCTCATACTCAGCCATGTTGTTAGTCACCCTGAATGTCAATCTCTTGGCCAACGGCAAAGTCTCTCCCTCGGGGGTCACTATCACGATCCCGATTCCGGCTCCCTTGTAATTCACTGCTCCGTCAAAGTACATCTTCCATCTCTGAACTGTTATTGCTTGGATCTCTTCGTCTGGAAACTCAAACTTATACTGATCCCCCTCAACAGGTTGCAATGCCAGAAACTCCGCTACTGCTCGCCCCTTGATCACTTTGGAGGTGAGATACTCAATGTCAAACTCTGTCAACAATACCAACCATCGGCCCAGTTTTCCCACTAGTGAAGGCACTGAATGAAGATATTTCAGAGGATTCTCCTTTGCCACTACCTGGATCTTGTATGACTGGAAATAATGCCGCAACTTTCTGGAAGCCCATACCACTGCAAGACATATCTTCTCAACTTCCTGATACCGAGCCTCATACGGAAGCAGCTTCTTACTCAGATAATACACTGCATGTTCTACCCCTGTCTCATCTGCCTGTACCATCATACCCCCCAATGCTTCTGATTCTATAGCCAAATACAATATCAAAGGTCTGCCCGGTCTCGGAGGTTTCAATACAGGTGGCTTTACCAAGTACTCTCTGATTCTGTCGAAGGCGGTCTGACACTGTTCATTCCATCTCACTGGCTGATCTTTTCTCAACAGTTTGAAGATAGGCTCACATACCGATGTCAGCTTGGCAATAAACCGACTGATGTACTGAATCTTCCCCAAGAATGCTCTGACTTCCTTTTCTGTCTTCGGTGCAGGCATTTCTGTGATTGCCTTGATCTTTTCGGAGTCTACCTCTATTCCGCCCATCCCACTGTATGACCAAGCAATTTCCCTGATGTCACCCCAAACACACATTTCTTGGGGTTAAGCCGCAGGTTATATCTGTCAACTCTCTGAAGGAACCTTTCCAATGCCTCAATATGCCCAACTCTTGTCTCTGATTTCACCATCATGTCATCCACATACACCTCAATCTCTTTGTGCATCAAGTCATGGAAAAGTGTAGTGGCCATCCGCTGATAAGTAGCTCCCGCATTCTTAAGCCCAAACGGCATAACCTTGTAACAATAGGTACCCCACTCGGTAACAAATGCAGTCTTGTGTTTATCTTCCTCAGCCATGAGAACCTGATTGTAACCTGAAAACCCATCTGCAAATGAATACATAGCGGATAAAGCCGCGCTATCAACCAGAACATCTATATGCGGCAAAGGGAAATCATCTTTCGGACAAGCTTTATTGAGATCTCTGTAGTCTACACACATTCTGACCTTCCCATCTTTCTTTGGTACCGGTACTATGTTAGCCAACCATTCAGGGTACTTTACCACTTCCAAGAACCCCACATCTATCTGTTTCTGAACTTCCTCTCTGACTTTCTCAGCCCATTCTGGTCTCATCCGTCTGAGTTTCTGTTTTACTGGCCTCATATTCGGATAAGTTGGTATTGTGTGCTGGGCAATGTTTCTGTCTACCCCAGGCATGTCCTCATAGGACCAAGCAAATACTTTGGCATATCTGACCAACACTTCTTCTAGTTTCTCCCTCTCTTCGGAGGTTACTTCACTTGCAATCAAAATTTCTTTGGGGTTCTCAAGTGTGCCCAAGTTAAATGCAATAGTTCTGGCTGAACTGATGTCAAATATGCTTGATTCATGCAGAGTGAATGGAAATGACTCAGGCAAGTAAGCAAAAGAAATGTCTTTATTATTGGATAATGCGGAAGTACATTCAAATAAGTCAGGAAGGTAAATGTCTTCATCATCTATAGACACTTCTTCCTTTGCAATCAGGTCTTCCTCATGGCTTCTCATCTTCTTCCAGAGTCAGGCTCTCTAACTTCATCAGCTCTTCTCCCAAATCTCTGCTCCACAGCTTTCCCAGTCAGTGGCTTCTCACCCAACAAATCCTGGAAGATCTCAAACCCAGGTACAACAATCCCATTAACCTCCACAGGTTCAGGCTCTCCTTGATACCCTGAAGCTTTCACAAAGCACTCCATCAGCCTCAGGCCCTTTTTCTTGACCTTTGGCTTTTCTTCGTCAGATCTGTACCCCAAACCTTCCGAGTAGTCTGTCCTCTGAAATCCGGCAATTTTGAACCTTTTCCCGGCTCAAACTTCATCTTCTCCATAATCCTAGCCACCCTAGGATCCACCCATTCCTCGAAAGTAGCTGACACCTGAAACCTCGTGAAAGGTTGTATCTCCAAGGCAGCCACGGCATTATCTAACTCAGCCCGGATGGTAACAACTTCTCCCTCATACGGGAATTTGATCATCTGATGCAAAGTGGAAGGCACGCCCCCAAGTTTGTGAAACCAAGGCCTTCCCAACAATAAGGCAAAAGTGGCTGGGATGTCCAGCACTGTGAACTCAACCTCATCTTCAATCAGGTCCTACCTTGACCATAGCCACAAAGGTACCCTCAACTCCCCGCTTACTGTCATCATAAGCCTTAATAGTCATACTGGAGGGGTCCAAGTCTGTTGCTTTCATACCCAATCTTGCCAGAATTTTCAACGGGCACACATTGATGGACGAACCGTCATCCACCATCACACATGAAGTTTTCTTGCCCCTCACCTCGGCCCTGATAAATAAGGCCTGTTATGATTTCTCCCCTCCACCGGGAGTTCATCCTCAGAAAAGGATATCTGCAAAGCTTCTTTCTGAACCGACCCAACAAACATTGCGGGGTTGGCATCCTCCGGTACCACGATCTTGCTCAAGGCCTCAACCATAGCCTGCCTATGCTCCCGAGATGCACATAACAGTTCCCAGATACTCACTTGTGCTCTAGTCTTCCTCAATTGCCTCAGCACTATATCACCTTCAGTATTTTCTGCAGTCTCAACCACTTCTCTACCATCTGTTAAAGCTTCCTTACCCTTTCCGCCATATCATTATAAAAACGACCGCTCCGTGTCATTCCCCTTACTTCTTCCTCATCACTGCTAGAGAAATCAAGCCAGAAGTTTTTTCCCTGCTCAAACTCATCCTCACTAGTGCTATCCCAGATTCCCAGGCAAAAGGCTTGAGGGTGAAAGGATTTCAGGACAAGGTCTTCTGGGAGGCCAGAATTGATCATGTAGGCTGGTGGTGGTACGGCACGGTAGTTGGGTAAGGGGTTTCTGTGTGTGTCAGGCTGTTCTGTTTCTGGGTTGGGTATTTTTTTGGAGTCTATTAGGTCTTGGATTTCATGGCGGAGTCGGGCGCAATTGTCGGTGTCATGGCCTTTTTGTGGTGGAAGTGGCAGTAAAGGCTTAGGTTATAATGTGATGGTAGGGGATTGGGTAATGGTTTGGTATCCAAGGGTTTCAAGAGCCCTTGCCTCTTCAATTTTCTAGCACCTTAGACAGGGGCCTTCCCAAGTTGGAAAACTGCCTGTTCCGGATAGCAGCAGCAATTTCAGCAGAAACGGGCTTTGTTCCCGATGTTCCCCCAATGGGCCTCCTGTTCAGACCATAGAATTTTCTATTCTCGGCCTCTTCTTCCTCAATATCCATGACAGTTTCCCTCAACTGCCGAAAGTCTGCAATCATGGAGGTCATCCTCCTCAACTTGCCATAAATGGAGGGCTTGGTGCCCTTGATAATCATCTTGATCTGATCCTTCTCCGAAGGCCTAGTCTGCATTTTCAATAACTGACCCCTCCACCGGTCCACATACTCCTTAAAACTCTCCTCCGCTTTCTGCTTAACATTCTCCAGATCACGGAGTGACAGATCGATCTCCAAGTCGGTGACATATTGCTTCAGGAAAGCATCGGCTAACTCCCTCCAATCTTCCTTTACTTTCTTATCCAAACTGTGGTACCATACCACGGGAGCTCCTTCAAGCGACATTCCAAACATTTTCTGTACCTGACGCTGAGATAAGCCAACTGAACTCATGACTGATACAAACTGTCGGAGATGCACCCTCGGATCCCCATTCCCGTTGAACTTAGCCATATCCGGCATCTTGAACTGTACCGGCAACTGTTCCTCAAAAGTCAATGTGTCATAATCCAGCAAGTCCTCATTCTTACCCCTCATCTTGCGGGTAACGACTCAACCTGATCCCGAAGTTTCTGTAACTCTGCCTGAGACCCAGATACTCTGCCCGCTGCATACTCTGCCATATCATCAAAAGTGGGGGTATCATCCCCCAATCTGTTCGGAGGTTCCTCTGGTCTTGCATCCCCAGAACTACCCCAGCACGAGACCCGGCTATACCAGCCACAGCAGTAGTCAAAGCCTGCAACTGTTCAGTGACTTTGGCGAGACTGTTCTCTAACTGATCCATACGGGACACCTCATTATCGGATTCACTCATACTTGTTCTTTTAGTGAGCCTTGTCCCTTCTCTAACCCAAACGGTATCTATGTTGTCTTTTTGAGACATAGATGGTGTTAACATGATATATGGATGCATGAGGTGCATGAGATGCATGTAACATATAACATACTAAATAAAATAAAATTCTCAAACAAATCGGCCTATTATCATTTTAGAAGCTTTTGGGACAACTGTCATAAGAGTGAACCCGTCCCAGTTTAAATGGCCCAACGAGTTCATGTCTTATGGCAAAGAGCCCAACTAAATCCAAATGATAATATTCCGAACACAAGCACAAGGTGGCCCACCAACACTTAGACGCCTTTGGCCCAATAGTCATGGAATACATCCTTGTCCCAGTTTAAATGGCCCAACAAGTCCATATCCCATGACAAATGGTCCAAATGGATCCAAACGATAATGTTCCCAAACACAAGCATAGGAGGGAGATAATACAAACATAACATAATAATTTTCACATAATGGCCCATCAACATTTCAGAAGCCTTGGGCCTAATAGTCATACAATACGAACTTGCCCCAGTTTAAATGGCCCAGCAAGCCCGCATTTCTGATAATAGTCCAACTGCATCCAAATGAGGATGGTCCATAAGCACATTCTCAAGGAAATAATTGTTACTTTAACCATACAAACCGGTCTATGGGTGTGATTTGCAAGAGTATGGACAAAGGCTCTCACCGGCGAAGGATAGCCCACAACTAGGTCTCCCCACTCAAGGGTTCAGGCGACCAAGTGAGCGTATCCCTTTTTATACACTAAGGTACGTGCCAATGAGCTATGGTGTGTGACGGACTGTCAAATGGATTTCCCGTTGTAGATTCCCCAGAGGGAAGGTGGAGCGAGGCTCACTTAAATACCCAAGCCTCTTAGGCTCTTATCGCTTGGTGTCAGGAATAAACAACGAGTCCTCCAAATTAGTCCATCACAAAGGCTACGAGTAGATGGCCATGTAGGTGTCCTCACAGCTTTTCCTTCTAGAAAGGTAGTGAGTGAAGGAAGACACCAAACCATTACCTAGCCTCAAAGTGCCTTGATTAAACCCTCACTTATCCACTATAGACATGGCCAATTAAAACATAAATCCACTCATTACAAGACAATATTTCGGGGCCAATTCTCATATCCCCAGTGGAGTCGCCAGACTGTAGGACACAGGACCTGGGCGACGCATGTTCTAGGCTCGCGGCCTAGTTGGGAAATACTAAATAATATGGAGTCGCCACCCGGTGTGAACCGGGACAAGAGATTTAAGGCCGCACTCACCCCTCGCAAGGGAAGACCTCAAACCGTTGGGTTCGGAATGGTCCCTTACTCATGTCACTTGTAATGAAAAGATTTATGTAATAATTTAATCAAGCTTAAGTAACACTTATTTCCAAAAGTATCATGCTTCTAAATTCTCATATGCAAAATAAAACTTATGCACACATTTCACATATATCTCATATCTAAAATCGCATGCTTAACATATATCAAAATAGCAACGAACATACAACTTTATTTGCATATTACATTCAAGAAAACACAAGCACACATATTAACCATACAAACATACATATGGGCACTTTTCCAAGTGGTACGTGGAATTGTATCCCAAGTACAGACCGCACTACCGTCCATTCGGAATCGGCTACGGAATTTACGTCTGAGTTTCCATCCGATATACCACAAGAAATAATACTCAAATGTTATCACGACACAAGCATATGAATTGTAATTCATTAACATAGTTGTATTCATACATGTGGGGATAGCTACTAGGAAAACTATGCATGAAATCTAATGAAGATGACTCGATTCAGTGGGTGCGCGTTCGTGTAGCGTTCGTAAACGCGTTCGAACGGTAAACAGAAGGTTCGCGTTCGTGTAGCGTCCGAGAACGCGTTCGAACGGAACCAGACCTGATGCATTATGAAACTAAGAAAGTGCGTGGGCGTTCGTATAGCGTTCGTAAACGCGTTCGAACGGTAAACAGAAGGTTCTCGTTCGTATGGCGTTTGATAACGCGTTCGAACGGAAATGAAACAGAATGCTCACGTTTTATAGCGTTTGTTAACGCGTTCGAACGGAAATGAAACAGAATGCCTACGTTCGTATGGCGTTCGTGAACGCGTTCGAACATGAGGGAGACCTGATGTATGACAAGGCAAAATACATGCGCGTTCGAGTTGCGTTCGTAAACGCGTTCGAACGGGAACAGACCTGATGCATGAAATGGGATGCAATACATAAACGAAAAATAAAGGGGGGGGCGCGGCGAAGTACTGCCGTAAAGGTGGCCTTTTGGGGCTCTTGATCTCTCAAAGAGAGGACCTTTAGACCAACATACTAAGCCCATGCGCTCGACTGAATCATGCATACATAGAATGAAAAGCAATAATATTAAACATAGTGTGCCCGATTGAACGTATCTTGTATCCAACCGAACACACATCAACCGGCGCGGCAAAGCCTCGTGGTAACGGGCTTTAGCCCATCCCCATAGGGGATCTCACATCGCACTTACTAAGCCCATGCGCTCGGTTGAATCATGCATACGAAAATAAAGACAATCATATCAAACTAAGTATGTCCGATTGAACGTATTTCGCATTCAACCGAACACACATCAATCGGTGCGGCAAAGCATCGTGGTGAAGGATTTTAACCCTCCAATTAGGGAACCTTTCATCGCACTTACTAAGCCCATGCACTCGATCGTATCATGGGATTAAACAACATGCAGAATTTAAATGACAAGAATTAAATAAACCAAAGCAACTCAAAACAAGAGGAGGTGCCGTTTTACTCAAGTGGTACGTGGAGTTGTGTCCCAAGTACAGACCGCACTACCGTCCATTCGGATTCGGCTACGGAATTTACGTCTGGGTTTCCATCCTATATACCACAAGAGACGACACTCTTCCATTCATCCAATACCCACAACACGCATCATACACACAACAAATGCCACAAATACAGAAAATATAATCAAAATAAATAACCAGAAATTAAATACGAGTAAGTGTGATAGATACCCTCAGGTCTAACCTTTTAAGCTGTCTCTCGGACTCGCGTTCCACGAAGATCGAAAGGGGGTAAAGCTCCGCAACTTTTCTGGTTCACTGGTTTGCCTCTTCCTTCGCTGTTCGGCCACTCGAGCTACTGTTCCGACTCCGTTTTGCTGCTGTTTCCTTATGGTTTTGCTGCCGTTCCCTCTGTATCCTCTGCTTACTGTTGGTGGGCTGTTTTGGTGTTCTTGGTGGACTTCTGTGTTCCTTTTTAGTGTGGTTTGGTGTGATTATTTCAAAGGTTATAAGTGCAGTTTATGTTATTGTTTAAGGGATGTTGAGAGTGATTTAGGCTGTTGTGTTTGTGTAATTTTCGGTGATGTGTGAAGGTTTAAAGGGTGATTTTCGGTGGTGGTTAGGGTTTTTTATGCTTGTAATTTCGGTGATATGAGGGTAAGGTTGAAGGAATGATTTTTGTGATGTCTAGTATTTCTTGCTATAATTCTGTGTGTGAATTGTGTGTATGAGCTAGAGAGATTGGAGAGAGGGGATGGCTAGGTTAGGGTTGTTTATATAGAGAATGGCTAGGGCTTCACCTTGTCTCACAAGGAAGAGATTTGGTTTCCAAATAAGGAGAGATGGGAAAGGCATATACAAGATTGAGGGGGGACAAAATATTTTAATTTAGGAAGTCAACTAATTTAAATTGGTGTATATCTTATTGAATTAGGAAGTCAAATATTTGATTGGTTTTAATTGGTTATGATTGATTTTAATTAGACATATCTTATTTTATGTTTTATTTAATTGGTAAAATTTTAAATATTTTATTTAATGTTTAATATTTATTTATTTAATTTGGGATGTGTTTTATGGGCTTTGGGGGGGCCAAATGGGCTGGGGTGTGAGGCTAGCAGCAAAACCAGAATTACCGGCTCCGTTCGAACGCCTCCTCGCACGCGGCACGAACGTCCGCAATCTAACGAGGTTCGAACGGAGGAACGAACGAACGCAGCACAACGAAGACAGTGAACTTGTGGAATGAACTTGATGACATACTTATTCCGAATTTCCCCTTCCGACCTCCGTTTCCCGCAATATCCTTAGCTAAAAGGTAGTGCCTCCAATTGAGACTCATCATCGGGTTTCACATGCGAAAATGCAATGCCTACACCTGACATCCGTTAAACTGATTCAACAGGCAAGCTGGATGTGAAGGTTTCGCAGCACCTTTAGTAGACACCTGGAAGCTCACTAAAGGATCAATGTAGTGGCACGAGGTAAGAAAGACTAAAAACTCTATATTTGATGCATGCTAAGCTTTCAAATAGTAGCATAAATACAATCACGGTAATGAGGCAGCGAGCTATGGCTAAAAAGCTCGGTCACATGAGTCAACGGGGATGGAAATACTACGCAGGCGGAATGTTCTTCCGAATTGATTGAAGAACTCACACTTACGGAAGTGTGAACACTGCATGGCTGGAAAGCAGAACATATTGTCCTTCTAGAGCTCCCCGCCTCAACGGAAACCGGAGGTACTTGACCTCATACATTCAGATGTATGTGGTCCGATGCAGACACGAACACTTGGTGGGTCACTTTACTTTGTGACATTCATAGATGATCATCAAGGAAGATCTGGGCATACATCTTGAAGAGAAAAGATCAAGTGCTGGGAGTGTTCAAGGAGTTTCATGCCCTGGTGGAGAGAGAAACCGGTAAGAAACTCAAATACATCAGAACAAACAACAGTGGAGAATACAGAGGTCCGTTTTATCAGTACTGCAAGACAAAAAGAATCCGACATCAAACGACACCTCCGAAGACACCTCAGCTGAATGGCCTAGCTGAGAGGATGAACGGAACCTTGTGCGAAATGGTCAGAAGCTTGCTGTCACAAGCCAAGATACCGAAGACATTCTGGGGGGAGACACTCAACACAGCAGTACATGTTTTAAACATGTCCCCAACAGTCGCACTGAAATGTAATGTTCATAACCAAGCCTGGACAGGTAAAGAAGTGTCATACGAACACTTGCATGTCTTTGGGTGCAAAGCTTTTGTACAAATCCCAAAGGACGAGAGATCCAAGCTTGATGCAAAGACGCGACAGTGTGTCTTTATAGGTTATGGTCAGGATGATTTCGACTACAAATTGTATGATCTTGTGAAAAGAAGATTGTCAGAAGTCGAGATGTTGTCTTTGTTGAAGACCAGACCATAGAAGATATCCGGAAGGAGATGAAGACAATGCCCCCAAAAATACAGAGATGTGAATCCAGAACCTCATACACCGGTGCCAGTACAAGTTGAAGATAAGGTTTCCAGACACGAGGGTACAGGTGATGAAGCTCCCAGAGATGATGATCATGATCAACCACCAGTACCAGAAGCTACACCAACAGTTCCACAGAGAAGGTCTGACAGAGAAAGGCGACATTCAACCAAATACTATGTACATGAGTATGTGCTGCTTACTGACGGGGGAGAACCCGAGAGCTACAAAGAGGCTGTGGAAACAGAAGACAAAGAAAAGTGGAGGAATTCATGCAAGATGAGATGAAATCTTTGCATGACAATCACACTTTTGAGTTGGTGAAATTGCCAAGAGGAAAAAAGGGCTTTGAAAAACAAATGGGTGTACAGGGTGAAGCAACATGAGCACACTTCACAACCCCGATACAAAGCCAGACTAGTCTTCAAGGGATTCAATCAGAGAAAATGCATTGACTTTGATAAAATCTTATCTCCAGTTGTGAAGATGTCATCCATCAGAGTGGTACTCAGTTTAGCAACAAGCCTCGACCTGGAAGTTGAGCAGATGGATGTCAAGACCGCAATTCTTCACGGAGATCTGGAAGAAGAATTTACATGGAGCAACCAGAAGGCTTCAAAGTCAGAGGGAAAGAGGATTATGTGTGCAGACTCAGGAAAAACCTACCTATACAGTTTGAAACAGGCACCGAGACAGTGGTACGTGAAGTTTGAGTCAGTTATGAGGGAGCATGGATACAAGAAGACCACTTCAGACCATTGTATTTTCGTTCAGAAATTTTCTGATGATGACTTTGTCATCTTACTGCTATACGTAGATGATATGTTGATAGTTGGTCTGAATCAATCGATGATTGATAATTTGAAGCAGCAACTGAGTAAGTCTTTTGAGATGAAAGACTTGGGGCCAGCTAAACAGATTATTGGCATCAGGATCGGCCGTGATCGGAAATCCAGGAGATTATACTTGTCACAGGAGGAGTACATCGAGAAGGTACTTCAGCGATTCCAGATGGACAAAGCTAAAGCGGTTACCACTCCTCTTGCTACCCACTTTAGATTGAGTACACAACAGAGTCCCTCTACTGAGACAAAGAATGAGGAAATGAAACATGTTCCATACACCTCAGCAGTGTGAAGTCTTATGTATGTCATGGGGTGCACGAGGCCAGACTTAGCACACGCAGTTGGATTGGTTAACCGGTTTATGTCAAACCCAGGAAAAGAACACTGGAATGCTGTCAATGGATCATGCAGTATCTACGAGGCACATCCAAGATGAGATTATGTTTTGGAAGCGACAAGCCAGTGTTGATGGTAGGGGTGGGCGCGGTTCGGTTTGGTTCGGTTTTTGCTAAAATCGAACCAAACCATATTTTACGGTTCAGATTTTTTACCTCTCAAACAACCATTAAAAACCAAAATAACGGTTTGGTTCGGATTGAAAATTTTTTAAACCAGCGGTTTACGGATTGGTTCGGTTCGGTTTAGGATTATTATATTTAAAACAAATTTTCATCAACTCAAGTGAAGACAAAAAAAAAAAAAAAAAAAACTAGTCTATCCAACAAATAGTATGAAGTGCTATGGTGTAAGCTGTGACTCCATGGAACACATGCACTCCATTAAGGAGTGAAAAATGAGGCACAATTAATTCTTGTATTTTTTAAAAATTACCTTGAATAATGATGTTACCACCGTTCTAATTAAGAGACAAATCCAACATCTTACTTTCAAGAATAATGATGCTACCATAAAACAAAAAATTTAAGAATAAAAGTATTAACAAATAAATTGAATAATAAAAGTATTAACATACTAATAAAAAGAAAACATAGAATAAAATTAAAAGAACATTACAATTTTTTTTATAAAAATATATAACTTTTTTTAATTATAACGGTTCGATTCGGTTTAACAGGTGCTGTTCGGATTAGCTCCTGAACCGAATCGTAAACCCTTTGTGGTGGGCCAATCCGAACCGTAAACCGAACCGTTAGAAAAAAAAACCGTAAATTCTGTCCGGTTTGGTTCGGTTTGCGGTTCGGTCGGTTTTTTTGCCCACCCTAATTGATGGGCTACACCGATTCAGATATGGCAGGAGATGTGGATACCCGAAAGTCTACTTCGGGGTATCTGATTACTCTCTCAGGAGGAGCTGTGACATGGCAGTCAAGGTTGCAGAGATGTGTTGCACTTTCTACAACAGAGGCAGAATTCATTGCAGTGACAGAAGCTTGCAAGGAATTGTTGTGGATGAAGACATTCGTCCAGTAATTAAGTTTCAAGCAGGAGAAGTACATTTTGTACTGCGATAGCCAGAGTGCTATCTACCTTGGTAAAAAATCCACCTTTCATTCGAGGTCAAAACATATCGATGTGAGGTATCACTGGATACGGGACGTCCTGAGCTCAGGAAAATTCACACCGACGACAACGGTGCTGATATGTTCACCAAGGTTTTACCGAAGGAGAAGCTTGAAATCTGTCGTGCCATAACCGGGATGACAAAACTCTCCACATAGTTAGAGTGGAGAGAGACAAAGAACTACGATTGGCTTGATCCCAACTCAGGGTACGTAGGCAGTCATACAGATGCAGCCAGGGGTGGATCATTTTGAGGATCAGGTTTGGATGATTAATGATCGGCTCAGATTTTAGGAAATATTCACCGATGGGGAGATTTGTTGAAGCCAGCAGAGCATGCACATGCATGCAAAACAAGAAACAAAGGCAGTGGACAGTGAAGCACCGAAAGCAGAAATGATGGTAGCCGAAAGTTGATGATGACTTGCCCAGCTTGCTCAAATCGTGTGACACTGTTCACACGGTTTGGGCACTATAAAAAGGAGTCTAAAATCATTGTAAAATCATCCGAGAACTTATAAGTGAGTGTATAATAGAGAGTAAAGAGGGTTGAGAGTTTTTTGTAAAGCTTAGGGTTGTAAGCTTTGTAATTCTTTGTTTGTATGATAATAAAGAAGAATTTTCTCTCACATCTCATCTATTGTGCAACACAGATAAATTAAGCTAAAATGACAATAACCCTTCATTGATCTTGTTAAACAACTAATTAACCACATAGCTATCTTGACAGGATGACTATTCCTTCTTGAAATCAATGATGGAGTTTCTAGAGAACTCACCATCACTATATAACTA
Source organism: Zanthoxylum bungeanum (assembly GCA_019454045.1). Classification (NCBI taxonomy): domain Eukaryota; kingdom Viridiplantae; phylum Streptophyta; class Magnoliopsida; order Sapindales; family Rutaceae; genus Zanthoxylum; species Zanthoxylum bungeanum. Next base: position 638,146 of record SKCR01007834.1, on the reverse strand, counting down.
ATAAAGATATCAAATCATGCTGACATTATGGCCTATCTTTGCAATTTGCAGTGACTGACAAAATTTTAACCATGATATTGTCACAACACAACAAAATTGAAGGGGCTCTTCTCAATTGAATTGGAATTTTGATTTATATATCATCTTTGCTTCACTCACTCACTTTGTTATCCTAACAAGATAAGCATTCATGTACACAAAACAAAACAACAATTTAATTCCAAGTGCCCACATCTCATCAGCTGTATATCAAGAACAGTTGAAACAGTATAATGTTTTTTTCTTAACTGATTTTTGTTAGACTGATTATTGAAGACAACTTACAGATTGTGTAAGGCATCACTACTTTGTTCTTTCACCTATGCAAAAGGGTAAGCAAAAATGATTGTGTAACAATTTTGCTTCCAAGCCAAGAAATTGAAAAAGAAATTAAAACTATATATTAAAGGAAAACATGCAATAATTAATATTGCATAATTGAGCATGAAGGATCAAGATTCTCTCCTGATTTTAACAATGAAGAAAAAAAATTAAACAGAGAAAAAAAAAACAATCTTAATATCATGAGAAAGATGAAATTCAATATAGGAGTTTATTGAAACATAAGATGCAAAGGACACATAAAGGTAACACATGAACATGCCACTAGTAGATAATAATAAGATGTTAGAGATGCATGATAAACACAAGAGAAAGCAAATATAGGAACCAATGTAATTCATGAGAGTTGATCCTCAATGGCCAATTCATCAATCCTGCAGCTTCCATGGTTGAGGGGATTGAAAGCTTCAATCTCTGAACATTTCTTAGGCAGAATTATAGGGCTAATTTGCTCTTGTTGGTCAAGCGAAGCCATTGGATATTGTTTACGCGCAATTACTACAGAATTGATAACCTCATCAGTAGGATGAAACACAGATAGAACCTCGAATCCACGAAGATCACAAGGATCAACAATCGGATAAAGGAAGGCACGAGCTCCATGAGCACTCCTGAGCATCAAGAGAGCCCCAGGAGCCATGTACTTAGCCAAATGATCAATGACTTGAAGCTTTTCATCCTTGTCCATCCCCACTAGGGCTGCCAAGAAAACAACTTCATAATCTTTAAGTTGAGATGAAACATTCAATATGTCACTAGTGTGAAAGAACATTCTTGTTGACAAATCAGGATCAGATGAAACCAAGCTAAGAGCCTTGGAATTGGCTGAAGGGTCAATATCATAGTTGTGGAAACAACTAGTGGTGAGATGATTAGTGGCTAAAACAATTGAAGTCAAAGGAAGAGGACCAGACCCAACAAAAGCAATTTTGCTAGGAACATGATCATCATGAGAACAATGTTGGTTAAGGATATTGAACTCAAGTTGGCTAAGCTTGATGTAGTTTGAATGGTAAGGGAAAATGTCTAGATGGGCAATAGGGTTTTCAAAAGAAGCTAAGATAGAAGAGAAATGAGATTCCAAAAGTCCTTCAGCTTCACCACAAAGTCTAATAAGCTTAGACCTAATATCTTGGACATTTTTGCAAAGCTTTGTGACATCAATAGGGCTTGGTGGCATGCATGTGACAACAAGGTTTGTGAAGAGAGTGTTGACATCTTTGCAAGGTTTGAGATTCTCAAGGCTTGAGATTTGCTCATACAGTTCACATACTTTTTGTACCAAAGCATCATTTTGGCAACCCATGTCGACACTATGAGGATATGATGATGGTGAGAAATTTTTTGAAAGACTCTTTCAAACTTACAGAGAGCAAACAAAAAATTTATATTGCTATTTGAAAACAACACTGGGATCAATTTTAATTGTCTCTCAATGCTTAGGACAAGTTCAAGCCCTCCAATGGGGTTATTATTTATGGGCAATTGTAGGGTCCACTTTGCAGAGAGCACTGGCTCTGATTCCATTATTAATATTTAATAATTAATAGTACCAAGCACCTTTGTTTTTTAATTGCATGATTTACTGTGCCATGACTCAATTGCTTTCTTGTTTTAATTACATGCCTTTCAATCAAAATATGCAAAAATTTTCTTCATTCATTGGCATGCCGGCTTCTTGATTTTTATCCAATTGCATGAAATATTAAGAAGACAAAGAAGATGCATAGTTGGTTAAGTTTAAGGAGAAGTTGTCAACAAGTGCTAGTCTTTAGAGTGAGTGAAAAATTCATATAATTATTAGCAGTGGCGTATCCAGGAATTTCAGTCAGTGGGGGCAAAATTTTTTTCTAACCAAAATAATATATAATGAATTCATACATATTTTTTGAAATTACAAGATAATCCCTATACTTTTGAAAATTATGAAATAGCCATTAGTTTCTAAACTTATAAATTAACCAAAAATTTTCAGAATTATATTTTTATCCATAATTTCTAAAAAATATCAATTTACCCTAAAAATTTAAGTAAGAATTTATTTTTAAAATTATGTATTTTAAGTTAATGTAGTATATTATATACTAATTTCCGCTAATTTATTATAGATTTAATCATTTTTTTTAATTAAATTATGAAAAACGTAGTACTAAAACGCAACATTAGTGCTTTGAACAACTATAAATAAAAAATAAATATACAAAATAATTATATTTATATCAATATGTGAATATTTTATACATAACAACTATACACGATGTGATTTAGTAAAAGAATCACTACAAATATATCAATAAATTAGAAGATCAATAACCAAACCTAAGTATAAACATAATTATTTTTATTTTTATTTTTATTTAAATGTAATGGAATCTCTATTCTTTTGCAAATGGAAAAACACATAAATGATTGGATTTAAAATGAAAATAATCAAATATCTATACACATATAAATTAAATATAATTATTTTAGATATGTTTAAGAAATAAGATTGATACAAAAGTGTATTAGAATTTTTTTAATTAATTTGGGTTTGGGCCTACATATTATATTAAAAAATACAACTCAAAAAATTAAAAAATAATGTATTTATGAGTGTTGGTTAATTATTTATATTTTATAATATTAATATATATATATATATTATATATATATATATATATATATATTTTTTTTTTTTTTTTAAAAAAAATTGTGGGTCTAGTGGGGGCAACTGCCCCCACTCGACCCTAAGTGGCTCCGCCACTGATTATTAGTATTTTGGATTCTGTTTTATTAATTTATAAGATTTATTCTCACAATATTTTGACATGATTCTATCAAAATATAAGTTTTTGTTCATATTTTTTCGGGGGATGATAGGAGTGTCCAGTTGATTCTATTATTTTTATAATAAAATAAAATAATATTATAATATAAAAAAGAGACTTAAATATATATAGTTGTCTCTAAAAAGACTTAAGCAGGTAGAGTTATCTCTTATACATAAAATGTTGAGAGATTGGACCGCAAAAGATTCTTTTTATGATAAAATAAAATTATATTATATAATATTTAAGAAAGAGACTTAAACATATAGAGTTGTCTCTTATCCATAAAATGTCGAAGGATTGGACCACAAAATGAAAGACATACACACACATGTATACATACATACATATATATACACATATACATACATATAGAGTTGTCTCGTATATATATACATATACACATATATATATACACACTTGTGTGTGGGTGTGTATACATACACAATATACACACATGTGTGTGGGTGTGTGTATATATACACAAAATACACACACATACGTAATTTTCTGCCAAGTCATTTTGATCATTTTATACTTGGTAATCAGTAGCCACATAACTCACAAACCGTTAGGCATATAATTCTTAATTTTCAGTTCCCAAAAAGGATATGATTTGGTGGTGTAAGATTCAGGATCTCACATTGAGGTCCTGAATTCGAATCCAGAGAGTACGTTTCATGTAAGAATCTGGGACGGCTGAGGGTTTTACCTATTCCGCTTAAGTCAGGAGAAGATTTGACGACGAGGTTTCCAACGATTCCAATATATATATATATATATATAAATTCTTTCCACGTCTGGATTTGGTGTTAATTGCAATGTAAAAAAACTGTGATAGACAACAAAAAATTTGTGGTAATGAATGAAAATGACTGACTATATGAACATATACGTACATAGGGTAAGAATCATCATAGAAAAATGAATCTCAAATCATGGTACGTAGTTGATCTTTTTCATTACTATAAATATATATAATTTGTAGTGCAATAATATTTTCTTTTTAGTGTTCTCCAGTTTAATCCTACACCTTTGCATGACATATAACAGTTGTAAAATCATGCAAAATCAGTAAAAACCTGAAATTAATTCATGGAGATTTTCTTCTTTTGGTTTCACATTGTAGATTCTTTCACAAAATGTTTCACTCTATTCCTAAAATTTGGACCAAATTTTATTCGGTTACTTGTGAGACCAAAACAAGTTATGCCACAATCAATCACCAATGATAAAATAAACCCATAAACCATCTTCTTCGTGACTGATACAGGAGCATCATTATTCAGTTCACACTAGGGATGACAATCACTATCAAAACATCCATCTAATATCGGTCCGTACCATCTCATCCTATTCCGAATTTGATCGGTTTTTTAAACCAAAATAAAAGAATTATCCCAATTTTAAATCGAATAGTCCAATATTTCTATCTCAATCTCAATCGAAATTTTTTAGATTAAAATTTAGGATTTTATAAATTAAAAAAAAAATAATAATTATCTTCAATTTTTATTGAAATTTTTATCCTGTGGTTGACACTAGATTTATCAATTTGATATATTAACCCCAGTTAGTTATCTTTATCATATTATATGTATGAAATAAACAAATTGTTGGGATCCACTCAGCGTAAATGATCATAAGTCACATTGAAATGATCAACCAGATTGATTGAACCATTTTACTTTTGTCTGAATGTTGACATTTTTGTCTATATCCCTTATTTAATAAATATCGGCTTGTATTTTATTCGATGATAACACATTTATTTTAAACTTTTATGAGCTTCCCTCTATTCTATAAGAAATTGGACTTGTGTAACAGAGATTTACGGATGTAGTGATAAAGTTTATTTATTAATATTTTGATATATATATTTATGCAATAAATTTGAATTTAATTAATAATAATGTAAAGAAAAAATTATTGATTAATATATTATAAGTATTGGGTGTGGATACTGGTTTTCGCCCGAGGTCTACAATCGAAAATTTATAGGTTGGGGGCACTAACGATCCTGCAAAACAAAGGTAGCTAGAGTGAGCATGGAGGTTATTGCCCACCGGTGTGGTGGGTGCCGTAGGCACTCCGACGCTCAAGTCAGTGATGAAGACGAGTTGTAAGTAATGGAAGAGAAAGGCTAGAGACTACCTTGATCCCCGTGGATTGCCGTGAGGGCTATGGGTCGGAGGTTCTGAGGGATCTGGTGAGAATGATTAAGCTTTGGGTTGTCATACCTTTTGTTCCCCTTTCTCTTCTGGATCTCGGTTCCTTTTTATAGGCTATTTGAGGTGAGATTCATGAATGCGTTAATTGACATATATTTTGTGTGTTGGTAACAGTCGTGTCATGAAGGAGTATTACGGGGAGTCATGAAGACTGAAAACGGCTGGGTTATGAGGGGTATTTATGAGTCTAAGCGTTTCGTGGGCTGGCGTATGATGTTTCTCCGAGCCTGGGCCTGCACAATATCTTTGGGTTCGGTTAGGGGGTTTCGGGGGTGCATTTAGCAGTGGGCCTGAGGCGAAATGTCGAAATTAACCTTGGACCAAATTTGGCCCGTACAGTTTGTCCCCTACTCTCTAAGTCAAGGAGTCCTTGGCTTGGAGAGTATTTGACGCGCTTGTCGAGACCATATGATGAAGGTGTACCTGAGCGTTGATGCTACCTATTGATTGAACCAAACGAATGTCAAGTTATGAACTTGACTCTACATGATCTATTGTGGATGTGTCCAGTCGAATGAGCTAGATGAAGGTCAATATCATGAACTTGACTCTACAAGAGCCATTGGGGAAGTACCCAATCGACTGAACCAGATGAATGTCAGGATATATGTCATACGACATGTGTAATATATATCTACAACTTAACTCGACATGAGTCCATGAGGGATCTCCCCGGTCGACTGAACCAGATGAAGGTTCAGGAGTTATTTCACACGACATTGTCGTATGGACTGTAGGAAGTCAATGTCTTCATTTGACTCGACATGAGTCCATGGGGGATGTCCCTGGTCGACTGAACCAGATGAAGGTTCATGAGTTGTTTCACACGACATTGTCTTATGGACTGTAGGAAGTCAATGTCTTCATTTGACTCGACATGAGTCCATGTGGGATGTCCCCGGTCGACTGAACCAGATGAAGGTTCATGAGTTGTTTCACACGACATTTTCGTATGGACTGTAGGAAGTTTATGTCTTCATTTGACTCGACATAAGTCTTTGGGGATGTCCCCGGTCGACTGAACCAGATGAAGGTTCATGAGTTATTTCACACGACATTTTCGTATGGACTGTAGGAAGTCTATGTCTTCATTTGACTCGACATGAGTTCATGGGGGATGTCCCCGGTCGACTGAACCGGAAGAATGTTCATGAGTTATTTCACACGACATTGTTGTATGGACTGTAGGAAGTCTATGTCTTCATTTGACTCGACATGAGTCCATGTGGGATGTCCCCGTCGACTGAACCAGATGAAGGTTCATGAGTTAGTTCACACGACATTGTCGTATGGACTGTAGGAAGTCCATGTCTTCATTTGACTCGACATTAGTCCATGGGGGATGTCCCCGGTCGACTGAACCAGATGAATGTTCATGCGTTATTTCACACGACATTGTCGTATGGACTGTAGGAAGTCCATGTCTTCATTTGACTCGACATAAGTCCATGGGGGATGTCCCCAGTCGACTGAACCAGATGAAGGTCAGGATAATCCCCATACTACGGGTCAAAGAACCATGAGAGTCTTCAATGTCTTTTGGACCATATGAAGGTCTATTAAAGTCTTCACTCTACAGACCTGATGAAGGTCCAAGAGTCTTTCCTTATCATACTACTAGACCTGATGAAGGTCATCACACATTCTCCTGATGATGGTCCATGTGACTACGGTCGTATGGACCTGTCAAATGGACATGATAAAAGTCCAAGAAGGTCATCACTTCTCACTCTACTAGACCTGAAGAAAGTCAATGAGGGTTCTCATTCCTCATTCTACAAGACCTGACAAAGGTCAATGAGGGTATAATTCATCATTCTACAATACCTGACAAAAGTCAATGAGGGTATAATTCCTCATTCTACAGGACTTGTATTCTGAGACCATGTCGTCTGAAGACCATGAGACTACGGTCGAATGAACCTGATGAAGGTCTATGAGGGTTCTCATTCCTCATTCTACAAGACCTGACAAAGGTCTATGAGGATATAATTCCTCATTCTACAAGACCTGACAAAAGTCAATGAGGGTATAATTCATCATTCTACAGGACTTGTAGTCTGAGACCATGTCGTCTGAAGACCATGTCGTCGAATGAACCTGATGAAGGTCCATGAGGGTTCTCATTCCTCATTCTACAAGATATGACATATGCCAATAGGGGTCTTCATTCCTCATTCTACAATCCTCACTTTACAAGACCTGATAAAGGTTAGTGAGGGTTTTCATTCCTCATTCTACAAGACCATATATGTAGTGTCGAATGAGATCTTTAACGAGTGCCAAGCTTCACATATGTAGTGTCGAATGATCATTAACAAGTGCCAAGCTTCACACGTGTAGTGTCAAATGAGACATCTTCTTCATGCTGAGTCTCCATACATGTAGTGTCGAATGGGATATCCTTACCAAGTCTAGTAATGTCGACTGGGATATTATCACCCCATACATGTAGTGTCGAGTGGGATATCTTAATACCAATTCTCCATACATGTAGTGTCGAGTGGGATACTCAACAAGTGCCAAGCCACATATTGTATAGTCGACTGAAATACCAATAACAATTACCAAGCTATATGTTGTAATGTCGATTGGGACACCCATAACAAGTCCCAAACTATAAATTGTAATGTCAACTATAAAAAGTGCAAGCCATACATGGTAATGTCGACTGGGATGTCTACGCCAAGTCTTCATTAGAGTATAGTCCATTTTGACATCCTCCTCACGCCAAGTCTCCGAACATGTATTGTCGACTAGGATATCCACGCAGAGTCTTCATTCGGGTATTGTCGACTGAGACATCTTCCTCATTCCAAGTATATCTCTTCATCATATTGGGTAAATGGTAGGAAAAATGGTTCCACTGAAGGGACGCGCCTTGTTCCTGATGAGGGTCCATGAGACTATGGTCGAATGGAGTCTAGAGTCGATGGCAATCCATTCATGTAATGTGAAGAATATAATTATCTTCTCATGTCACCAGAAAGAGACGACTATCTAACCATGTATTATGGAGTTGAAGGCAATCCACGCATGTCATATGGAGGAGATGAAAATCCTTTAAGTCGTCTGAATGTGGTGAGTCCTTCAATGTCGTATGATAAAAATTCTTCTATGTAGCCAGATGGCAATCCACCTTATCGTATGAAGAATATGATAATATTTCCATGTAGTTTGGAGTGGATGACATTACTAGAGAATACTTCTTAGTTGGTGGGTATGCTGGAAGAATATGAGGATATTCTCATGTCGAATGGAAGAAGTATGTCGATTGGGTTTGATGATTTTTTTATGTGATCGATTGGAGCAAATGAGTTTCTCCCTAAGTTGTAGTTTTGTGAAGGTCATTTTCTTTAAAGTTACCAATGAATACTTGTTTGGGAAGCTATGATATCCCCAAAGCAACAATAGGTGGCTTATGGCCATTTCTTTTTGTCTAATTACATCAGGTGATATCTTATTGAGAAGTATTACTAGCACATCATTTATTATATCGCTTGGGAGGATTCAAATTTCTTTCATTGTCATGGTTGGTGGAGCTTCTTCTCTTATTGTTCCTCTTATCTTCCTCCCACCTAATCTCAATGTGGGCTCGAGTCATGGCTTGATCCATAGTGTAGCATCGAAATTTAGTGAGCTTTTTGTAGAGTTTACTTTCTGAAAGTAATCCATTTCTAAATGCTTCCACTGCAGTAGACTGATAGAGATCTGGGATTGTTATACTCTCTTTATTGAAGCAAGCCACGTAGCTTCGCAATGACTCTCCTCTCTGTTGTTGGATGGCATTGAGGTCATTGGCGGTTTTCTCAAGCTTGCAAGAACTTGCGAAATGCTCCACAAATTTGTCTGTTAGCTCTTGGTAAGACTCGATGGATCTGTATGAGAGATTGATAAATCAGGTGAGGGCATGACCATATAATGTTTCTACAAATCCTCTGCACATACCAGCTTCCCATTGATGAGGAGCCAGACCCGTTGATAACATCTTGTATTTGTAATGGACAACATGATCGTCTGGGTCAGTTGATCCATCATACATCTTCATATCTGGAGGACTGAACTTCCTTGGTAGCTCAATGGAAGTGATGGTCTCCAAAAATGGTGTATCTGAGATTGTGCCAGCTCGGCTTTTTCTCACTGGTAGTCTGCACTAGGTAGGCTGGAGAGAATTATATCATTGAACTCTTTCGTTTCCTTACGCATGGTGGAGGCAACTTGCCGTGCTTGGTCGGTTGGGGAGATATGTCGACTTCTTTCTTGATTTGGTAGATGGTTGTCCAATGACGGATTCTCGCTTGCCACATTGTTGAATGCCCCCAGGAGATCGGTGAGGATTGTAGGATTGATGGGATGGTATGGAGAATCAGGTTGTTGGGAGGTTGAAGAGATTTGCTCCAGTTTCTTCTGGAGGGTTATATTGGAGCTTCGCATGGCTTGACTCTCTTCTTCTAAGGCGCGTATTCGTTCTTGGAGTATGATCATATGTGTAGTCATAGGATCTAGTGTCTCCTCACTACTAGAAGCCATGGTTGGCTGTTTTTAGGAACCGTAGACTGATAGATCTTTGTCTGTTATGAATCGCTAAGGACCCACGGTGGGCGCCAAATTGTGGATACTGGTTTTCGCCCGAGGTCCACAATCGAGAATTTGTAGGTTGGGGGCACTAACGATCCTGCAAAACAAAGGTAGAGTGAGAGTGGATGTTACTGCTCACCGGGGTGGTGGGTGCCGTAGGCACTCCGACGCTCAAGTCAGTGATGAAGACGGGTTGTAAGTAATGGAAGAGCAAGGCTAGAGACTACCTTGATCCTCGTGGATTGCCGTGAGGGCTATGGGTCGGAGGTTCTGAGGGCTCTGGTGAGAATGATTAAGCTTTGGGTTGTCATACCTTTTGTTCTCCTTTCTCTTCTGGATTTCGGTTCCTTTTATAGGCTATTTGAGGTGAGATTCATGATGCGTTAATTGACATACGTTTTGTGTGTTGGTAACAGTCGTGTCATGAAGGAGTATTACGGGCAATCATGAAGACTGAAAACGGCTGGGTTATGAGGGGTATTTATGAGTCTAAGCGTTTCGTGGGCTGGCGTATGGTGTTTCTCCGAGCCTGGGCCTGCACAATATCTTTGGGTTCAGTTATGGGGTTTCGGGAGTGCATTTAGCAATGGGCCTGAGGCGAAAGGTCGAAATTAACCTTGGACCAAATTTGGTTATATAAGTTTCTCTCATTGTATAGATATAAGAAATAAGTGATGTATTTGTCATTTTTGTCTAATCTTGTAAGTTGATTAAGTTGATTTATTAGGCATTTTGGCTGGTTTAGATATATATATTTGCCTGATTTTGATGATTTGGATAACACAAAGTGTGTAGAAGTCATATCAAATTTATCATAAATACCTTAAATTATTTGAAGAATAGTGATGTTATAATAATAATAATTATTATTATTATTTGGACAAACACTAAGCATATCATTGTTGAATAATGTTCTTGTAAAAACATTTAACCGTCATAATTATTGTTAATGTTCCTTAAAAACATCTAAATTACATTTCTATTCTTAAAAAGTTTTTTTTTTTTTTTTATGTATCTTTTTCAACTTTAAACGAACAATGATTTTTTAGTCCTTGTAGTTTGAGTTAATAACCCATTTAATCTTTGCATTTTTTTAAAATTTTCCAAAACACTTATTTCATTATTTCTGTAACCTTTGGGTGTAAAATCATACTTTTGTTTGATATAATTTAAAATTCAAATAAATATAACATACACCTTGAGTAGTTTTTTAAAATAGGTATTAAATGAGCAACTAGCTCAAATTATAGAGACTAAACGGATATTTACCTAAATTAATTTTAGCATTAATGAAAATGATAAATAAATCCCCAACGTTTGTAAAAATATATTCTGATACTTTTGACAAAAAAATCACGATATTTTCACATTATATTTATTAATTAATTTATGGAATTATTATTTATAAATTTATTTCATTTATAAAGTAAATACGTTGTGAAAATATTTTAAAGACAAAAATTATCAAAAGAAGGTTTTTATGATTATTTTTCAAATGAATGGGGTTTTTATAATCAAATGAACAAATGTCGGGGGTCTAATTTGTTCTTTTCCCTTAAAATTATAAGAACAAATGGTTTTCTTTTTGAGAAACACGCGTTATAATTAAGCAATTAACTTTGGTTTAAATTTCAAGCATGATAATTTTTTTTTAATTAGAATATTAACTATGTTTTAAAGTTGTACAACGACGATAAAAAAAAATTGATTTTGACATTAATCCTTAAGGAAATGGCAAGTGACATGAACATGTCTCAATTTTAAGGGGCCATAGTGTCACACTTTGATATCTTTGGGACCCAAATTTATACTGCCATGTTAGATTTCTTTTAGAGATTCCTCACAAATAATAATGAATGAAAAAAAAAACCATTTGGGCTCGTATCTGTAGTTATGTCTGTTGACGGCGGATTTTGGTCTCAGGGTAATATTGGAATATCACTCCCGAGAAAATCCTCACTCAATAGTGAATTTGTTTGGTTATGGGGGACCAAAGGCAAATTTAGCGAAAAACAGATAAAACACCAAACAACAAGGGGATTTAACGTGGTTCGGTGGATTTGGATCCGACCTACGTCCACGGACACAAACGGGATGGTACTTTTATTACTTAAACACTCTTTTCGGGTCTCTTTTTGTTTTCTACAAGTCAGAGCTTGAAGATTCAGATCCCTTATTTTCTGATGCCTTTTACACATACTCTGCCCTCCTATTTATAATAGTGTAGAAATCATATTCCTATTTGTACAAGAATTTCCTAGTTGAAACAATTTCGTTTCCCATAAGGATTCCTAGTCAAAACTGTTCCCTCTTCCCATAAGGATTCCTAATCAAAACTACATTTATTTTTTTTTATCATACTAGGACATTGACTTACTAGTTTACCCCATGAAAGTAGGATAACTTATTATCTTATCTTGTATGGATAGAATGCCTTATCTTCCCGAACTTGTCTTGCCCTATGCTCGGTCTTCATGTGGTCGGTCATAATAGTCTTTTGTACTGAGAATGCTGCTGTCGACCTGATAATTGCCCGGTCATCCAATCTTTAAGTGGTCGGGTTAACGATCTTAAGTGCTCGGCCCCTGACTCATGTGGTTGGGTCGGTATTAATGATCCGGACCAATAAGGGAATTACCCTTTTACCCATGTCGTGCTGCTTAAATGACATAGTGCCCGGAAAACACCATCAACATCTGTCCCCTAGTTCTCGGTAACAACGAGTTTGTGAGTTGATGCCGGGAACTATAAAAAAGATGGTGTGTCAATGAATCTGTCGGTGGTCACTTCAGGAACTGCAGAGAAAAATGCCTCGGTTGCAAATCTGGTCATTCCTGCCATCTTCATGAGCTCAGTCAACGAGGATCCTCGATATCTACCCGTGGAGACAATGCTTTGCCCTTATGCTGACGACGACCGACTCGGTGGGACGTAACCCGACCCCGAGCTAAAATGAACACTTGGTTCCGGGGGGAATGTTACGTCCCCAGACCAAAAGGACTGACTCGGTGGGACATGACCCGACCCGACGAGCTGAGAAGAACACCTGGTCCTGGGGGAATGTTACGTCCCCAGACCAAAAGGACTGACTCGGTGGGACATGACCCGACCCCGAGCTGAGAAGAACACCTGGTCCTGGGGGAATGTTACGTCCCCAGACCAAAAGGACGGACTCGGTGGGACACGACCCGACCCCGAGCTGAGATGAACACTTGGCCCTGGGGGAATGTTACGTCCCCAGACCAAAAGGACGGACTCGGTGGGACGTAACCCGACCCCGAGCTGAGAGAAACCAAGTGAACTCGGCGGAACGAATCCAGCCCCGAGCCGAATAACAAGTGGCCTCGGCGGAACGAATCCAGCCCCGAGCCGGAATCCAAGTGGCCTCGGCGGAACGAATCCAGCCCCGAGCCAGGTAATCCAAGTGGCATCGGCGGAACGAATCCAGCCCCGAGCCAGGTAATCTTTGGGACTTGCTCAGAAGGGAATTGAATCAACCTTGTGAAGCCCTACCGAATCTGACACGGGCGTCCCCTTGCCAGATCAGTGAAAAACAAAATCAAAAATTTGAAAAATAAGACCAAAAAGGTGGGGGTGACTCGGCACTTGTCCCAAAAGAAAACTTTTTACAAATGTAAACAACAGCACGGATGCCTCACAACAGCGTCCTGCTCGAGCCTCCAAAACACAATTCTGAATCTTTCAATTCAGTGTCCCGGCGAACCAAGATTTGGATCAAAAAGAGCGTTTGATTGGTAAGGGCACATCCTCTACACGTCGGTCCACTGGGGAGCCTGTGTGTTTCGTGAGGGCTCCTCCTTACCACGCTGGAGTAGGCACACGCTACAGGGGCTCAACGCATCCCCGTGCTGTGCCTCTCACGGATCCAAGTGATGAATGGATCAAAGAGTGTCCGGGGCGCTAAGGGCATATCCCTCCTTAGGTCCGGTATCACTGGAGCTAGCAATCGTCACGGGGGCCTTGTCACTCCCCGTGCTATGCTTTCCCACGGATCCATTACATCGGGTAAATGAGGATCAAAGAGTGCTCGATACATTAAGGGCATATTCCTCCTTATGTTCGGTAACACTGGAGCAAGCAATCGCCACAGGGGTATCATCTCTCCCCGTGCTATGCTTCCCACGGATCCTATGCATCGAGTATGTCCCTGAGGACCCCGAGCTAAAGAGATATTTGGTCCTGGGGGAATGTCATGTCCCCAGTCCGATGAGCATGACCCGGTGGGACGTAACCCGACCCCGAGCTGAAAAAGGCATTTGGACCTGGGGGAATGTTACGTCCCCAGTTCGAAGAGCTGACTCGGTGGGATGTACCCGACCCCGAGCTGAAGAAGGCACTTGGACCTGGGGGAATGTTACGTCCCCAGTCCGAAGGGCTGACTCGGTGGGACGTAACCCGACCCCGAGCTGAAGAAGGCACCTGGACCTGGGGGAATGTTACGTCCCCGGTCCGAAGAGCTGACTCGGTGGGATGTACCCGACCCCGAGCTGAAGAAGGCACTTGGACCTGGGGGAATGTTACGTCCCCAGTCCGAAGGGCTGACTCGGTGGGATATAACCCGACCCCGAGCTGAATAACCAAGTAGCTTCGGCGGAACGAAATCCAGCCCCGAGCTGAAAGAGGTATTTGGCTCTGGGGGAATGTCCCGTCCCCAGACCAATATGCGTGACTCGGTGGGACGTAACCCAACCCCGAGCCGAATAACTGAATGGCCTCGGCGGAACAAAGTCCAGCCCCGAGCCGATCAAGTCTTAGTGCTTTGGTTGTTTCTTTTTGTATTAGGCGCTAAGTTTGTCCCCGGTTTTTTGAGTAAGTCTTTCTATTTATGTTTTACGAAAGTGGACGAGAACTTTTTTGAAAAGGGAAAGTTTTTATTCATGTTTCGGGGACAAACTGCCCTTTTTCTCAGTTGATTTGGCGGCCACATGCTCTTTGTCTGGTCGTCATAACTTCGTGGTCAATGTATTTGTTCAGATATCCGTTTCGTGCTAGGTCTTCCATCTGCTCTCGTAGATCTTTACATCCGTCCGTTGCATGTCCTCTGGAGTTGTGGTGTACGCAATAAGCCTTTTGGTTCCTCTTGTCCGGGGGAAACCTTCGTTGGTCGGGTTCTACTAAGAGGCCTTTCCCCTGGATCTCCATGACAATTTGTCCTAGTGGTTTCTTTAGGGGAATGTATGCATCTTCCCCGACCACATGGTTTACTTGGGTTGGCGCCCTTCTCTCTTGATTGTCCCGGTGCAGTGGCTTGAATTCTTTGTACTTCGGGAGTGGTCTTCTGGATTCTCTTTCTGCTCGGCGGGGAGCACCCTCCCTTGCGGTTCTTTCTCTGATAGTGTTCCCTTTTCGGGATACTTTCTCTTCGTTCTCCAATGAAACGAATTTTCGGGCCACCTCCAGAGCGGTGGCGTAGTCCGGGGTGTCTTGGATCCTTAGATGGGTCCATAGCCTTCCGACTTTCAAGGCTCCCTTCAAGCTTTCCAGGGCCTCGGGGGATTCATACCCTCCGACTTCGAGTACCATATTATGGTATCTTTCAATAAATATCTTCAGGGGTTCATCGTCTCCTTGCTTCATAAGTCTTAATTCTCCAATCGTCTTTTTGGGGACGCAAGCCCCTTTGAAGTGTCGAATGAACGACTTCTTAAGTTGTGTGAAGTCTCTGATGCTCCCCGGAGCCAGGCTTCTGTACCATAGGATGGCGGGTCCACTTAAAGTTAGGGGGAACACTTTGCAGATGGCATCTCCTACTACTCCCTGGACTTCCATCAACAAGACAAAGCTTTCGATGTGTGATTTCGGGTCAGAGTGGCCTTTGTAGGGTGCCATGGTCGGCATGCTGAATCGCTTTGGGAATCTTACCGACCTTATTTTTTCCGCGAGAGGAGATTCATCTTTGCCGTCCTGGACATCCCCTTTGTTTGCACTGGGATGTACTCCCCATTTGATCAGCTCCTCCCGTAACCAAGATTTCATGTTGCTATCTTTGGTGCTACTCCGTCTCCTGCGGTCTCCTTTCTTTCTGTTATTCCGGGGGTGGTGCTTCTCGTGGCTGGTATCTTCTTGTACTTCTTCGTCGTATTCTTTCTCCTTTCGCCGGGTGTTGCGAAGGCTATCATAGGAGGGGTCTGGTGATGATTTGTCACTCTCTTCCTCCCATGTGTCCTCGGTCCGGGAATCTCCCTGAACCACTACGGATCTTACCCTGTAAG
The DNA here is from genome assembly GCA_019454045.1 of Zanthoxylum bungeanum. NCBI lineage: Eukaryota > Viridiplantae > Streptophyta > Magnoliopsida > Sapindales > Rutaceae > Zanthoxylum > Zanthoxylum bungeanum. The sequence goes on along the minus strand of SKCR01007834.1, from coordinate 621,913 downwards.
GATCCTTCTTCCGGGGTCTGTCGTCCTCACTTATATCGACAATTCTTTTTCCTTCTGCTATGTCGTTCCTTCGTCGGCTAGTCCCCGCTTCGAATTTTTCATTGTGTGCTCCTTCTATCCTTTCCAACCGGTCTACTATGGTTTTTAGCAGAGTTCGGCTTTCCTCCCTTTCTTTCCTAAGGTTTTCCTCAATCTTCTCCATCCAATCTGCAGCCGAGCTCCCTGATGGTTGGTGGCTTCCGTCTTCCGCCATTGTCTTACTACGCGAGCTGCTTTTTGTCCAGTTCCCCACAGACGGCGCCAACTGTTGACGGCGGATTTTGGTCTCAGGGTAATATTGGAATATCACTCCCGAGAAAATCCTCCCTCAATAGTGAATTTGTTTGGTTATGGGGGACCAAAGGCAAATTTAGCGAAAAACAGATAAACACACCAAACAACAAGGGGATTTAACGTGGTTCGGTGGATTTGGATCCGACCTACGTCCACGGACACAAACGGGATGGTACTTTTATTACTTAAACACTCTTTTCGGTCTCTTTTTGTTTTCTACAAGTCAGAGCTTGAAGATTCAGATCCCTTATTTTCTGATGCCTTTTACACATACTCTGCCCTCCTATTTATAATAGTGTAGAAATCATATTCCTATTTGTACAAGAATTTCCTAGTTGAAACAATTTCGTTTCCCATAAGGATTCCTAGTCAAAACTGTTCCCTCTTCCCATAAGGATTCCTAATCAAAACTACATTTATTTCTTTTATCATACTAGGACATTGACTTACTAGTTTACCCCATGAAAGTAGGATAACTTATTATCTTATCTTGTATGGATAGAATGCCTTATCTTCCCGAACTTGTCTTGCCCTATGCTCGGTCTTCATGTGGTCGGTCATAATAGTCTTTTGTACTGAGAATGCTGCTGTCGACCTGATAATTGCCCGGTCATCCAATCTTTAAGTGGTCGGGTTAACGATCTTAAGTGCTCGGCCCCTGACTCATGTGGTTGGGTCGGTATTAATGATCCGGACCAATAAGGGAATTACCCTTTTACCCATGTCGTGCTGCTTAAATGACATAGTGCCCGGAAAACACCATCAACAATGTCTATTGAAGGAGTAAATCTTTGGTGCAACAGTGGTATGGATGACGTGGTACCACCAACTAATTAAAAAATAACATGTTTAATTTTCTTCCTATTTTTTAGTTGTTTTTTGACTTTTTAGCACGCGTGGCAAATGATGATTGGCTTGTTGCATGGATGACGTTGTACCACTGTTGCACCAAAGATTTTCTCCTATTGAAGACGTGAGTTTGAACTTCCACACTCTTAAGTTCTATTATTCATAAGAATGAATATAATATATGTGTGTGTCTCTGAAAGTAAATCTTATGGAGAATAACACAAACGATCGGTTGGATTAAGACCCATATTTTAGAGAAATTTTAATTTTTAGTGCATAATATTATTTATATATATATTTTTATCATTTATCGACATAAATTCTATTTTAAGAACTCGCCTAGGCGCTAGGATCTTATAAAATTTAAGACAACTTAGTGTCATCTCTGAATATCTCCAGAATATTAGAGCGAGTAAACTTCTAATCTCATACCGATCAACATATGAACAACAATATAATTATATTTATCTAATTTCTCAATTATTTCAGATTATAGATATATACAAATAACCAAAAACAACAAGAAAAAAACATCATCACACAAAGCTGTTTTGGCACCACCACCATCAATTTCTTCTTTACATTAACGTGGAGTTTTTTAATATTATTTTGTTGCCATTTTGATGTTGCCAAAATGCAATAGAGAAGTGCCCCTTACACAAACTGGATGGCCACCTTCGAAATCTATTATGTGGACATTTCATATCATCAAAATCTATTTTTTGAGAAGACATAGTGATGCTTTAATTCTTGCTTTTATTTTATTTTTATTTTTATTTTTTTAATATATAGTTTCAATGGTGCAAATAAGAGATCGTAAAATCGCTTTTCAGTAGTGCTTCCTATCAATTGGATGCTTTTAGCATGCACTTCAAAGCTATTCTCTTGACTTGGGGTTTGAGTATGCGTGTAGAAGTGCTTTTGCATAATCGAACAAGCACTTCATACGTATCTCTCATATTAAGGGATTGTAAAAATTTATGCGGGGAACGGAGTTTGTGAAAACTCGATATATTAGGAGTAAGTAATGAAATAATTTTTTATATCCGATAGTTGGACGGGTCAAGTATGTATATTAATATATCCGATTAAATTGATGTAAAATCTCCATGTAAACAAGACATGTGAGGGTCTGGTATGTTAAAGTTGGATATAAGTAAAATTTGTGTACTCATTGATTAAACATGTGAGTTCCATTTTTTACTGGCATGTGTCCGTGACAAAAACAAGTTCAATTGAGTTGTAATCTTTCATGAAGATCTTTGTGCAAATTGGACTGGTTTCTGGCTGCTGTGCATCAGACATGCGTTCGTGGTGTGTTCGTTGCAGTGTTCGAACGATTGGCATTAGTGTTGCGTTCGTTTTTGGGTTCGAACGTGTGCCGTTAGTGGCACGTTCTTTATTGGGTTCGAACGGGAGCATTCCAGAGAGCAAACGTTCGAGTCACGTTCTTGGTGGGTTCGAACGAGATCATTCCAGAGAGCATCCGTTCGTTGTGCGTTCGATAGCCGTTCGAACGAGTCTTTCTAGTGGGCACGCGTTCGTGAACGTTCGATAAACAGTTTGAACGCCAGTCGCATCTGAACGCGTTTTTGGCCTGCAAAACCCTAGTTTTTCACCCTACCTATAAATATAACCCTTAGCTGTCATTCTCATTAGTTGAAGCATATTTCTCTTGAGCCAAATTCTCTCAAAGCTTTCAACTCTCTTTGATTTCACCTTGAAGACTCTTTGAATCTCATGTCTTCTATTTGTTTTGTGAAATCAAATCTTTGATAAACCTTCAACACAACTTAACCCAAATTCCCTAATCCTTTAGAGTTCTTTAGGAGGAAGTTTGGTAGTCGGAGTTCCGGCGTCATTGGTGATATAATCTACTCAGAGACTTCAGAGGTTTTGAAGAAAATCGTGGGTCGCGGGCTTGAGGAGTTGCCTTGAGTTCTTGCAGTATTGAAGTACTTGAGTCGGTGGAGTTGCCACCATAAGTCTTGACCATCGCTGTAAGTTTTTCTCTATATAGTGGATTCGGGTGGTAGCCTATACCCGGAGTGGTTTTTTACTCGGAAGAGTTTTCCATTTTGTCACCAAAATTATTGTGTTGTATTTTGTGTGATTAGTTTATTTTCCGCAATTTATATTTCGCTTTAAATTAATATTGTTGATTTTATTATAGTTGGTTGAATTGGTAATTGGGAATTGGCTGTTTCAATTTCATAGTAGCAGTAACATGACTTGTCCTGCTTATTGTTTGTAATTCCGCATAAGGTCAGAACTTAGGATAATCCCGAATTTTCAAAACAGATTGGATAAAAATATAAAAATATTGTCATCCTCGTATCATACCCGACCAGATGTCGTCCTTACTCATATGTATTTAACCTTGCCAAATAAAAGTTTTTTAATTTTTTTTTTTTAAATGATGCAACTAATGACGTGGAAGATGCAAATAAACACTGAGTGAGAGTGGCAAGCAATTAAATAAGCTAATTAAACAATATTATGCTGAGCTTTCTTACATTAGTTGACATAATTAATAAATATACAAAAATATTTCAACACTTAAGGTTTAAAGTTGAAATTGCACTAGCAACTTAGAGCATATGTATATGTTTCATGATTGATATTTAATTAATTTGTTTCAAATTGGCCACTTTCACTATATATATATATATATAAAGAGGGGACTAAATGCGACTACTCGACACTGGTACTTTTTGGATAAAGCACTTTTTCAAGTGTAGGATATCACTTCTAGGAAAATACAATCTAGCTAAGTGAAATTGATGCCACAATGAGGTCACTTTACATTCTTAACGATTAGATTAACCTAGGCTAACCACAATAACAATAAATATTAAGATATGATTAAAAATAGTGAAGTGAAATAGTCATGAATTGCAAGGAAAAATAACAAAAATCCACTTATGTTAGGTGAAATTGAGCGTCCGTTACATAAAATTTTACTAAAAATAATTTTATTTTGAATGTAAAACACGAGATAAAAGATGGCAATCGAGACATCTTGATTGTGATTTGACGATCAATTTCTAGAATTGGGATAAAAAAAAATCCCGAATTTCGAACCGAATGATTAAGGGCCTCAAATCACGATCTAAATTATGAATTTCTTATGCTAAAATTAAAAAAATCAAAGAAATATTATTTAGTTTCATGAAATATGAGGGGTTTGGATCTTTTTCGGTATATATTAATGGCAATGATCAATATATTGAAAGTGGCATTTGAAGCAAAAGAACAAATTAAGTGGGTCATGTTGGTTGGCTATAAATGAAGTCAAAGAACCGTAGCCACTAGGGGAATGGCATGGCTGTGAGTGTGGCAGCCACACGAAGCCATGTGCCACCACACGACTCTCATGATTCCGACTGCGATGGATGATGATGCGGGCCTTTCATTTTGATTTAAGCCTCTCCAACACTATCCACACAAATCTCGAATCAATTGGGCTGGCCGGCCGGCCTGTTGTTTTCAATCAAACACTTCCCTTCGCTTCAGTCAATTTGCTGTCCCATTTATTTCATTACCCTTCACAAGCTTACCTCTTGCACATTTCCTGAAAAATGTTCTTTCCGTGTTCTACTACTACTACTATATTTCATCCTCTGCATTAATGACAGAAACATTTAGATTTTGTCTTTGAAGTGTATTTTGTTTTATATAACAACTAAGAAAGTTTTGGGTTCTCTCTTCTGTTGTCTTAGTTTCATAATTGGTTGAAAGATACACATGACAAAAATCTAATAAAAATAAGCGTATACGCCGAGAGTACCTAAGATAACCAAAGGAGATTACAGATGTTTGTCGGCGGTGTTTGGTAGGAGAGGAGAGGAGAGGAGAGAAGAAGAACGAAAGAATCGTTACGCTTTCTCACATGATCTTGAAGAACATGCACCACTAATTCATGAATAAGTGCTTCAGTTGGCTGAGATAAATTCACACGACTTTATAATATAATTGTAAGTATATGCATACAATAATTTCAATAATTCACTAAAATGTATCTTACATTGCATCTACAGCTCGGAATTTTCATACGTTTCGTATTCAGAGTTCTCATAGGGAGGAGAATCGTATGCCTTGGAATCTTCAGAAGCTTCTGAGCTCCAAAAAGAAGGAGCTTCATTAGCATAGGAGTCCTCGGAAGCTTGAAAGGTTTCCTCAATAGGAGTCTCGGGAGATTCACCTTCTTCATTTTGAACAAATTGAAACAAAAAATGCACTCCATTAGCCACATCGTATACCATTAAGCCTATCCTACCGCCAATCCAACTGCCCAACTGACTACCCACTAGATAACCGAACCTCCCAAGTCTTTGCTCCCCTAGAAATCCTCCAGCATAGGTACCAAATAAAGTTCCAGTGCCCCTGATGAACCCTTCTGTGATGGTACCGCCATAGTATATTGCTTCAAAAAAGTCCCACCCAGCAGCAATAACAGGACCTATAAGACGCTTGGCTTGCTGTTTTGCTAGCTTTGCTGCCTTTGCTCCTTCTTTCTGAGCTTGTTTTGCGGCATCATTGGAAGACAGTCCCTGTGACAATGCATCAGCTAGTGCTTTCTCAATTGCTACATTTCTTGCTCTCTCGACATGAGCAGCTCTGATGTTGTTGAAATAGAGCTTCACACCCCCCTTCACTCCACATGCTACGGTTCCCGAACCCATGTCAAAGCAGTTTAAGATTGTGAACTTCCCACTCTGGGACGAAGCATCTTCCCCTACCAACTGCCTACATTTTTCAGCTTTAAAAAAACAAACAGTAAGAGTCTATGCATGCACTCAAGCGGCAGACATACAGACATAAAAATTCAAACAGCACTGCATGAATGCTGAGACAATCATGTAAAAGCTTATAGAGGATCATGACTCATGAGGGGCTTCAGAGGTTAAGTTATTACAAGAGTCCAGAGTAAAGAACTACTGAATTTAAGCATCTTAAAGCATATCAAAGTAGCTTAGAAAATCTGAGTGTTCAGAACATACACGGGATACAACAAACAAAAATAAGAAAATTGCATATAATATTAGCTACATTGACACAAAATCACATTCTAATGGAAACAAAAAGCAATTACAGAACACGATATGAAAAGAAAATAACCCGAAAGACTTTTGAAAATAACCAATCCTGATTCGAAATTGCAATGCAAGGTAAAGCAACTTTAGATAAACTCTTTATAACCAAATGAATTATTAAAAGGCTAGAATATCTGTCTTTAAAAAAAATCATCAACATAAATCCAAACCTCCTCCCCTACAAAAGAAAAAAATCGGCAAGATCTTCAAAAGATTAAACCCCCATAGATTATTTTTAAAGACAGTCCTTCGATTACTCATGTATATCAATAACAAGTTACAACATCACGCTCAACACAAACAATTAACCAAATGAACCGAGCACGGAAAAAACTATCACACATAAATTGGTCTTATTCAATTACCAAATTCTTCAACATGAAACAAATATTCCACTTTGGTCAATAACTTTTGTAATAACTAAACCAACCACACCCGTTTTACTTCAATTTTAGTAACATAATTAATATCTTTCTTAAGTTCCTACTACAGTTTCTTCTATACATAATTCAGGTCTTGGGTTCCAATATAGGAAGTGCGTTTCTTAAAACCAGGGTTTTACCCGCTCCGGTTAAGTCCGAAGGATGGTTTTGCGGCGGGTTTCCAACAATTCCAATTAAAAATAAAAAATAAAAAACAAAATTACTATCTTTCTTAAGTTCCTATCACAGTTTCTTCGATTGTCTCTTTTAGTAACATAATTACTATCTTTCTGAATTTGAATAAGAACATGAACATTAAAAAAATTGCATTTTGCAGAAGATTCTGATCAAATAAACTGAATCATATTCCAAATTAGTGGCCAAGAAAAAAGAGGGAAAAAAAAAGAAATTGACTACAGAAATAAGTACCTGCGATACTGAGAGCGACGATGCCGATGGCGATGAGAAGAAATTGGACTCTCTTGTTTTGAAAATCCATGAATATAAAAACTGATAATTTTTCTATTAATTTGGGATTAGAGAGAAATGTTAGATTCCAAACCTTAGTGTTAAGATTACTTCCAAAGTGGAGATTCTTGCTTTTAGGCTGTAATAATGAAAGTCGGATTAGAGACGGAGAAGCAGGAGATGATTTGCGTTTTGAGTTTGCTTCGAACGGGATGCCGACGACCTCTTGACCTTTTTGGATCTTTGACTGTCAGAATGCGTCTGATTAAAACGCACCGTTTCAAATTTCCAATAGGGTGGCCTTTATTTTATTTTATTTTTCCTTTAAAACAACTGTCAACTACAATTTTCATAACTAAATTTTACTTATATTTGAATTTAAAATAAAACTTTTAATTGTTTTTGAACCTAAATTATGTTCGAAACCGGTTGGATTAGAATGTGAAAGAATTTGTGATGCAGGAGGAAATTTCCAGAATTTTAAATGTATTTACACGTTCAGAAAGTGTAATGTGTGTGCTCATGTATTAGCCAAATTAATTTTAGAAAAGAATGAAATTATTGTATGGTTGGATAATATTCCAACAAAATTTATGTATCTTTTCATAATTTTGATTTAATAATAAGTACTACTTTCTCGGAAAAAAAAAGAATGTGAAAGAATTTAGTTTGTATTTAATAAAAAAACAAAATCATATCCGGAATGAATTAAACAATTATCAAACATATTTTGATTAATGGCCCATGAGGGGTGTGATTTGATGGCAAAAAATTTAGGATTTGGTTGTCAAATCTCGAGTTCGAATTCAGATGTAAATTTTTTTATAAGAGTGTAGGACAATCGAAGATTTTATATGCCTCTTTTAAACCCAAATCGGGTATTTTGACGACAAAATTTTTAATTTTTTTTTTAAAAAAATATTTTGATTAATGATAAACACGTGATATATAAAAAATAGCATGAAATTTTCAATTTATGCTAGAACAAAGTTTAAAATAGTTTCTGCAGTCTGTCCCATTTTATTCGACTCGTCATCTTCAGCTCTCAGCTTCTTATTTTCCACATTGCCATTATTTGACTGAACTTCCAGTATACTGATTTCATTGATCAAGTTTCTGACTTTTCATCTTTCTTCGCTCTTGATGAACTGGCAGCTTCACTGCTTCTCCTCCTTTGTTCTGAAGTTTCACATCATCATCTTAGGAGCCGGTGGTCAACCTGCATAATTAGCTTATGATAAGCATATTGAAATGTTACAGTTGCCCAATACGAACTTCTTAACTGGTAAGAAAAAGTTTACTGTGTAAGATCAAGATTTAGTTTTCCGGTCCCGAGTACGAGTCCAAAGATGTATTTTTTGTAAGAGGATGGGACAGTCTGGAATTTTACATGTTTGGAAAGGATGATTTAACGACGGAGTTTCAAAAAAAAATGTAAGAACAAGAGAGTTCAGTAATTCGATAACCTTTTCCTCAGCATTCTCCGGAATGTTGAACAGTGAGACCAACAGACAAATGGTGCTTGCATGTATCAAAGACTTGTGTTATAAATTCTCTAATATATATAGTAATAGAGTATGAGAGATATGTCTCTTAAATAGTGTCTTATGGGAAAGACACAATAATAAATAGACATATCATCTACAATGGAATGATGCATCTCTATACCTTCTTAGGCTTTAGGAAATAGTATAACTCTTATGAGGGTTACACCTTAAGCCAAATGATGCTCTCAAATGCACTATTTCATGCCTATATAAAGGAGGGTTTAGGATTCATTTGAGATATTCAGGAAAAAATAAGTTTTCATTATCTAGAGAGAGTCATTTGGAAAGAATAGAGTTTTCACCATTTGTCATTGTTCAAAATTCTTGTGAAAGGAGTACCCCTTTTACAAGAAGCATCCAAGTAATCTTATGAGAACGTTAGTCACAAAACCATCCGTAGATCACCGAGACGGGGCTAATAAATTCTTAAGGACAGAGGCTACTCAACTTGGATTTCAGTTTAATCATCAACTTCAATATTTTCCAGGTTTTTCTAAGTTCTTGGTTAACACCTAAAATGTTAATGGGTAATTTAGATAAACTGTATGTTAAATTTTATTTGATAACACATAATCTAAATCTTTAAGTATGTATTGATTTTAGGATTGTATGTTTATTATTTATTAGTTTGGTGAATTACAACTTGTCCAAGAATGCCTGGCTGCCGCAACAACTAATACAATGGCCATGTTGCTGTCAATTCTTTATCCGGTGCCTGAAATGTTATACATATGCCCTTCTATGTCTGGAACAAAGCCTTTCTCTCTAACAATCTGTGATAGGTTGTTTGATTTGGGATTAAACCCTTCTCCAACAACTCATTAAGAAGGTTGTCTGCATCTTCTAGCTTACCCTTCTGACAAAAGCCTTTTAAAAGTGCATTATATGTCACGATAATCGGCCACTTCTTCTCTTTCTCCATCTGCCTCCTCAAATTCATTGCTGCCACAAGGTTTCCTTCCCTACAATAGCCGTCCGTTAAAGTATTATATGTCACATGACTTGGAATGACACCCAATTTGAACATCTCATCCAAGAGCTTTGCTGCCTTTTTTGACTCCCCATCTTTGCACAGTGCACCTACCAATATGTTATATGTTATATGTTACAAGATCAGCTCTCAGGCCATTGCTTATCAGTTCATTTGTGATGTTCCTATCTCCTTTAGCATTGCCCGCTCTACATAAACCAGCAATTATATGTTGAAACATCAGGCAACACCCCTCTATCTAACATAGCACTACGCATCAAATGCCTCTTCCATTCTGCCTTCCTTGTAATAAGCATCAATCAATGTGTTATACGTTATAACAGAGGGAGACAATCCTTGTTCTGCAATATCATCTAACAACTCCCTAGCTTTGTCCGCCATTTTCTTCTTGCAAAACCCATTTATAAGCACAATATAAGTAACAACATTCAACTTCAAACCTGACGCGATCATGACTTTCCATTTATTCTCATCCTTACAAAACCCATCAATCAAGGTATTGAAATCATGCCGTCAAATCATCTGATCTAGAGAACAGCTAAAACATTCGGCTGTCCCAGATTCTTATAAAAAGTGCATCCCTATATTTGAACTTAGGACTTGAGCAACCAAATTCTAATCCCGATGCCACCAAGCCACACCGTTTGAGAAATTTCCCTACTTCACACAACCCATTAATCACAATATTAAAACTAATCAAATTAAGCTCAATTCTCATCCTCCTCATCTCCATATACACATACTCCACATCCTCAACTTTCCCCTCTTTCACCGAACCATGCAACAATTGATTACAAGAAAAAACTGATGATTTCAGCCCCCAATAACCAGCTCTCTCAAAAGCCTCAAAACCCAAAAGGGGTTTCATATTTTTCACATAAGCCAAGATCAACATATCAATAATAATCGAATTATGACATAAACTAGAACTACAAGTCGAAAGTGCATGAAAAATCTAAGAAATAGAACTGAAGTTCCCATTTTTAACAAACATGTGAAAAAAAGATCCAATTTATGGGTACTTTTTTGCAGCTACCAATGAATGTAATAATCTACAAGTGAGTAGTAAAGAGTGTCAGACTCTAAGGGGGGTGTATTCAATTGAGATTTTAAAAGACTTTTTTGGGTTAAATAAGTCTTGTAGTATTCAATTAAGATTTTTAAATAATCTAAAAAGTCTTGTGGTATTCCATTAAAACTATTAGGATTTTTTAAAGAGTACATCCAAATCTAGTGATATTCAATCAGGATTTTAAACAAGTAATAGAAAGTCTTATGGTATTGAAAAACATAATTATTTTGAAGGATTCTTTTATATGTGTGATTCTGTGGGACTTTTTAGTGAAAATTATAAATATCAAACTCTATAAAAAATCTCACCCTAACCCATGAGACTTTTTACATAAGATTTTTTTGAGTGTTAGAAATAGAAGATGAACATACATGTTAGTTAGAAAATAGAAGATGAACATACATGTTAGTTCTTCGTGAATAAATTACTTGCTTATTAGTAATTTCTTCTTTTTTCTTTCAAATAAAACAATATGACTTTCTTTTAAATGCAACTGATAATGTCATTTCTCCAACTATTTTTCTTAATGAATTTCATTTTCGAGGAGGAAAATTTTATCAAATTTTAAAGATAATTTCATAGATTTTCTTTGAGGCCAACATAACTTCTTCATTCGGATTGATAATAATGTACAAAATGAATTTAGCACAACAAAGATTTTTTTCCTCATTTTCTCGCTAATTTTGTACTTGTATTTTATTTTTTTAAAAAAAAACCAAATTTAAGGAAAAAATTATTTATCAATTATTAAGATCATTGATCCCGAAGTGTTATCTTTTCTTCTTAAGTCAGAGAAATGACATTCGGACATTTTGAACCAATTGACTTTCATTAACTTTTTTTTTTATTTATGGTTACGTTCCATATAATATCGGTTATAAAAAAGGAAAAAAAAAATATAATGGTCCTTTCAAATCTTACAAATTCTTATGAAATAAGTCTTTTAAAATCTAATATGTAAAAAATCTTGATTAAAAGAAATCTAATAAAATCTTGTAAGTCTTCACATTCTTTAAATGTCTATTACATTCTTTAAATGTCTTTTAAAATCTACATGACTTATTTATTCATAAATAGTCTTTTAAAATCTCAATTGAATACACCCCCTAAGTTCTTTTGTTGACCAACAAAAGTACCTGAGAATGAGCACTGGGTCAACATCTGAATTGAAAATCTGTAAAAGAACTGTGTTACTTGTGATTTTTTATCAGCTCTGTAATCTCTTGTATGCTTGAATTTGCAGAGCAGAATGGCCTGAGACCCTGTTTGTTTCTCGGGAAAATACTTCCATTTAGAAAATTTTCCCGCGAAATTAAGGGATTTTAGGGGCATGAGCATGAGAGATATTTTCTTCTGAAGACGGATGCAGATACAAGGAGATTACTTGTAGAAAATCAAGCTCCTCTTCCATAATATTTAGTATTATGGAAGGAAAAACAGTAACCTAAAAAATAGTTTATCTCTATTTTTTTTTTAAAAAAAATTATATGTAAAATAGTTTTTTTATAAAATTGAAATTATCTTACTGGTGAATCAAGAAAAACAAAGAATGTGGATTGATTGTTGAAGGGGCAAGAAAAACTAACATCCCGGGACCCATTTGTATTTAAAATCCCAAAGCAAGGACAAATTCGTCCAATAAAGATTAAAATTCAAGGGTTTAATTTTATGCAGGGCTTTTAACTCGAGCACTGAGTTGCCAAAAACCTCTCCAATCTTCTTCCATGGAACTTCACCAAATCCCAAACTAGCCGTAAAATCCCTCCAGAATTACCCACTTTGCCCTTCGAACAACCGCAATTTTCCAATGCTGAAACTCCTGTCGTCCACCGCCACCGCCACCGCAGCGTCATGTCGCGCCCACGCTTTAACCACTGCTACATTCCGAACCGCCACGGAACGGGCGCCGTTTTTTAAAGCGCTGAGTGGACTCACCGAGATGACGACTCGGAGGAACCGTACGGCCGGACACAGGAGGTTTTTTTCCTCGGATTCTACTGGAAAGGCAGTTGAGGCCGAAGCAAAGCCCGAATCCGAAGGATCCGAGTCGAAGAATTCGTCCGCTATTGTGCCTACAAACCCCAGGCCGGAGGATTATTTAACGGTTGGTTCGAAAATGTTTTGGGTTTTATGAAGAATTGTTTGTTTGGTTGGTGAGGAAGTTCAAGGAAAGTTAGAGAAGTGAAGGAAAATGGAGAGTTTTATTCTCAAAATAGAGCTTTTGATACTTAAAATATTATGAATGTAAAATGAGATTTTAAGTATCTTAGTATGTTGACAAATGCAGTGACTAGTTTTAGCTTAAGCTTCTATGATTGGGTTGATGATTAGAAAATCAGCTAATGACCTTTTTGATTATTTTGCGGGTTTCTTGAATATTGTTCTTGTATCATTTTCTTATTAATTGATTTTTTATATTGCAGGTTTTGGCAATGCCAATTTATGTGAAGGTATAGGAGTGCCTGTCTTGTTGTTATATTGAGGGCGAAATTCATATTTTATATTGTTTTTGGTCTAGTAATTTTGTGTTTCTTTCTACATGTCATGCTATGAATTTTGGAGGGATTGTAAGATATGGTTTCTCTGACCAAAGTATTAATTTTTATTCAGGATCCAAAACTGTTGGCAGCTTTGCAAGAAAGCCGAAAACGGCAAGCCCCTTATGCCAGGACCTTCCTTCTTAAAGATGACCCAAAAACTGATGCAAGTACTGATACTGAGAAAACTGTATCAGATCTTAAAGGAAAAGAGTTTTCCAGTCGCCTGCATGAAGTTGGTACACTTGCCCAGGTATCTAATTCTGCTGCATTGGATTGACTAGTTAATGTCCTTGAATGCTTGTGGTAATGTGAAGTGCAACCATAAGTAACTCTGGGTCTATGGTTAAATCTATTTTCATCTTTTGTGTAATATTACAGATTTCAAGCATCCAAGGAGACCAAGTTGTCCTTATTGGCCATCGGCGACTTCGAATAACAGAGTTGGTGAGCAGGCTTTCTTTTTGACTGTTCCCTAGTATTTTATGATTAAGGCTCTGTTTGGTATTGTGGTTTGACCTGTGGTGAGGTGACAAAATTGTGTTTTGGTCAAAACACAATTTTTAAGTGTTTGTTTAATGATAAAAAAATGGCGATGACTATTCGTGATTTCTTTTAAAAACCGAGTTTTGCAAAAGCTAAAAGTTTTAGATTTTCCCCACCATCAAAATATTATAAAACGGCATTACAATTATTTTTTTACCATAAAACAAAATTATATAATACCGTTTATAAATCACTAAACAGAGCCTAATGCTTTTGAAATTTGCACTTTAATTTCCGATGACATTTCAGCATCTTTTTTTATGGAAAATTTTCTAAACTGAAAATAATGTCTTTGCACAGGTTAGTGAGGACCCCCTTACCGTCAAAGCTGATCACCTTAAGGTAGACAGACTCTTATGTTTTGATATTTTCCACTTTCAGAATCTTCAGTTGCATATAAGCAATAGGTATTATATTCAGTTATCTTTTAACATGGCAGGGTAAACCATACAACAAGGACGATGATGTTATAAAGGCTACGTCATTTGAGGTTATACCTAGAACCAAATCCACAACACGAAACTCTTCACAACTTCACAATTCTATCAACTCCAATCAAAATCATACGGTTTCTCAATCTTGGTTCTCTTCATTTTTGCTAAATAATATGAAAACCCAATCTAGATCAAATAGTACTCTTGCCAAAACAATGCATAGGATTTTAAAAGATAAGATTTTGCCCTCTGGGTATTGCGTTTTGAGGGAAAATCCATGTGGGTATAATGTAGATAGTATTTTTCCAAGAGGTTTTAGGTCTTTTAGTGCACAAGCTGCCAGTGAACCTTCAACTTCTGATGGTCTTACAGTTGATGGAATTGTGGCTAATCATTGGACAATTCTTGATGAGAGTGAAAGTGACTGGAAGGGTCATGCTGCTGCTATTGCTCAATCCATTCAAGTGATCAAAAGACGCTTACAGGTATTAGTATGTTCATATTCAAGTTCAAATTTGGTTTATTTGTTTACATGTACTGTAATAGATTTGTGACATCGTGATTGTGTAAATATTTTATTGTTGTTTTATATACAACATTTTTTATAGGGTTGTATACACATAATGTTCTTATTTTGTGTTAGTAAATCCTCAGGCAGCAACCATAATTTTGTTTTCTAATCTAGAGACCATCAGTCTAGTGTATGTGATCAAATCATATTCTGATTTTGGTAGCCATATGGCGTAGTCCTGTCCTGTTCAATGAAAAGCTTAATTATGTTGTTCGTGATTGCAGTGGAAGAATTTGATGGTTAGGTTGAATCTATTATCGGCTGAGCTCAATAAGCCCAACCTTTGGGATGATCCTGTGCATGCTGGGAAGATAAGTCGTGAGCATGGTTCACTTATGGGTAAAATAAAAAAAGTGAAGACATTTGAACAAGAACTACTTGAGCATATTGACATGATAAAGCTTGCCCGGGATGAGAAGGACACTGAGTTGGAATCGGTGCGTTCTCACTTCCTATTCTAGGCATGTGTTCGTTCTATTTGATGATAAGTTTCTTGTATTCACACAATTTACCTTAGATATTTATTTTCTGACTGTTTTATATTTCAAATGGCTCAATTGTTTCAAAATTGTGTGGAAAATTCAATTTAGCATGCAAAGCAAATGGTTTTTGTGACATAAAACATTTTAGCAAGTGGCCTCTTCAGACAAATTAGTGAATAATGCCATGGCTTGCGTTTGCTTTTGAGAATAATGTTACTGATTAACATCGTGCTTCTTTCCTCTGCAGGAATCATTGGAAGCTCTGCTTACCATGAGAAGAAAGTCTAAAGAGAAGGAACTTGAAGCTCTGTTATCCGGAGAGCTGGATTCATCCTCTTGTTATATTGAGGTAATTTTCATATATTTTGTACTTTTCTTTGTTTCATCAGCATTTTTCCTGCTAAGGTGCTTTTGTATGTTCTTCTGTCTGCAGTTAAAGAGTCTAAATAACATGCAATTGCCCCATTCCTTAGTTGTACTTCCCTTCTTTTCTGCATTTTGTGACTAATGAAAAGTTTCTGTAGTAATTGATCTTGATGTTTGATATGGTGAATAATATAGGTCCAAGCTGGAGCAGGGGGTACGGAGAGCATGGATTGGGCATCAATGGTTATGCAAATGTATAAATCATGGGCTCAACGTCGTGGATACAGAGTAACCTTGATGGATGAAATGCCTGGTGAGATGGCAGGAATCAAGGTTCACCTTCTTCCTTACCAACTTCCACCTTTTATTGATTTCAGCAAAACGTATTTTCACATTTACTTTCCCTTGACCAAAGAAATTCTAGTGTTCAATGTGTATATCCACACCCTTGGATGGTTCCTCCCTCCCTTTCAATGGTTATTAAATGTTATTCTGGGTGCCAAATCTATTTAGCTGATTACTCTCATTGCTTGTTAGCTTGGAATAGTTTCTTACCATAGGTGGGTCTGTTTTTTCAGCGGGCAACTATCAAAGTAGATGGTGACTATGCATTTGGATATGCCAAAGCAGAAGTAGGAGTGCACAGGTTGGTTCGTATCTCACCCTTTGACACAGGAAAGCGTAGACATACTTCATTCGCTGCTGTTGCTGTAATTCCAAACACGGGTGACAGTTCTGCCCATGTACAAATAAACGAGTCAGACCTTCGTATAGAGCGATTTCGTTCTGGGGGAGCTGGCGGCCAGCATGCCAACACAACTGATAGTGCTGTGAGAATAATTCACATTCCTACAGGAGTCACTGCTACTTGCCAAAATGAGAGGTGTTTACTGTCTGAGGTTATAGGCCACAATCCATAATTGAGAAATAATATTTTTTTTTCTCAATTGTAAATAACTTATTGTGTTCTAATCACAGGTCACAACATCAAAACAAGGCTTCAGCAATGGCTGTGCTTCAGTCTCGATTAGACCAGCTTGAGATGACTCGCCAGGCTCAGATGAACTCACAACATACACAATCTCTAACAGAAATAAGTTGGGGAAACCAGATACGTACTTATGTGCTCCATGTATGCATTTCATCTAAACACTACTTGCTTACTCTTGACATTTGACACTCTTCAACTCGCACTAATTTCCTTTTATTCTTCTTCTTCTTCTTCTTCTTTAAATTCAGCCTTACCAGATGGTGAAGGATCTTAGAACTAACTATGAAGTTTCTGATCCTGATTCTGTGCTTGAGGGAGATCTAGATGGCTTCATCTTGAGCTATTTATCAGCTTCCTTGGATAAAGATGAAGATGGACAATAATAGGATTTTGTTACTAAATATTTCAGCATTTTTCAGTTTGCTGAATGGTTAGCCAATGTTGGCTGCCATGAGAATTCATAGCATTTGTACATTCAAATGGTAGAAGTTATTTACTTGAAATATTTGAGCACTAATGGTAATGGTTGCTGCCTGTAGATAAATAATTTTGCAATTTCAATTTTACTAATTTTCCCCCCCACCTTTCTTGATTTGTCATTGCAATATTTATGGACAATTGTGTGTGAATTGAATCACATGCAATAAAATGAGTTTTTGCATTTGCCATCCTTTGGAATGTAACCCACACTTCTCTAGCAATAAAATAATTATTATATATCGAAAAAATAATAATTACTAATACGTTGTTAAGGAGTTAAAAGGTCTTATTAAAAAAAAAAAAAACTTAAAATCAACCTAAAACTTTTAGTTGGCTTTTTAAATACGATTATTATTTTTATTATTAAAATCTGATGACAATCTATTTTTTTTGAAAAAAAAATGTATTTAGTTAAAATAGTATACATCTAATAATATCATTTAACTAATATTTTTCTTTTATATATTTTAAGTAGAACTGTTTAAGAAATCAGAAGCTGATTTCTTTTGGAATATAATTGATTTAAACAAAAAAATTATTAAAGAAAATGATTATACCTAGGATGGTAAAAATCCCCAAAAGACGAGGGCCTTCAGGGACTTTCCCCAAATAGGAAATCGGGGATAAAAAATTGAAAAAATTAACGTCAGGATGGAGACGAGGAAAATTTAATTCTCATTTCTTATTCGGGGAGGGGACGAGATTAGGTAAAATCTTCATCATTTCTCCATTGCAAATTTAAATTTAAATTTATTTATTTTAAATTTCTTAATAGTATAAGAGCTTAAATGAAATAATTATATATATATATATATATAATCAATTTTTAATAAGAGATCCATTATTTTAATAAGTTACGGTCCAAATAAAAAGACAAGAAATACAAATGTCAATCTATTATATAAACTGTGATTAGTCTAATAAATGGACGTCGTAGGCAGTCGGTCCATGAGGACAAAAAATATACAAAGGTCTCTGAGTCTCACGCTCATCCGTCTGTTTGGCTAAATTGATCAGACCGCGAGGTTAACAGGGAGACAAGGTACGATGATTTCTTTAGACATTGAAATGAATTAAATTTCCAACCTTTTTCGGTTATTCTAACAAATCAAACAAATGGGTTCCCTGCACTGTGTTAAAAAATCGTTTCTTTTTTTTTTTTTAAATGGAAGAAACTGAGATTTGAAATGGTAAAAATTGTTGCTTTGTTTTATGTGGGCAGGTTAGGTTTTTGTGACGAGAAAGATAATTGGAGCTGAATTTGATTTGTGTTGAAAAAGGAAAATGGGTTCAGTGATAACACCAGAAGATGTTTTGGAGTCTTTGATGAATGATGGTACCATTGATTCTCTTAGATTGAAGATCATTAATCAGCTGAAAGCCAATGTAATTCTTTCTATCTCTCTCTCTCTGTATGTGGATTTCGAGATTCTGGGTTCATTTCTTGCATGGGTTTTTTGAGCTGTATGTTTAACTTACAATGGTTTATGAAGTTTGGAGAATATTTTGTTGCTTTTTTACTTTGCTTTCATGAGTTAGTTATTTGAAAAGTGTTGTTTTAGTTAATATTGAATTATTGTTATTTAATGTTTGCTTTCATGTTATGATGGTTGCCTGAGATATGGAGATTGTGGTTTTAATTGATGGTATGTGTAACTGAATATATGTTTTGCATGGATAAACCGAAATAGTTGTTAGGCAGTATGGCTGGGACGGACATCGTAGATTTTAATATGGCATTGATTTGGTTTGTTCATTTGTTGATACTTGGCCGTTTTAAGATGTCTACTTACATTGTCATTTGGCTGATCTCAAATTCTGATATTTTAGTTTCTGCCAAATATGTAGAAATCTGTGTATAAGTTGCTGAATTTGGATGAATTTGCAGCCTTTTTTAAATAGTATCATAAAGTAATCGCACTCTGGCCGCAGGTTGGCATTTTGGGCTCTTATATTTAGTTCCATTTTAGTTTTTGGGTATTTAATTGCATGGCAATGACAACATTAAGATTTGGATATGTTGCAATTTATGGAGATCACCACTACCAACCATTTCAAATTTGGTACAAGAACTGAGTCATTTGTGGATAGAGCTCATGTGTAGTCTACTATAAGATTTTGATAAATAAAGAAACTTGCCGAACATACAAACTAGAGAAGCCTATTATTTTGGAGTAAAAGAGTTTACAGTTGAATTAGTATGATTTTCAAAGAGATATATTGGTTGACTTCTTGAGCTTGTAGTTTTTTATTTTACACTCTCTCTTTGTTGCAGGAAGAGCTGAAGAATACAACAATAAAAATGGCAGAACAAAGTAAAGTGCTCAATACCCCTGGGGCGGAGAAACAGACCAAAAGGGAGCTGTTTGATGCACTTCGGCAGGAACTTGAGTAAGTGTTATGGTATTTAACTGTTCTTTGCATATCTTTAGAAGGTAGGAAAATCCCCATTTGTGACTCCAGTTCTGATCTTGCACTACTTCGTGGCAAATTTGTTGTAATGTGGGTTTTAGTTTTTAGTTTTTACTTTTTAGATGCTGTAAATACACATGTTTGCGGTAGTCCTCATATTAGCCAATCAAATTAACAGGTTAATAAAATCCTGTGTGGCCAATTATGATAATTGTTTTCAGATTGCCAAGGAAAATCAGACATGAAACTCGTGAGTGGTTCAAAGCCTACTTGCACGGTTGCACCATTGCATATACTGGAACATACAAGTCATTACTGTATATTTTCCTCATATTTTGTTTGTATATTTGCTTTTTTTTCCTCATTTTTTTTTCAGATTTCTTCCCTTAACCTATATATGAACTATTTTAGAACTGTTTTGATTAGATGTACTTGAGTCGTTCTGTATAATGATGCTATGCTTAATCTTTCTTGCTTGACAGAGCACCTGTGCTCGAGAAGGCCTCTAAATCAGTTTGGGAGTTAATTCTGGACAGCAATGGGCTGGGAAAGGAAATAAGTGACACTGTTGAAAAAGTGTTTTGCCGATTAAGTGGCCGGGAACCCCCACTATTTCCTCTTCCATCTGGTGATACCCAACCTGTTAAAGAAACTGAGAATGAGAAAGGGAAAGAAAGAGTAAAAGGAAAAGGAAAAGGAAAAGGAAAAGGAAAAGAGAAGGAACATGAAAATGACAAGGAGGGTTCAAATTCAAGATCAAAGAAAAGGACTTTCAGTGATATGCGCGAGGAGGGAGGGGCTGATGAAGTTGCGAAAAAATCTGGTGATCCCCCGTCCGCAAAGGAAAACCTTCAAGTAAATGACATAGCAAGTTTGAAGATACAATAGGCCATATCAACAGAATCATTGGTGCAAATCAGGTGATGCATTGGATCAATTTTAATTTCTCATCTAGCTTTTCCATTTTAGAGTGATGACAGTTTTGGACCTGCTTTAAACAGAAGTTAATTGGTGATCCGTTAACTCTGAAGTTGACTGATTTATAACCACCATGTTTAATGTTTATATGTACTGATAAAGTTCATTTACTTTTGCGAATACTGTAAATAACGACAGAATCGATATGAGCATGCTTATATTTAACCGTTGCTTATTATATTTATTGACCCATTTTAACCTTACCAAAACCATTCAAGGTATCTATGTGCCATGATCTTTTTTGGTTGGAAGCTATAAGAGATTCAAATATTAGAAGTGAATACTTGAAGTTGATGCTTTGTGATTGAATAAGTGGGAGTGGAATACCACTGTTAAGTTAATTATAAATTTAATACGTCTTTCGGTTTTTACGAACATTTTTTTATTTAACTACTTGAAAACCACTCGATTAAGTTCCTACACGTAGTTAGATTTTTAATTCAGCATCAGGTATTGAAAGGTGTTTGATAAATTCCAATTATTTCATTAAGTAGAAGCATAGAAAAATTCAAGTCCTTCCCAAACGAATCTGGAAAATTGAATTTGAACAAGGAAAATATACATGAACTAAGGCCTAAAGGATGATACAAATATTAACACTGGTAAAAACATCTAATTCTACCTCATGTATATTTGTTGTCTCCATTATGGTTAGAAGTTGCAAAATCATCCCCCATTTGATAACTATGTTGGCTCATCGGCATCTCTTGAGTAGCTTGAGCCGGAATCCAAGGATTTTCAGAACCTTGAGGTAGCATCCAAGCAACATGGCCAGCACCAGTATCATATGAATGGTCATTGGCACTAAACTCAATGTCACTGCCAGCAGAAATGTCTTGTCCATAGTTGGTGGCTTCATTGATCAATGCCTCAAATGAAGCCATGCTGCGTTTCTCATCAAAATATTCCATGTTTGAGTCAGTCATCAAAACATTTTCAATGCTGTCTATAAGCATTTGATCATAAAGATCAACCCCACCACCCCTGCTGCTGTCACTACATGTTTCAATGTAATTGTTGTTCTGATAAGAAACTGGTGGAGATGCTGAGACATTTGTGTAGTGTCCCAGAACTTGATTTTCTGGAAAACTGTTTGTCGCTTGTACCCAATAACTCATTCCTGCAAAAGCGAAAATTCTAGGATTATGTTATGAACAAACATTGAAGGAAAGAAAGAAGATGATGAGTTTAATGTGTGCAAAAGATTATATACCTGAATCTGGAGAAGATGAAACCTTTAAGTTGAAAGAGGGTTGCATTTGCATTGTTGGTTGTTGATATGATTGGACTTGTTGAGCTGAAAATAAAGATGGGTTCATATGTGAATGTGGGAAATGC